>JANXJC010000098.1:42647910-42662268 GCA_027564655.1 Leptodon cayanensis
CAGGCAATTATATATATATATATATATATATATATATGTAAAAAGCTAACAAGTTCTTTATTTACTTACATCGTGATGTGAGCAGTGTGCGATATCTGCATGTGTGTACATCGTACTTGGAGTTAATTTATACATTCCCAGTTGAGATAGCTTTCCCTGCGACAGCCCTGTCAACACAGCGATGATGATTTGAAAACAAACTCTGGATTTTCTTCCCAAATGCAGCCACCGGTGGGGTTTGCACTGCGTGTGTGGCTCCATGGCGCTATTTTAGGCGCCCAGTCCTATCTTTGTCCTGGAGGCTCATGAATAGCAGACGTGCTCCCAAAATACCTTCCTCTGGGATCAATGGACGTGCTGCTCGTCAGACCTGCCGCAGCATTTTAATGCCTGTGGGAAATGCTGCTACTCAACTGACCTACACTTTTTTGACAAATACAGCCAAAGAGGGGATACGCACCCTGGGCCAGCAGCACCGGCGGGTTTGGAAGGAAACCAAACCATCCCGAGCGGGCTGCTGCGCCAGAGCTGCGATGAGCCCGGCAGCAGCGCACAGCACCAGGAGCCGTCGGCTCCAAGGCTGGCGAACACCAACACCAGGGCAGGACAACGCACACTCCTGAGGCTGGGGGGGTTCAGTCTCCCTGCAGCAGCCAGTATCCCCATGCGTGTTCTGTGTTCTGCCACACACCAAGTTGGGCAAGGTATTTCACACAGCTCTGGTGATGGAAGGGGCTCTTTTTTGTGAAGAGGAAAAAATTAGGACCAAGACAGTATAAATGCATGGCTGCTAGTCACACATGCTAGTGATGTAGATAAATCTGGACAGGAAAAAGAGGCACAAGAGATTCATGAATACTTGAAGATAGTTTTGCCGGGGTAGGCTTGACCCCAGGTAGGAGCAGTGATCCCCTCCAGTGCTCCCTGAAGTCAACAAGAAGTCTGGTTTTTATTTTGGAAGTGTCAGGACAGATGTACTCAGTGGACAGACCACACTGAGACATGCAAGTATGCCGAGCACGGCGGGGACTGAGCCTGCCCACCTGGTACCTGCAGAGGCACAGGACGGATGACCATAACCAATCATGATCCATTTCCACTCAACAGCAAGAGAGAAGACCCTAATTCACAGGCAGTGGGAATGTCAAACAGAATTATTCACCAAGTTTAACTTCTCTGGGGAAAGCAGACATCCTATTTCTGTGATAAGAAATTCTCTTGAACAGTTATGTACCAACTCACTCTGGAAAGACAACATCTCCTGAAAAAGACTTCAAACACAAGAAAAGAGGGAAGCCTTGTCTCTTGCAGCAGCACGCAGAGCGGAGGGCATCGCCTGCGGCAGGTACCACTGTGGGGTGCAGCCCTCACCCCGTTACGAACTGCAGCAGTGAGCATGTGGGGAGCAGAGACGACCCTCGGGAGAGCCCCCCTCCTCGCACCGCACAGCACAGCAGCTTGGGGCGCTGGTACCCAAGCATGGACGGCTTGCGGGGCCAAACACATCCCCCAGGGCTCTGCATTCACTCACCGTCCCCACCGCCAACACCCCACACCACTGGGGCCACCCATGTGCCTGCTTCCCACCCGCGCTGGTTTACCCCTGGGAATAAATCCCCGTGCAGCCTCAGTGAGAAAGAAGAGAGCTCGCAACAGAAAATTCCCACTTCACCGCAGAGAGGAGGAGGACAGAGCCCTCCCAGAGAGAGGAGGGGGCGAGGCAGGGGTACCTTTGGAGGTGCCGAACTAAGTGCATAAAAAAATCCAAACCAAGGCCAGAAGAAACACTAACTAAAATTATTTCCAAAGTATTATTGAAGGGCAATAAGCAATTGAATTGTTTGCTGATGTTAGCCAACATTTTGATAAACAGAAGCATTTTGTTCTAGTTGAAAGAAACCTGTTATTTTTTAAATAATTTCACACATTGATCTTTATATCAGAAAGCCATGTAGAAAAATATACCACACACTGAAAATATCCATTAATCAATCCCTAGGTTTGCCTCGTCGCAACTGTGCTTGTTTTGACACCTCCTTGCAATCTTCCTGCTGTGGCATTTAACATGCAATAAAAGCCAACTGAACAAAATGAACAGTGATTGCAGGTGCCCCCAGCATCCCGCACTCGCCCTGTACTGCACACACCATGTACTGCACACACCATACCAGAACTGACAACAGAGCTTTTTTGCTGTCACTGGTTTTTAAGGAGTTACCGAGGGACTATCACAAATACCTGATATGTTGTTGTCCTAGCAGTAACTGACAACTTAAGGCAGCTTCCAGACTGCCAGTGGGTCTAACTCATGAATTAGCTGCAGCTGGCAGATGGAGAGCCGGGGCCAGCCGGGATGTACGAGCAGAGCAGCATGGTACCACCATCAGCACCCCGACGTGAGCATCTCTCTGCCCATCAGCTCCACCCAGAACACCTGCCTGTGTCGTCTGTACAGCTGTGCCTAAACCTCAGGACTCTCGAGTTACTCCAAAAATCCCAGTATTAAGCCAACAGGCAGCACTTGTGTTGGAGGGGTAAGCCAAGCACACTCACATACTGGGGGAGAAAACCCAAGTCAACGCCTGCTCACCAGCTCCCTGTTATTGCCCACCGCGTGCTGCTTTATCTGCATCTCTTCCCACAACATGGGTTCATTTCTTAAACAGGCATCATTTGCCATTTGGGGAACTCGAAGCATTGTGCTGAGCTCATAGCAACAGCTCAAACCCACGCTGACTTTCCTGGTAGTGTTTATTACTTACTGGTTAATGGTGCAACGATGTATGAAAGCAAATGAAAACATGTCAAGGTCAGACCCAGGAGGTACTCGAGTTGCTGAGCTCCAGACACTGTCGGCGTGACTGGCCAGTCTGCCCAAGCAGGAACAATGGGGAAAGCTCCCAGCCCTTACAGAGACACACAACCAGCACCAGCTGGAGAGGTTACCGTTTCATCCCTGTGCTGAAGGTCCTGCCAAGCTGCTTTCTGTGCTGGAGGAGCCACTAATCGATGGCACTTCAGAGTTTTGAGCAAATCTAGAATCAGGCTTGAATATGAAATTATGGGGACTGCTTGAATGTGTATGAATTATTCATGTGATTACAACATGCGGCATCAAGCCTTTAAAGTGCAAATTATTTGGGACCAGGCTTTAGCCTTATTTTCTGTAAAGCATAAAGCACGTTTTCCTACAGTGCAAACAATCCAAGTCTAATGTGTATCATTTTCCGTGTTTCCTACTTTCTGGTCTTGCCTGCCAGTTTCCATTAAGACTGGGGAACCAGCAAAATATAAAGCGAATGCGTAGTGTATAGCTTTCTAGTGAATTATATGACATTTGTTTTACAAGGTAGTTTAGTGTGCTACATACCACAGTTTAAAAAAAGGTCTTTCAGAAAGGATGTAATATCCTTCTGACAGCAAAAATGCACTGAGTCATAGAGGTAATGTTGTGTCCAGTCAACATCGGCCGCAGCAACGGCAAGAAGAGATCTACCTGCCAACACTCTGACTCGGGAGGTGGCTGTGCCTCCACAGCTAGCGGGAGGGAGGCTGCAGCCAGCACAGCCCAGCCATGTCGCAGCCACTGGTGCACTCGGGCAGGTTTAATTTCTCATGGCAGTGGCTTGCGGGTGTCTGCAGCGTGCACTGATGGGGAGCGCCACACCTCAGCAGCACGCTTGCCATCCAGTGCTTCCAATGTGTTTTTTCTATACCTGAAAGAGGGCAAAAATGGTAGTAGCAATAAAAAGCCATTTGCGAGGAAAAGAAAAATGTGTTTCACCCAATATCCAGAGACTCCTGAGCTGCGTACATGTATCATGCTACTCATGTGGTTGGTGGAAAAGATATGGAAGGATCTTAACTGACCTTGATGGTCCTGGATGATTAACTGACATCTAATGCCGGAGACTTTCCAACTACATAATTTACACAATTTTTTGGATAATTGTAATTAGCATTCATTGCAGCCCACATCTCCCTAAGTGTTTTACCTAATCCTCACAGAGAACTGCTTGCTCAGAGGAGGAACCTGAGCTTCAGTCCAAGCCCTTCCAAGCCCCTGCCTTCTGACCTTTGTCAGTATACTCAGGCACTAGCATTAAAAACACATGGGAATCTGCAAGTGACCATAAAAGGGGACCTAAGTAAGTACTTCTCCACATGGCCTTATACTGAATATCCTGCCTATATGCCAATAACATTAAGTGCCAACACTAGGAAGTGTCTTGGCTGTAAGTTCCTGAATACCAAAATAGTTTCTTTTCAATGTAAGTTTCTTCCCAGTTACTACTGAGTTTCCCTGTTCCCTTCCTTTTTGCGCCACCCCCCCCCCCCCCCCCAGTATCTGAAATATATATATGATGGCCTTTTGTTGCCACCAGGTAAACCCTCTAAATTCACAGGACATAAATCATATGCCAGTATTTTAAGCCGTGATGCCAACTTTTGTTTAGCTGTGGATTTTGTTTGGGTTGGCTGGTTGGTTGTTGAAAGGTGGGGGATGATTTTTGGTCACAGAGTTAACCTGAAATGAAGAAGGAAGAAAGAAATATTCATTTCTGAGCAAAGACAGTTGTATTTTCCCTTATACAGACCATGCAGAAATGGGAGACCCAAAGCAATGCACCACCGTCTACAGTGCCGTGCTTTTACATCTTTGCTCTTATCCTCACCACTTTGTTTCAGAGCTACTCAGTGCACTTTCTCCAGTGGTCCAATACAGTGTAAGCAGCACATAACCCATATAAATATAAAAGATCATTTACCTCTTTAGACAGCTACGCTGTAACAAAACAAAAACCTTGGACAATAAGGTAACTTTCTATGTTGGAACAGCCTTTCGCAGGTTAACCTGAAAGCTACTCAGAGCACCATCAGCCTCAGAAGCCCACCATCTCTCTGCTGGTGCCACTAGAACCAAGTAAGTGTATTTTTTGGAACAATAAATGAAAATTATCAGCTTCCAGAACTGTCAGCTGAGCTGTAAATACATTGCTGTTTAATTTAATCACACAGCATGGCTAATTATCAGCCTATAAGGATTGGGTGTGCACAGTCAAATCAGCAAGCCGCCAAATTCAGAACATCATTCAGTACCTGCATCTCTTTACTAGTCCCAGGTATTGGAAAAGACCCCGGACAACAGACTAGATGTAAATTAGCACATCAACATTCACACACTGTCATATCTCATTGCTTAGCAGTATTCAGAGCCGTCTGTTCCCACACATACTAAGCACTTTTAATTTTCCCTAACTGTCACCTAAAGCAATTTAATTCCTGAAGAACAGTGGGAGAGGAAAAGAGGACACTGACATTTATCTTCTCTTGTTAGGAGAAGCTAAGCCGCTCGCGAGCTATCCCACCTCTCTTTACTCTGGGAGATAAATGCCAAACCAGAGATTAGCTGACGTTGTTGTTCTCCCTGCTGCACACCTATCTATACACTGGCACACAGCATCTCGGATTTACGCACCATCCGCTGTCCCTCTCTTACTGCCACCGCACCCTGCATTACTTCTCTATAACTCATTGCCATGTCACACAACAGGAAGTTATTATTCATGATTAATGTAGGTGCCTCGTTACAGGATCCTAGGGTAAGGTGGTAGAAACCGCACATTAATGAAAACCACAGCTATGAAATGCTTCATAGACTGCTGAATGACAAAGCGTTTGAAACTGCAGCTGGAGAGCAGATCCATGGAAAAGAAAGGGAAAAGTCGTACCTGCTTTTACATCTCTCAGGCTGACCACGAACAGCAAGCTCAGCAACGTCCCCTGCCCGAGAACATCCAGACGGGCCACACTCACAGAGACTCAGTCATGGCCATGGTGAGTGGAAAGCCCAAGTCCTGACCCGGGGGCAGAAGAACACTGCTGCAAGCAAGCATCTTTGTTCTGCACAAATGTTACCCACCACACCCAATTTCAGGCATTCCCACAAGACATAAAGCGATATTTAAAAGGCAACACACATTATCCTCCTACCCATGTGGACTCATGAGCGTGCCCCACGCTATACACCCCTCCTCTAACCGATGCACTACACATGACCCCCCATCAGGCAAGAACTGAACCAGCTGTAGGCATTTTAACCCACTTACCACTTCAGAACCCGAGTTCCATATGACAGAAGTACCAAACCACAGAAAGAGCAACTTTTTTCCACTTCCAGGAAGGTTTTACTTGTCAACTGACACACACTGACATTCTGCCAGCCACAGCATGAGGTGATCTTGTGAGTGCCTTCACAGTCAGCCGCTGCCAGTGCGGGTGCCTATGAGCGACCTGGCACCATCAGCTCTGTTTCCTTGACTTGTACCCCCGAGAAAGCACAGCTGCAGGCATCAGTGGGAATGCCAGCAGAGCTGGGAAGGTCACCATGCCAGCATTGGGAATGCGGTCAGTGAGGCGTTTAGATCCCTCGCAGCGTGCTCCCACATGTTATTCTGAATTCACAGAAAGCCTGTCTCAAGCCGGTTGTGAGGACTGTGGCCTTTATGGACTAGGGCAGGCATTAATTTGGTCTAACGTTTTACTTGAACTGTAATTCCAGTAACTTTTTCTTGATTGCCCTTTTCCCTCCCTATCAGTCAAGTGTCCCATGTACTGCAGCTGGGTTTGTTAATTTTTTCTTACTTAGCTTCATGCCAACAGCCTCAGATGCCCTCAGGGTTTGTTTTACCCCCATTTTCTCTTTAGACCTCCCATAGACGCATGAGCCCCTCGAGGCCTCGCCGGACCTTTCCTCCCTCGGCTCCAGAAGGTGCCTGGGGTGATACTACAGCAGGGAGGACATGAAATCCCCATCCAGCGCCGCTCGGCACCGAGGGGCAGGCCATGCTCCGCAGGTCCTGCGGGACGGGGCGTACCCCTCCGGCTGCACGGCAGGCGAGCCAGACTCAAGTGTTCAGGGTCTGGCAGCTGGGGAGGAGGAGGAAGGTCCCACCGACCCGGCGGCGAGAGCCTGCGTTTGCCTGAGAGCAAACGAGCGCCCAAATGGATCCAGCTCTGTGCTGAGCTGCCAGGGCCCTTGCCTCCCTCCTGCCTCCAGGTAGCACCAGCACACACCGCCAGGACTGGGGTGGATAGGCTGAGAGCCGGTAAGCTGGCAGAAAGCTGGCAGGCTCAGCACTGGCATGCTGCGCGGATCGGTCCCTGACGGGCATCACCTGAAGGGTGCAGTGACGCCAAACAGCCAGCCCTTGGGAACCCCCCACCGGAGAGCATCACCAGCACCGGCCGCCGCTCCTCCCGGCCAGAGGAACCACTGCCCCGCGCCCCAGAGCAGAACACCCACGTAGAAACTGGACTCCGCTTCGGAGAAACGACGTTTGCGGCTGTCTTGGCCGGGTCTGTCATGCGTGCTGGACCTCCACAAAATGCAAAAGTAGGAAAATTTGCACCTCGCTTATCCCACTGCTGCACTGGGCAGCGGGCACCACCTCAACACGCACACCGGGCAAAGGCACGGGAGCCTCCCCGGGCGGGAAGAGGCCAAGCGAGAGGAGAGCGGAGGAGCGGGAGCTCTAGTGGCGATTCGCCACAGGCCCCATCCGCACCTCTGTTAAGGGTGACCTTGTAAAAGGGGAAATGGCAAAGGGGACGTGAAAACACTGCAAGGATTTGAAAGAACAAGACACCTAACAAAACGCTGGAAACATGACATGTCCGGGGTTTAGGCATACTGCAGGGTTTAGGCATACTGTATTCTCTCTAAGAAAGGCAGTTTAGTTTTGTAAATAGCTGTAAATGCGAAGACTTAAAGATACATTCTTAAGCCAACACAAGTAAAAGATAAAGCATGGTCTTAGGTGAGCAATAGCAACGGTTCTCCCTAACTGCAATTTTCAGTGTTCAGAGGGAGACATTTTGTCCCCCTTTCATCAGTGCAATCCAGAACGGTTTTTCTTCAGTTTTCTTTCAGCACTATTGAGAATGGACCACGGCCTTCAGTCTGGAGAGTGACAGCAGAGTTATTAATTATTTCTGGAGGAGAAAGAGAGCCAGTAACCCAAACGTTGTACATATTACCACACGCTTTCAAGACTTGCAATTGCTGAGTTCTCTGGATTTAACCTATTTCTAAGTTACACGACACTGAAAAGCTTCACGCGCAGAAAAGTTTTCAATCCTTAGACTGAACATGGAGCATCAGCTCCACTGCAGAGGTTGGAGGGCAGCAACCATGTGGCAACAGCTTGTCTCTGGGCAAAACACACACAAAAAGCCACGGATCCGGGGGAGGCAAGATTTAAAGCAAAAACAAAGCACTGCTGACAATACTAAACACAGCGTTTCTGACACCTCCTTGTAATTCCCACTCCCTCCTCCCCCCACTTACTTACTTAGCTACCACTTTGATAATACATAAAGGCTTTTTTCTCTTGTTTTTAAATAACAGGGAAAGGCATCTGTGCTCCCAACCCACAGTCACATAAGAGTCAGGCTATGAAAAAAGTTTGCCTTGCAATCTGATCAGTGATTACTTTAGTAAGTAATTTGCAGAGCGTGGAAGCTTAACACATCTGTATCTGACCCTAAATAAGATCTGGGATTTTATAACTGCCTTACTGGGCATTAGCCCATAGTTTTCCAATCAAAAGGGCAACGTTTCCTGCTCAGGGCTTGAAATCCCTGCCCACCTGAGACGACGAAGCCGGGTGGGAGAACTGGTGCCGGACGCCCAGCTGTGAGAGGAGCGCAGTCAGCAGCGGCTGGAGCAGGGACAGTGCTGCGGGGCAGCCCCAGCCCCCAGGGGACCCAGCCAGGCCCCTATCGGCACATGGTTTATGGCACTAATCACCTTAAGAGAGGGGGGGAAAACTTCTCCTGGGACTGTGGCCCCGTCTCCCAGGGTCCCTCTCCTGGCAGCACAGTGGGATGCCCCCAGACCTGGGGCAAACCTGGCAGGAGGGGTTTGGGTCACCACAGAGGTAAGGGATGCACGACGAGGTCAGGCTTTGCTTCCCATCCTCACCACACCTCCATCGCCAACACACCTCCAACAGTCTGGCGGCATGCCCTCGTTTCCCTGAAGGTCCCAACCCTTGGAACAAAATTATGGGGGGGAATCCCGATCTGAAAAACAAATGTGTAGCACTGTGGAGAACGCTGGACATCTTCCTCCCATTGGATCGGAAAATAGGAAGTAAAAGGAGGAACATATACAGCTTGCCAATCTGCGATGACTGAACTCTTGACTTCAAAGCGATGTAAGCTGACGATGACGCGTGGGTCTGAGAGTCCTCCCCAAAGCTGCAGCTGGAGTCACCCAGCACCCAGCAGCAGCCAGCACCCTGCACCCAGCCAGTGCAGGCTCAGCAGAAGGTGGCTGCAGGATGACAGGTCGGAGCAAGAGGCAGGTTTGGCACCAGCATGCACGGTTCGTTCTCTGTACATCAAATAGCTCCACGAACGAAGCACTCCAGCTTTCGATCGCCAGGGTGAAGCAGGAGGGATGCATGCTCTGGAGCGTGTGTAACCCTACAGCCTGCCAACACATGGTTTGAAATTAAAATGGGGATTATTTTAAGCACGTTCCCCCAGGTTTTGCAGCTTCTCACCCGTTTCCATGGGGACAGGCGCCGTGCCACGCAGCTGCCGAGGCTCTGCAGCCTCCCGCGGTCCCCGGGAGGATGAGGCCGGCGGGGAGGCAGAGCGGGGACCGTCCCTCCAGCACTGCTCGGGCTTCAAGAGCCCCCCGGGCCCAGCACATCCCTAGAGCTGGAGCACTTCAGCAAACTGCACGGCTAGGAAAGCATCATCAAGACACGTAACTGTTTTCTTGTTTTACAAGAAACACTTTTCACAGAATTGTATTTCTCAGCTTGGAAACTTGCAGACCCAAAGACTAACCCTGAGTACACACTTCTTTTGAGTCAGACTGGTTTACTGGAAGAGCTGTACCTGTGGGCTGTAAAACTGGGACCTTGCTTCAAAAAGTTGATTTTTATGCAAGTAGGATACACCTAGGAGACTGCACTTGACCCCCCTTACAAAAAGCCATCTGCACTCTAGCAGAGAGGGTCAAATAAGGGATGGGTAAAGAAGTGATTGAGACAAAATACTAATCACGATGAAAGTAATTGGGCTGCAGCATTAAAACCTTGAAAATCAGCTGGAAATCTAATTCAGTGTCAGGAAACAGGCAGAAAGCCCTCGGACCACTCACCTCAGTGTAAGCGAAGGAAGGAACAGCTCAGCAGAAAGCAACAGATGGCTTTACATATTCTCATGTGTATTTACATACACTTTATTAGTAAGCCACTTTGATTCAGGAGAAGCCACAACCAAAACGCACTCTTGAAATTGCTCTTTAGATATAACTGCATATAGAGATACATCGTGCTCTGTTTTTCCCCCTCTCTCACATAACACCACTGTGGGCAATGCTAATAGCACTCAGTGTAAATGTGCCTTGTATTTCCTATTACTCAGCCCTGTTTCCCAAGTCCTAGCAACTTTGCTAAATGTTTTTTTTAAATATTTGGATTGAAACATTCCTGTTGGCTTCACAACAATGGGTTTTCCCCACTTAGTATAAAGAATAAAATTAAAAAAAAAAAAAAAAAAAAAAATGAGGGGGGTGTCAATATACTTGTTTGGCCATTTCCCAGAATGACAACAGAAAATACTTTCTGTCCACATGAAAACCAAGCCTTGCAATCGCTGTGCTAAGACATTTTAGTGCCCCATGCCCTGCCATGGAGGAGCTGATGGTTCACAACAGGCAGAGAGGCAGCTGGCACCTGGACCGGGCCTTCTTCGGTTCCAGCGAACAAATTCACTTACTAAGTAAGAAGCCTTTAAAAGGTTCTTACAGGTATAAATAAGAAACCCTAAAAAGCCCTTACAGACAAAGGCCTGTTTTTCCTGATGGAAAATCGCACACAGTGATAATGGTAAATCTACAAGCCCACTACAATTCATTGCAGCTTACTGAGGCCACCTTACTCCAGCACACCATAACTCTGAGAGTGCTCAGTCCTGCAGCCCTTCTACTCTTTTGCCTTATGTTCTTCCTCCTAGCCTTTTCATATTCTTTTTCCCCTACTTTTTCTTTTTTTTTCTTCCCCCCCCCGCCATTCATTAACTTCCTCCACTCAGACACAGGGTACAATGTACCTCGCCAAAAACTAGCTGTCAAAAAGGCATCACTAGGCAGCATCTCAAGTTGGACAGGTTGGAGCTTGCATCCAACTGATGCGTATGCAGCAGCTACTGAACATGCCAAGTTTTCTCTGTAAAAGGAACCAGCTGAAGCCAACGCTCACAAAGCGAGGGGAACCAATCTCTCACGTACCAGTGCTTTCTGGAAGCACACACAAAACACGCAGACGCTCTCCTTTCAAAGTCAGCTTTTCTAGTAGTTGAATCTCAACTCTGAAATGCTCAGAAATATTTCAAATGTTGTATGCGCAAACATGAAACAGCAAGATGTGCCCGCTGCAGCCAAGCACAGTACCAAAAGGGTGTCAGAAAGATGCACTGTCCCCCCCAGCAGCTCAGATGAAACGCAAAAGACCAGTCGCACTTGGCGTGTGCCCAGCTTCACAGTTCAGAGAAACTACCTGAACCAGGGGAAAACTGGGGGGCAGGGGACCACATGGCACCCAGGAAGGGAAGTGAGGAGGGAGCAGGACAGTTGTTCCTTGGGCACAACTCCTCATTGCACAGCTCCACACCGCCCTGTCGCTGGATGGACGACAAGCCAGCGCTACACCCAGGCTGCAACAGCACCAACCTGCCCTGGGCTCGATCCCTGCCGAAGCAAGTTCAGTCCCAGCATTAAAAAAACAGTGCTGAAAAAAACAGAGAGGGTTGAGAGAACATCCACGGGACAGACTCAGGAATATGATGTTTACCCTCAGAGTCAGGGACTCGGAGAGCTCAATCCACATCCCACTGATGACAACGCCGGGTGGCCACAGTCCCAGCCTGCCGCTACACCAAGAGAGGGGCATGACAACAGAAACTCCTCTGGTTTATCAAAGTGAGATCCAACAGCAGGAAGCTGGGTTTGGAGATGCAGGCTGGAGAGAAAAGACGATTTCTAACTGTGAGGTTAACAGCGGATAATCCTCCAGGGCCAGTGTTTTACACCGAGAGCAAACACATTACTGCCCACCCCCAGGAAACCCCACCAGGCTCTGGCGTACCCACACCAGTTTGACTTGAGGCAGTAATTCAGTAAACTCTTGAAGCCAGTCCCAAGGAATTCAGGCAAGAGTACTGTAAGGGTTTTCTCACCTCAAAAATCTACACACTTGGAGTTTGATTTATCTGAGGGTAAATACTGGGCCTTGTGTTACTACTCACTAGAATAAATGTTAACCTTCCATCTATATATGCCCTGTCATAATTAAAAGGGATTAACCACTGGATTTAGAGAGTAGGGCTCATTCTTGTATATCTATCACTAGGAACCACCTATGGGTAAAATTTTATATACTAACCTTTTTCCTCTTTTTTTAAAAATTTATTTCACTTTTAATTGTCATTACTAGCAATTCTTCCACATTATGTCACACACAAAACCAAAGTATTGTTTTCTTTATGTAAGGAAGTTATTGGAATGTCTTAAGAGATCTCCATAGCAACCATGCCGTTCCAGTAAATATGAGTTCACCAGAACAACACTGTAATTGCTCTGAGCACCCACTAACAAGCAACGATGAAAAAACAGGCAATATTAAGAAAGTAATGTCCTAATAAGTCTCCGCTACTGCAAAAGCGCTGCTTGAAAATACCTTATGAGATGTTATCAGGTTTTTGTCCATGGTCATTCACCTGCAAAGCTCAATTTCCCTATATTGGCTGTATACAGGCTCAATTCAGAAAGTATTTCATTCTGAACTATGTGGCAAAGCCTCCAATTTAAGTGTTTTTACTTGGCTCACTTGCTGACCCACCACATCCAAGATGAAACACATTTTCCACTTTGAGCACAGAATTCTGGTAAAGCCCACCCGAGCTGCACGCACCCAGCGGTCACATCGACCCCAACTCATGCACAGTGTTAGTATAAAGGGACGGGGGGGTGGGATGGATTTTGCAGTTCCTTCCAACAGCAATTTCGTCGTGCATTTCGGTCTCACACCACAGCACATCCCTTGGGCAGTGAGGTATCATTCTAATAGATGTTTTCTCTACACTTCTGTAGTAGGAGATGCAAGGGTTAACAACTCAATGTTATACTCTGAATTGCTAATAAATACTTGCTGATATCAACCAGCTGCTTCTCCAGTAAAAGTTTACCTGATTCAACACCCCTTCAGCTGCCAGAAGCACCACAGTCAGTTTCAGGTTTGATCACCCTCACTGGCGGGATGCCAGCAGACCCAGTGCTCACGTAAGCTAAAACACCACCATACCTTGAAGGTTCAAATTAACACGTATGTCGAACTCCAAGTTTGTCTAGTGCAAAATTCCAGCACCCCGAGCACCTGGGGATTTTTGCCAGTGCTCAGTTGGTGTCCTAGGGCCAACGCAGCGTTCTTTGTACTTCGGGATTGCTCCCAGCCATCCAGCACCCCGTCTGCTGGCCCGACGCCTCTCCCGAGTCTTCCCCCACCCACGGTCAAAGCTTCCTCCCTTTGGTCCCCTGAAATTCCACCCTGCGTCCCACAAGCTTAATGTAACCGTGGTATTTCATGGTGTATTTCTACAAAAACTCGTATCTTGGGAGAAAAAACCCAAAGCAGCGTTTTCCAACGGCAAGTAGCTTTTAGAAGTTTGATGACCAGCTGTACTCGATCTTTCCTTGTTAAAACCCGAGATTTCCTCACACGGATTGCAACTCCCTTGCTAAACTGTCCCCTGCCTCGCTGCCCGCTTCTCCGGCACCCGTTATTTTAAGGACCGCCGCCCCGTTTCTGCGGGGCTGCCTGCCGGGCAGCGAGCGCACTGCCGGGGGCTCCGCGGTCCCTGCGCCCCGCGGGGAGGCAGGACCCGGCCGGCAAACCCGCACCGGGGCCCCGCTCCCGCCGCCGCCCGCTCCCCCCCGGGCTGGCACCGCGCAGGGGCGGGACGAGACGGGCCGGGACCCGCCGGGCCGGGCGGAGCGGGGCTCAACAGGTGCGGGGCAGGGCATCCCGGGGCAGGGCATCCCGGCCCGCACTCACCGTCCTCCCGCTCGTCGAAGACGGGTCTCTTGGAGGAGGAGGCGCTCGCTCCCATCCTCTTCTTCCACTTGCCCCAGTGAAACATCGGGGCGAGGCGGATGGCATGCCCTGCGCGCCGCTCCCCGCCGGCCCGGCGGCTCCCGCGGGCGGGACCAGGCGCTACGAGCCGCCGCCGCCGCCCTCAGCCGCCCCGCGCCCCGGCGCCGCCCGCCCGCATGGCAGCGCC
>JANXJC010000098.1:42662443-42713708 GCA_027564655.1 Leptodon cayanensis
CCGCGCCGCCCCCAGCGCAGCGCCCCCGGCGGCGGCGGGAGGGCAGCGGCGCCGCCCGCAGGTGCGGCCGGGTGGGGGCCGAGGCCCGCCGGCTCCTCCTCCTCCTCCTGCGCCCGCCCCCTGCCCAGCGCGGTCCGGCCCCGCTCCCCTCCCCTCCGCTCCGCGCCCCCAGCTCCGCTCCGCAGGCGCGGGTCGGTGGCAGGGGCCGTGCCGGCGGCGGTCGTGCCGGCGGCGGTGCCCCAGGAGGGGGCCGCGGGGGGAGAATCCCGGCCCGGCAGCTCCCCGCCGTGCCGCTGGACTTGCCCGGTTCCCTGCGGCCGGCCCGGCCCCGGGGGAGCGGCCCGGCCCCGGCGCCTAGCGCTCCCGCTCCCGGGGGTATGGTGGCTGCCAGCAGCTATCGTCTCACACAGTCTAGTTATTTTTAAACTCATCCATAAACATCGCAACCGATGTGAAAGGCAATCAGGTTATATTATGGCCGAGCCTTTTACCAGCACTTGGTTGTTATTTATGAAAGCGCAAACAGCTCGTCTTAAATTAGTCACCCGTACTCGCTACTGATTTTTAACCTCATTAATGTGAAGACAGCCGCGTTGATTTTTATTTGACAGTTGTAATAAAATAAGGACTTGATTTAAATTAGTGGGTAGCTTGGAAAGTCAAATATTTTTCTTGTATAGACATTCCACAGCATTTCAGAAGCTGCCTTGCTGTGGAGATCTTTATTGCACTGCATCTGAAGATGTTACATGGGAAGTTTCAATACAGAGAAGAAAAACAAGCCTGAGGTTAGTCGTTTAGGCCTGAAATGACAGTTCTCAGTGATCACCACAGCGGGTGCAATACAAGAAACCAAACAAAAGCTAGAAAAAGAGTTAGTGCCAGAACATCCATCTTTTCCCCAGGTAGAACATGAGCCCTGAGGATGGGCAGAGGCCCAGAACCAGATGTCCCACCGCCTCTCGAAAACAGCACCTCCCGCTGCACTGCCGAGTCCCTTGCTCGACTGGCTGAAGCCTCCAAGACATTCTTCAGGGCTTTGAAACAGTCACCCACGTGCCTCCTTTTCCCAGAACCATGTCCTGAAGATCTCTATTTTCCTCCATAAACTACTAGGCCTGCAACTTTACTTGCAAGTAGTCAGGAGAAAAGCGCGTCCCACAGCCACTGCCACAAGCAGTCTGCCAACACGCAAATAGCAAAGTAGGCAACTGTTCCATTCAGCTACATGAACTGTTCACACATATGGAGGGCGAGCTCTGATGAGGAGCCTTATGCTGCATTTTTGTTCTGTGCAGCACTACGTAATGGAAAAGCCACATCACCTAAATAATCAGTGTTTGTATCTCGCTAGCTCTAGGGAGTTCCTGCTCTTTTGTCAGTGATAAAACTCACGATTGCTGCAGAGTTCCTCAGTAAAAGAATTCATCCCAAGTCACTACAGACTTTGCAGGATGCTGAGCTGTAATGTGCTTGTGATGCCGGTTTTTATGGCTTGTTGAATTGAAATGTCTCATAGAAAGTCTCATTAAATGCATTTCTCAGAAATAACTTATAATGTTAGCAGACCACGTCAGAAATGTCAAGGCGAGTGACAACTCTTTAGCCATTAGATTGTATCTGTTACACCATCCATAAGTACTTTCATAATTTCTGAGATGCCACTTCCTAAGTTTTAATTTAAAATTTATGCTGTTTTCTTTCATAGCATGTTTTGAAATGGATATGTTAGTTATTGTACTCTTTACAGAAAATTTGCTAGGAGTTAGTCATTATTTAAAAGAGCCTGAAAGTTGTAAAAGGATTACAATTGAAAGGTGTAATTTAAGAACAGTTTTCCAAAGGCAAAGAATAGCTCTTAAAGAATATTTCTCTGAGAAATCAGAAAGAATCGCTCTCAAATAAAAAGATAGAACACTTTTATACAAGACAGTAATTTTTGCTTTGTTTAGAGATAGGTTTGTTTTTAAATATACTGCAAATCTCTGAACTATCAGCTTTCACTTCTCCCTTTCTCTTGCCTTTACATTCTGTAGGAAAAGTATGAAAGATGCCATCAAATGGCTTCAGCCTGTCTGCCATTCAGTTGTCATTTTTCTCTCATTCTCCACTAATATTTGGACAATCAAATCCATAGCATAGAATCACAGTCTTTTTCCTAGAAGTCTGCAAGATGTAGTGTAGAAAAAAAGAGTGGGAAATAAGGATGTGATTGTCCTAATACCAGAGGAGGGTTTAATTCCACCACATTTCTTCATTCCTTTACCTGTGAAATGGAAGAAGGTGCAGCATGGGGCTTTGTTTAATTTTTGCTTCATTAGAAATGTAGTAAGTAGTTTTACCTTCACAGAGGTAAGTTCAATAGGAGACAAATAAAAGACCTTTTAAGTTGCTTTAGGGGTTTTTTTAGTGCTATTCAGAATGCTCCTGACTAAGCGCTGCTGAAAATTCTTGATAGTAATACAGACTAAGTAAAACTAGTTCCTCTCGTTTACTCCTGCTTTCTAAGAAGTCAACAACAGGCATACATACATGTCCTAACAAACACCTAACAAATCCCAAGAAAATCATCATCTTGCTATCATGCTCATGATGAGGTCTCCCCATTCACGAGGCCCGCCTATTGCATAGCCAAGACAATCAGAATTTTAGTCTTGTTTTTTAAGGGAAGACCTATCTGATATCTAAACCCATCCCTAATTACGGAGGCTTTTCTCTGCTCAGAATGAAACAGCAGGAGCTGCCCTGATGACTACCAGGAGTTTGGTCCTGTGCCCGTTACTCACCACGAGAGCCACTGACTTCTCCTTGGGGTTCTACGGGAAGAAGGTGCCCGTGTTTGAAACCTAAGCCCCGTTTTAACCTAAACCAGAAAACTGGGTGAGGTTTATCATGGATTGAATCAGACAGTTCTTGTCAGGTGTAAATTAACTCGATTTTTGCCCTCTGCTTTGATTTGGGAGAGGATATTCTTACTCTAAATACCAAACCTGGCATTTGGAGACTGTTGTGCCGTGCTGGCACCTTTTGACCAGCCACCTGGTCAACAAAGATGATAGAACCAAGAGACAAAAGAGTTTAGAAGAGTTCCTCCAGACTTCTGTGGCACGGCAAAGAATCTGGGCCACTAACAATGGTGTTTGGCTGTATTTTCTGCTCAGAAATTATGTTTTGATTATCTAAATTGTTTGTGATGTTTCAGTTTGAAAAACAGTATTTTTGCTTGTGATCTTAAGTCGTATCTGACAATATCTGAATGATGAAAAGGAGAATGTGTTGGAGGGCAAATGAGAGACATGAACACTGGCTTTGGGGGATGCGTGGAAGGAAAAGGGGAGAAAAACAACACTGTCATTAAACATGGCGTTTCTTACACAGGCTCTAAATCATGTAGCAGTGGTCCTTCCTTTGGGCAAAAACTGCCACAGCTGCTCACTTCATTAGGAAAAGTGAAATTTGTATTTAATTTGCAGAAATTTAGCACAAATGGTGTTATATACGCTTTTCAATTTTCAGTATTTTAACACCATTGCAAATAAATTCCAATTTATTCAGAATTCTAACTCTCCGTCTTCTCTTGCGTAATTCAGACGGAGCTCTGTTGTTGTCTCCTCCTCTATACCACCAGAAATTTTGAGAAGGATGAAATGCTTACTGTTTCAGACCAGCTTGGGAACCAGTGAATGCTGGGTCACGATTGCCTGCGCACAGTCATTTACAATGGTGCAAAATTAGTGCCAAAAACGCTAAAGGTAGCCCTCCTGTTTTCTCTCAGACAACAGTATTTGCTCTCACCCCCGTGCAACTGTGCTGGAGCTCCAAACAGACACGCCTTCATTATTTCTGTAGCAGAATCATATTAATTTTCTACTTCTAAAACTTGAAAACAAGGTTCCCTTTCAGTTCAGTGGGCACTCGCGTCTGATTCCACTATTCAAAACCAGTGTAGTAACGTACAGTGAAAGATGTTGATCCCCTCAGTGAACAACTGCACGTCAAGAGTATCAATGCAGGTTACCCACCACAGTGACACACCTGCAGTCATCTTATGAAAACGTCTGTTCAGTAATTAATACTAATCCTGCAGGAGGAAAAATGTAGAATACAAAAACTGCTCCATAGTGGTCCAATATAGGAAAGGGAAACGGAGATAAGATTCTGTCGTCTTACATCTCCTGGTCTCCAGGGAAACACTTGTTTCCACTTCGGTTTTGAAATGAGGAACTTTAATTAAAAGCTGACTTTTACAATGATTTATTCTTCAAGACATCTTTAGCTGTAACTAACTAAACCTCTAAGGGGAAACATGCAAGTTGGGTGACCAAAGGGGTTATTAGGAACAGACTGTTCTTGAAACCACTAGAATTCATTACTCCTTTTTTTCATTTTCTCCCCTTCCATTTTCCATTCTTCTTTTTGTGTTTTATATTATACTAAGGGACAATTAGGCATTTTATTATTGAAAGTCTTGGGGATACTATATGCATGTCTGTTTCTCCTGGAAACTGTTAATATACAACAGATCTGGTGATTTTCTTAAATCAGAAAAGAAAGAAAAGCTGCGAGAAGGTTTGATTCCTCTTAGGTAAAGCAGGAGAAAAACCTTAGGCAAACCAGAACTGCTGTGGTCAGTCGTGTGTACAAAGTCCATCTAGTCTGCCATCCTGCTTGATGATAGCTAGCTAATGCCGGGTATTGCAGGAGGGGATGGTACAACGCCTGCAAAGTAGACAGAGCTAAAGTAAGCTGCACTCCAAACTGGGCGTCATCCTGCTCTCCTATTGTGGAAATTAATTCAAACCTGAAGCACATCCACTTATATTGCACTTCAAGGGATATGATGGTGGAAATTCAGCTGATCAAAGCATGTGTGACTACTGACGAGACTATAGAGAAGATACTACGTAATAGCCCTATTGCAGCCTTGGAAAGATGAGGCTTGCATGACTGTGTTTCACCTGGGTGTAAGCAGAGACTTGCGAAAGGCAAGGGGAGACTTGCAAAAGGCAGAGCAACCGCTCTTATGTTTGGAAGAGTTTGTCTTTTCCCATCTGTGTTTACTTTTGCATATTCTCTCTTTTCTCATGGATTCCAAGCAATTGGAATTTTCTTTCATTTCACCAGCCATGAAATCATCTCTAACTTCAAGGAATTACATATGCTGAACCCAACTCATCAGGTTTTTGTATAGCCAGTACCACCTATGTTATGTCTCATCAAAATCACACTGACATTCAACAGGCAAAGCCAACGTGCATTCATTTAACTGGGAGACATGATACCTGTTCTAATCTAGGACAGGCCAAATAAATTCTTTACGAAATTCCAGGATTATTCTTTTAATCAAATAATTTGTATGAGGAATTATTTCATCCAATTGTTCTCAAATGCCTCAGTTCTGCAAGTGAATGAGTATCCTTTGAGGAATGACTGATCATTCTCATTCCCAAGCATCATGAGCTGTGTATTTTGTATTGTGTCAAAATTTGTATGAGAGAAATTATGATAATATTTCAACTTTTGTTTGTTGATCTCACATTTCAATTAAGAGTATGGATCCTGCAGTTTACCTCGTTATGCTCTACTGGTAGCTATTACTTACGGTTCCCTTTCTGTCTTTTTACTGGTTGCATGGCACGGTGATCGTTTTCTTCTTTCATCACTGTAGATCAGGATCAAGTTCCCTTGTATCAGTGAAGTTATCCTGAATAAAACCAGTGTAAGTAAAAATAGAACTGCCTGAAGTAGCATTACATTCTTTATGGTTATCTGTTCTCAGTGACCTGATGAAAATGGTTTCTAAACAAAAATGCTACCAATTATCACAAAACTGCAAAGAAGCCAAATATTGGAAGACACTCCTAATTTAGGCATAGAAACAAGGGGGGCAATATACCATGATATTATATTCCCGATAAAAGCCCTTTATTGAATATAATGGCTATAATTGCAACATGTTTAAGATGATGAGAGGAATATTACTGTGATTCTTAAAATTCACATGCCTTCTTCATCAAGAAGGCAGCCTATAGAGAAAAGCTTGTTTATTTGTAAAAATTCCTCTAAAAGAGCACATAATTCTTTCAATAAACATTACATAAGGGGGAAATGTCACACATTTTACTGTCATTAGTGTTTCTGTAAATAGTGCCAATTCTATTTTTAAGGATGCTAATAGTAATCACTCTGATCCAGCTGTTTCAAAGTCTTTTAACACTACCACAGTTCACTAATAACCTTCTTGTATTAGCATCACCTGCAGTGGCCTGCAGTAAGCATGAACAGGCAGGAACAGTTGTTATGCAACCTTAAAACTAAAAGCTTGTCCAGACTGGTCAAAGATGGGTTACCCCTTTCATTCCATGGCAGGCCGGGCCAGGCCAGGCCAGGCCAGGGCGGGGTGGGGTGGGGCGGGGCGGGGCAGGGCAGGGTGGGGCGGGGCAGGGCAGGGCAGGGCTCCTGCTGATGCCACAGCTGCCACCTATAGTGCAGAGGGATTATATGCCTTCTACCAGCTGATGCTCAAACCAATAGAGTGATAAAAGTGCCTGCCTCCCTCACTGTTAACTGCTTTCTTTTTAAGCTGTTGAGGTAAGTGTGAGCTAGTTTGGTTGCTTTTTTTTGGTTTGGCCTTTTACAGTGTAAAATATATATACACTGCTTAATTTTCTGTATACTGTAATGCTTTCCGTTGCTTAATCCTACGAAAGAGTGATTTTTATCTCTGGCACTATTTGAGCAGTTCAGCTATTTAAATTTTTGGTGACTTCTGCCTCTGTTTGGCTTCTTGTTTTTCCTTTCTTTTATGTGTCTGTTCACTTTTCTGCTTATGTTATTTGTTTATTTACATTAACCAAATGTTTTGCTAAGAAATTAAGACCATATGTTACTATATTCTAATAAGATGCATTCTTAGAATTCACTCCTCTAGTTCCTTAACTTATGGGAGTATTAAAAAAATCCATATAAAGCTATAGAGAGTAGTTTTATATAGAAAGCAACGACTTTTCTTGTATTATTCAGTGTCCCTTACTTTAGAAGGATGAGAAAAAAACCTTTGCTTCCTAACTTATCTGAAGTCAAATGCAAATAAAGCTTGTATAGCATAGGTGCCTGCCAAGCTGAACAAGTAGCTGGGCAGAAAAGCTGAATGCTTCTCTCTGAAGCTTGGTTATCACTTGCAACTTTGTAAGGTGATGTGGTACCCTTAAAGTCCATAATCAAATAATTCCCCTGCATGAGTATCTCTGGTACCATTTGTTGTCAGTCACATCAATCTATGACACCGTAGAGATGTGTTGGTGGTATCAACAGATACAATAGTGACCAAGCACTGTAAAGACCTCAGTTTTGCTTCACAGTGCCCCAGGGCAGCCTTAATACGCATGAAGAGGAGCCCGTTCAGGCCATGGCTGAGTCATAGGAGGCAGCCGGCCCCTGTGCTTCAGTGCCAGGGCAACATGCGATGACATGTGGGGGCAGCTTCCCTCTGTTCCAAGGGTACTGGTGCATTTGAAGTGCAGCATCTTTGAAACCAGGACTAAGGAGGAAGGAGGGCTGTGGTTCAGTGTCCACCCCAGAATATTTGATTCTGAGCCCTGTGTATGAAGACTCAACAGCTTAGAACCTGACAAGAGATCAGTGCCCAAGCTTGGTCTTCTCTGAGATTGGTATCCTTTAAAAGAAAAAAAAAATATCTTGTGATTCAGTCAAATGAAACATGTGGCACTCCCTTTCTCTACCCAGCAAACCAGATGAGTCCAAAAGTAGAGACCGATACGTCTTTGGAGATAATCTGGCAATCACTTTGGTCCATCATGAAGTCTTTTAATGTCACTGCAGCTGAAGGATTGGAAAAAAAAACCAACCAAACAAAAAAAAACCACCAAAAAACCCCCTAACACCTATGGGAAAATCTTTCAATGTCCAGACAGGTTCTATGTTTGTCAAAAGACACAAATGCAGGTCTTCAACAAACCCATGCAAGCTCTTGGCCATCACTGTTCCTCCTTGTTCTGACATCACTTCTCTGTGAAATGCTAGCGCTAGGATGACTGTTCCAGGTGGACACCTGACTGCATTTCAACATGCTGGGTCAAGATTCCCCCAGGTTTGGACAAGGCTGTTACTGCAGCCTGCCCCTGGGATATTTCTGTCTGCACAGCAATTGCGTGGTTTTCTCTTTGTACATTCAATCCCTGTGTGGATTTTGCTTCTAGGAGGGAACTCCCAATACAAAAAGCTGAAACCCCCAGTTATCCCCCAAGATCAGAAATTATCTATAGAGAACATTGCTGGTTTACCATTTTGCAAACTTTAATGATACTTTTGTTGTTATGATTGTATTCGTAAAGGAGTTCCTTGGGTATTGAAACTGCATGGCCCAAAAAGCTCACGGACTTGGGAGGGTAAGCCTTTAATGTAAAACTCACAAGCAGCTCAGCAGCCCGAAAACACAGTGACCAACCTGACAGTGGTCTGTGCAGTGAAATATGCATAGTGGCTGTTGCTTTGCGACTGAAGCTTGTAACTCTGGCTTGCTAAAAGTAAAATGAACCTATTGAGGGATATATTTATTGACTTTTGATCTATTATTTCTTTTTGCCTTCTCATTAGGATAAAATCTTCCTAGATGCTGTTATGTTACAGAAACGGTATTATGCTACTGTGCTGATGCTGCATAGAGAACTCAAGCTTCAGTGAGGAGGCTGAACTGGACAACCAGATTTGAAAAAGGCACATTGAAACTCCTGTTTTAAGATGATTTACTTAAGTTGGGTATCTTTCCGAATTCACTTTCTCTCTCGGAAATGTCCATGAATGTGTTTCTCCATTGCTACTGTGTTACAGAATTCTAAACAGAAAGCTGAGACCAGAACCAGCTGAAATAATCCCCTCTCTAATTAATGGAATTATGTCATTGGTTTCAACCCTAATGTATTTTCTTATGTAATCTTAAATAAAATTATCCTGAAATATTTTTGGGTTTGCATAAACAAATGCAAAGCAATACTTCTTTTAGTACAGCTTTGCCACTGATCCATTTTTTTTAATTTTCACAAGTTTTTCCCTCTGGTTTATGAATATTGCTCATAACTAAGATTTAATCACCTAAGTAGCCTCAAAGAAAATCTAGTTATTTTATTATGCTTTTCCAGGAATAGTCATACCTGCTTTTTCTTAAAATCGGCAGTAATAGCCTCATTAGTAGAATCTGTATTTTCAAAGTGGAGATGCCTTCAAGCTGAGGAATAGGTGCTTTGTCTTATTGAGCCCTGGTAACAGTGTATTTTTCAGAAGCTTGTGACCCTGTAACAAAACAAACATGAAGATTCAGGCCTATTTAGTTATGCATTTAAGCTAACTGTTCCCATGAAAACAGCAGTATTGTAGGTCACTGCAGGACAACAGGGTTTTTTTTGTTGTGGGTTTTTTGGGGTTGTTTGTGGCGTTTTGTTTTTTTTTTCCAAAATCCCTGTAAAATGGAAGTTTTCAGCATTCAACATTTTCCACTACAAAACGGGCTCCTGTCTGGAGAGTCTTTGGAGGTGAGAAGTTCCTAAATGAGGGGATTGTTCCAAGTGAGCTAAGGTGAAAACAATTCTAAACTTACCTGTTTGCCTCAAAATATAATTGCCAAGGCTGTGTATTTTGCCATGTCATAGTTCTTACAGTTAGTGAGATGCTCTTTCCTATGGAGTGCAATATGTGTTTGAGGTTACACACTATAATAAATGTGCTGGTTTCTCTTCTATGAATTAAAAAAAAAAAAAGCTTCTGTAAGGAAATAGCTTCTAAAGGAATTCCCCTAAAATAGCTTTGTTTTCTCATTTCACTTATTAAGCACAGTATGTCAGAGAAAAAAAATCACGTATCTAAACTCAGGAATTTAATTTTGTGTGTTTTAAACCCTACTACTGCTACTGATCAAACTTGGTCAGGTCACTGGGAACATAATTATCTGGATTTGTAAGATTAAGTACTCTTTGTGTCTTGGATTTCTACCATCATGCTAATTAAGAACGTATTTTTATTTCAGACCGATACAACCCCTGGTGAATCTTTGTGTTATTCACCCCACTGCACAGAAGCCCTGTGGGGATGCTGCCCCTTCAACAAGAGCCAGTGACCGTCCCTGACAGGGCTGCGCTGCCGGGAGGGTTTTCCTTGGTGGGGGTCTTTCCAAGGCTTGTGCCTTTTCGTCTGGATGCGCCCACCCTGCGACTTCCCCCAACAGGGAGACCTGCTGACAGAACTGCTTAATTTGGGTGAGGGATATGGCGGATGCAGGCCCTGGAAGACAAACCAGTAAGTAGTAATAACGGGAAACGGCAGCGCGGGGGAAGCGTTCTAGAAGCCGCCTGTGAGAGAAGGCGAGGAGTGCTGTACCGGGGCGGCTGGCCCGGCAGCGAGGAGCTGAACCCCCAGGCCAAGCCCAGCCAACAACGTGCAGGGGAGCGCGGCGTGAGGCCGCTGGAAGGCTCGAGCAGGCGCTCGAAGGGCGCAGGTACTTCTGTGTAGTCACTGGACAGCCTGTGTTTACCTGTTTGGGCCCGAGATACTTCAGGGCCCTTTCGGGTAGCGAGAGGGTTTCCACTCCAGTGACGGCACAGGGAGGCGCTGCCTGGGCCAGCAGCTGCCCCGCGGTCCCCCACGTTGGGAGGCCCCGGGTCAGTCCGTGCCCGCCCCGGTTCTCCTGCCCGACACCCCGCCGGCTGGGGGTACCGGCGGCCGCCCTCAGCTGGGCGCGGCAGCCCCGGAAGCCCGCGCCGGGCGGCAGCTGCGCCCCTGCCCCGGGCGGGGGGGGGGAGGCCGCCTGCCCGTTGCCGCGGAGACGCGGGCCCGGCCGAGCGGCGCCTCCAAGCGCCCGCGGAGCCCATCGCGGGCCTCCTGCAGGAGGGGGGCCGGGGCCGCGGCCGCGCCTGCGTGCGCTGCGGGGCGTCACGGAGCCGCGGAAAAGCCGCAGGCAGCGCGGCGGGGGCCGCCGCCGGGGCACCCCCGCGTCCTGGGGCGAGGGCCCGCGGGCGCTCCCGCCTCCCCTCGGGAGAGCCGAGGCGCGGGGAGCCCTCGGGCGAGGGTCACCGCAGCGGCGTGTGTCGGGCTGGCAGAGCCCTCTCGGGCCTGGAGGTAACGAGGAGTGTTACAAAACCTCGCTACGCCCCGTGCCCCGATGAGGGACCGCGGTCGGTCACGAGTGCCCGTATCGGAGCTGGTAGAACGGGGGGAAGGAGGTGTTGATGAGGCGAGCCCGAGAGGGCCGGACAGCGCGCTGTCAGAAGGAGGGTTGTTTAACGCCATCGGTGTGTCAGTGTTTCTTCCAAACCTACGTATGGTATGATGTGGGGGAAACATAGCCGCAAGGGCCAGTCGGCGATTTTTCCTCTTTACTATGCCTTCAAATATGTATTATGATGAATTGTATCGTTATTTTAAGTGTGTATGTCCATAAAGAACACTTTGTTTTGTGTCGTACAAAGAGTACATAGCGCTGGGGTTAACCTGCAAATTAATAATGTAAGAAAGAAACTTGCGTCGCGTATGCTTTTTCCAAAATATATTGTTTTCTCAGCTCCTAACTTGCCTTCAGCTGATCAGTTTGAATTACCCAGTCGGTATTCCAGGCTTGCTGACAAATGGATGACAGCTATTCTAAAGAGTTTAATGGCAGCAGCGATGATTTTGGAGCCGAACATCTCAAGAAGAGAAATTTGTCTGGTTCTAATTCATCGAAAGAGATCAGGAAAGCTGTTGAACAGTGTCTGTCATCATCTTCAAGTACTCTTGATGTCAGCAGAAAAAATATTAAGCATTTTACTAAGGAAATATATAGACTGCCCAGCATAAAGGTGAGTAACTTGTTACGAGTAGTTCTGATACCTTTGGCTTGAGTACAGCACAGACCAGTTAAGGGCTCGTTGCTTAATCAGATGAGTGGAAAAGCTACAGATTCTTAGTTATGATCTTTAATCCCTGGTTTGGGGTTGGTTTTGGGGGTTTTTTGTTTGTTTGTTTTAAGAAAAAGTCTTTAAAGAAATGGCTTCCATGTGTAATTTGCAGAGTTGTGTATCCTTTAATCCCCTTTAACAGTGTTCTTTCCATAAAAGCGTAGAGCAGTTTACAGTTTTCACAGTCAACATTTTGCATGGCAAGGAATAGCCCCTTTCTTTCTGGATTTAAAACATGTTTATGTTTTTCTCTGGTAGTACATTCATCTGGAAGGAAATGTCATATCAACAATTTCTGAGGATTTATTTCAAAAGCTGCCACATCTTGTTTGGCTGGATCTCTGGTATAACAAGATTAAAGCTCTTCCCCCTGGAATCGGTTACCACAGGTAAGATCATTGGTCATACAGCTAATTTAATAACAATTGTATTTGTCTTCTATTTGCCTTTACTGTAATTTCATTGTAACAATCAGACTTTTATAAGCTTTTATTTGGCATTGACCTCAGTGCAGGAAAGCGGTAAATAAGCTTAATTTTGTTTACTAAAACTCAAATGAACTGAAAGGTCCAATTAATATTACATAGTGAATTTCTAAACTCTTTTAACTTGAGAAATGTAAGACCTGTTAGTCTTTTCACGTAAGTTTTGCAACACTTTCATTTTACGGACTGTAGGTGACTATTTTTACAGCATGGTAGGGGAGGTAACTGTGGGTCCCTTTTTTTACAAACCTCATGTCACTCTGAAGTGACAGTCAAGGCCAGTTTAGTCAAAGAACGTTACCCATTAATCTGGTTTTGATGGTTCTCTGATATGGTATTAACTGTTGGAAGGATTAATTGGCTGTCACTGATTCAGATGGAGTGTGTGAGGAAGAAAGCACACCATATTGCTGTGACCCTGAAAAGCGCACTTGCTTTTACATTGCCATAATCACCAAAACTAACTTCTCGTTGGCGTTTTTTTTAATTGTCCTTGGACAATTCCTTGCTTCTCACTCCAGAAGCGGAAGACCACAAATCACAATACATGGTAATTAACAGGACCAAAGGTTCTAAAAGAAACCTTTCTGTGAAGCGTGAGTAAGGAGGAAAAGGAGGCAACCCTTGAATAATATATGCTACACAATTTAAAAAAAAAAAAAAAGAGAATCACGGCATCTTGTGATTTGAAACAAGGTGCTTAAAGGTATTTTAACATCACTTTTTTGTGAATCATTATATATTCAACTTGTGATTAGAAAAATACAGTAAATGAAGGTTACGACTGAAAAAATGAAGGTTACGACAGCTGAAAAATGTCAAGTTTAATGATGTTTTCAAATCCTTTAAATACAGCTTTTATAAATTATTTTTATATTGGACAGGACTGATGGTATTTTAATATGGCTTGTGACTTTGTACGAGTGGTTGAAATCCCCTGAGATTAAGACGTTCTCTGTGTGCATCTTCCTTGAAAATAATGTCAGTCATTAGTCCCTACATGTATTATGCTTTATCTTGTTTGTATTTTTCCACTGACTTCAAACAGCAGCTTAGCTTTTAGAAAATGCCCCTCAGAAATATTCACTGAATATTACTTAGTTTCATTTTATCCTTATTACATGTTGAAGGGTAAGCTGTAGTGCAAGATGTTCTCTGGGTATCCTTTTCTAGAAGCAGCCTGAAGTGTAGTTTCCATTAAAAGCAGAGACTCGTTGAAACATTGTGCTAGTCTGGGGCCCGATTGATTGACCATTCAAGTTGTTCATGAATCTTTTAACTGATTTTAAGAGATACTCTGATTAGAGTTTCTCAGGTCAAACAAAAACATTGCCTCAGTTGTGGAAATGAAGTCTAGCCCAACATGCAGGAAGGGAAGGTACCACTCTAACACTTCTCTCCAGAAATCTCTGTGAGATCTGGATGTGCGGCTGGGCAGGGATCAGCCGAGGCCATGTTCCACATCATCGGTGCCGCAGAGGTTGCATTCAGGCAGGAGCTGGCAAGAATGAGCATTTGCTGTGCTGCAGGGCCTCGGCTCTCCCTGCACAGGGCCATAAATGCTGAGGCGTTCTGAGACAGCGGGATCACCCTAGCGTACTGTGGCACTTCAAACTGCAGCGGAGTTCAGGTTTTGGAGTCTAGAATCTCCTGTGGCTTTCATTTAGTTTTTTGCTTTAAATGCAGTTGAATACTGCACTTCAAAAATGAGAACATTAAGACGGTGCTTTCATTTTTTGACTGAATTGGAATGTATTAAAATATTGCCACAAATGTTAATCTGGTGTTGAGCAGCTGCCAAAATGTTTGGTTTGTTTTTCTTTTCTTTACTAGAGGTAAAGAAATATTATGACAGAAACTACCAAGCTTTCTTCTTGTTTGTTTTGTTGAATTTTAACAGTAAACAAGTCAAATTGCAGCACTAGTAAATAAAAACAGCACCTTGTCAATAGAATACCATTTGATCTGATATGTTGCTGGATATTAAAAGCTACTTAAAAGAATGCTGTCAAAATGGCAAAATGAAGCAGTCAAAAATGAGGAGATGGGTGAAGTACGGTTTCTGTATAGTCTCCATTTCACGGCTGCCTGGGGGTCAGTAGCTGTGTGCTATAAGGGGAAAAAGAGACAACCTCCCCACATTTGGTCAGAGTGTTGCTGTATCCTAAACACGGAGTACCCCAGAGGTTCCCATCAGAGCCGCTCCAAACAGCAGTGTATACAGCAACTCTGGGCATTTTACTTGCTAAGTAATACCAGTTGTTTTCTGAGCATGGGCATACTGACATTTTTCCAGGAGCATAGATTTGTCTAAATGTTAACAGACTTTCTGATTAAAAAAATATTATCTTATATGTGACATAAATGCCATAAATATCATATGTGACCCATGCCAAGCTTCTAGGCTGCTTCCAAGAATAGGAACATTAGAGCTTTAAAAAAAAAAAAAAAAAAAAAGTTGTTGACAAAATTAAATACAAATAGGGCATCTTTTTTTCCTAATCTCATTATCAAAAATGGCTGAGCCGTTTTAGCTCAAATCTAGCCTGAGGAACGCACTCGACAACCCAAACAGTTGAAGCTCAGCAAAATTATAAACAACTGAAAAGGATGTGTTTATAATTGGTACAGTCAGTATCAGACTTTAAAGTGATAAGCAGGCTTTGCAAAGAAAGATCAAATACTAAATATTGAAGTAGCATATAATAAATGGGCATAAATGCAAAGTTCAGTTTGTCACACCAGAAAGCTTTGGGGTGTGTTATTTTCCAGCGCTAATGTTAGCAATGGAGAAGTGTGGATTTGCCTTGTGGAGTCCTTTCTGTAACAGGAAACAAAAGCAGGAAAAAAATTAAGGATGAAAAATATTCTTGTGTTTCTATCTAATTAAATGAACTTTTCTCTTACAGTTGCTTCTGTTTTATTGAAAAGGCAATCAAAAACTCTGCTTTTAGAAGGGAATCCTGTAAAACAGCTACCCGTAGAGCTTGGTAAGTATTCACTTCTTTTTTTGAATATATCATAGATGCTTTTTGGCTCTTGGTGTTTAATTCTGTGGTTAGACTTTAAAATACTTTGATATTTATCTAAAGAATGGTTTTAATTTACCACAAACATGTGCTATGAGGGGGGAGAAGTTACTAATGTTATTTATCATGATTGCCTTCACTGAGAGGGGAAAATTTTATTAAAATGTCTCTAGCATTCTGGTCAGAAGTGTTCAATACTGTTTCTCTGAGTAAGGCTGAAGTAAAAAACACGTCTTGGATGTCAGACATCTCAGACATCTGCATAGTAAGACATAAATAACTACATCTGATTACAGCTGAGAACGTCTACAGCAGTTTCTTACACTTAAGGATGTCTTTACAGTTTGTAACTTCATTTTACTGACTCTTTTTGCATTAGCAGTTATTACTTTGGAATAACAAGTATTTCCAAATTAAATGTTCCTAAGGAAAACAGAGCAGGTTGCCTGGATTCCTGGGATGGTCTGGTTGGGACTCCTTGGGCTTTTGGAGTCCTCACAGCATAAGTGTTGGGGGGGGCGGGGGGGTTATCCCTATTTGATGTTGTCTGAGCTGTAAGGCTCCTTGCTGTAGTACTGGGAGACTAGTCTCCAAAGCTACATCTGGAGTCTGGGCTTGTGTCACCAAAAATGGCTTGACCTGAACATGGCCACACAGTTAGAATAGAGTACTTCAGTTGGAGATTTTCATTTAGGCTACTCTTCCTTCTGTTTGCATAGCTGATGTTCAGACTGCAATTTGGTGTACATTTTTGCAGCTGCTTCTGATAGACCATGCTGGCTCCTAGGCTTCACTGGACTCCATTTCATTAATTTTCACTTTCCAGTACTCTCTACATAAACTATCTTACCTGTCTCTGTCCCTGAGATGACATGTCTGCTAGTAAATAAAATGTGCCCAGCAGTATGCTCAAGTTCTGAGGCCGACTGGCACAGAATGGTCTGTTCCTATACAATTTCACTGGTTTGGTCCCAAACAGGGTGTGGCAGCTTGCAGAACTCCCATGGGAGTGGACCTAGAGCATTGTAGTTTCCAGGCCACATGCAGGAATTGCCTGGAGAGGCCTGGCTGATACCAGCAGACATGCATCATGAGGATTGAGTCGACCGTTTAGTGATGCAGTCGTAGTCTAAGGCCCAAGAATGTTCCCAAGCACTATTAAGTTTTTTGTTATTTTAACAAAGCTTTGCTATTCATACTTAATGCTGTGCAAGTGTGGTCCTTCCTGCTCCTTGGGCAATGTGTTCAGAAAGCAACCAGGCACAGCAGTCAATGCCCCTGCCTCGCAGCCATTCTAGCCCTGTACCTTTGCTCAGATTTTGGCAGAAAATGTTGCTGATGCAATACTGACCCTCTTGCTTTCCACGTAGCAGTTATTCTGGGGCAGTCTGGACTTGAGGCTTCCAGCACCAAGGTCTTCCATGCAGACCTGGCACTCTTTAGCTGTCTAGAGCCCTGCTTTCTTCAGGCGTGCTACCCACAGGCTTTGGGCCAGCTCATTCTCCCAGGTCGGCCCGGAATCCCCTCTGGCCTTTCCGAGCTCTGCACTGAAATCATTCACAGCCAGTGTGCCGGAGGATGCAGGCATGCTGTGCACTGGTTGACCTGATGGTGGATTCCTACGTGCATAGGGAAGAAAAAACCAACTGACCCCTGCAGTTCAGATGCTGTTTACTCGGATGCAATTCACACATGCTACCAACTCTGCTGTACTAGTTAGCTTTTAGTTGCATCCTGAAGCAGGGTGTACTCCTGTGGAGTCATATGTCCTAGAAGAATTATTTGGAGAAGAGCTTTGAACAGGGAATCAAAGCATCTAAGAGTGCAGGGAAGTGGCCTCAAACAGGAGCTGGACTTTGTGACCTCTGCAGCCATGCTCTTGCTGGAGAGGAATGGTTGGTAGCCCAGGTAAGGGAAAGATAGAGGGTGTCAGTTGTTCCATTCCTGCTTCACAGGAGGCAGCCTGTTCCTGGAATAACTCTGCTCTTTCTACCCTGATCTGAGCAGTGACTGAATAAAAAATAAAAAAAACCCCAACCAACCAAACAACCAAAAAACATTTGCTGATTTAAACATCCTTGAGTCTTTCAAAGTAGAATGGGCCACTGGTGTGCTGGCCTTTCTGCAGTAAAACTTGTTTCATACGATGCTGTTTTCGGGACAGATCCTAGATCAGGACTCTCTTCTACTGCAGTACTTCAATCATTACAGGCTTCCCAGATTGGTATTGAGATGAGGGAATTCCTACCACATGTGACATGTATCCATTTCTCCTGGCTCTGTTGATGATAGGTACCTAAAAAAAGGATGCCATCATTCCTGCTGTGTTGGAGGTTTTGCTGAGGCCACAGCAATTGGTAAAGAGTGCTGCAGGCTTTTCAGGGCAGGTTTTGTGCAGGGATGACAGATGGCTGGAGATATTTGTAGAGGCCGGCTGCAGCCAGGCTTCCCAAAGTCATGTATACGCTCATTAGCAGGTGGTGCAGTGACACCCTGACTGAGTAGGGGTGGCCCAAGCCAGGCTTGTCCACTCTGCCAGCTCTGCTAGCAGGACTTTCGGCATCGTTTGCTTTAATCACTTGCGCACATCCACTTCAGTATTTTTAAGTGGCAAGGATCCTGGATAAGGCTGGCATGATTGTTGTGCTGGGGTGATGCTGGCCTACCACATGCCTTACTTTGGATGATCTGTTCCCTTGACAGAGCCTGTATGTCCATGGCATTGCCACCTAGTAGTCATATATACCACAATTGTCACTGTGTAATACGTACAGATATATATATATATGTACGTGTGTATGTATGTATACACACATGATTTGCAGAACGATCCCTCCCTCTGCCCCACAGTAGCTGAGCTGCTTCAGACTTGACTCCTTATGTAGTGGACAATGTGAGACCTGGACCGGCACAGCAGTTTGAACGTTAACTAGGCGATGGTAGTTGTAATGCAAGGTTTGCTTTAATCCAGGTTACTAAAGGCTTCTCATTTCCCTGTGGTGGAGCTGTGTGTGTCAGGGCTTCAAGGCCGCTGCAGGTCCCAGGCAGTCTGCATCGCAGGCTTCTCCGGTCTTGGGGACCCGAGGAGATTACCAAGCAGTCCACCTGGTAAGCTGGGAGAAAACCTGGGAATTGTGCTGTGATATTGTGGGGGGTTGTCAAAATCTAGTGTATTTTTACAAAACACTCATGTTTTGACAAGACAGCTTTTTCTGACAAAGTCATGTTTCATGAGCTAATTCCCAGCCCGCTCTTCCTCCTACCCTTCCCCATTGCTCTCCTGTCTGTACACTTGCCATCATATCCATCTATATCAAGAAAGAGAGTAGGAGCTAATGCTGACAGCGTCAGTTACTGTCCTGCAGTGGCCGTTCTGTGATTCTTTGTATTCTTTTTTCATAGTAAGTAGAATACTAGGTTTATGATGCTGGTATTGTCAATACCAAACAAAAAGTTTGTAATATAAACTGAGATGTGTTTGGAGGATGATCTGAGATAACTGCATCTTGGCCGTTAGTCTTCATTTTCTTGGGTGCATCTTTCACCTAGATCTGGAATGAATTTGCAACGTTTGCCTTCATTCATTGAATTCTTTTAAATTTTTTGTTGTTGTTAAAAGCTACTTGTTCAGTGAATGAAAAATCTTTGGGAGGGGAGCAGAAGTCTGAATGGTAACAAAATAGTTTTGTTGTTCACCTGTGGCTGTTCCTAGAGCATTTATAGTGGTTCACCTGATTTGTGTAGAACTATCATGTGTTCTGAATTTAATTATCCAAGATGAAAAATTCATTGCCAGTCAACATGTTTCAAAAAATGATCTCAAACTCCAGTGTACTATGTGCTAGCTGGGTAGTGTTGTGGGGAACTTGGGATACATGCCTTCTGTTTCCAGGACTGCCAGTGGCTTGCTGGAGAAGTCAGGAGAGTTACCTGGCCTTGGGTAAGTCACCGGACTGCCCATGCCTTAGTTTGCTGTAAAATGGGGATGATGATACTGTTACAAAGCTCTTCAAGCCTACTGAAGAAAGCATTGCGTAGGAGCTAGATAACTTTATTGCTTCATCTACCCAAGTGTTCTTTAGAATTATTTAGGAGCAATTCTAAAGCATGAAGAATCTCAGTAGGTGATGCAGTTTAAAACTTAAGTAAATGATTTTGAAAAGGATGCTGAAAGGTAGAGTACCAACTTGCCATCCTCCCAGGCATGCAAGTGAAGTCAGCTCACCCTGCCACATGCAGCATGAGCTGTAGCTGCATGTCCTGGCTAACTCCCCCACTGCCTTCAGATCATGTTCAAACCTGAGTGGTTTTCAGCAAGATAAAAAAGAGATTTCACTTTTCCAATACTGAAGTAATTTATGTGATTCATTTTGATAATTTCTGTTTAAAAATAGATTCAATTTCTTCATGCTAAACTATTTTAAATCTAATCATATTCCCAAATAATTCTTTAAAAGGTGCATTTTCAAAGCCATTTCTTCTTGTTAATAATGTAGCTCTTCCTTTCTGCGTTTATATTTTATGATTATTTGAAGTAATTTTCTAATTTGTGAATCATGACTGTATGAAAAGGCATTCTGGTAATTGTAGCTCACTGAGCAAACTTTTGTTTTTAGATTGTTAGCATACAGTCAATTTGCTAAACTTCTGAACCTCAGCATTCCTTATCATCAATGCCATATTGACAGCAAGCAATATGATTGTTTAGAGTATTGGGAATGCTTGCTTGTTTGACAGAGATACAGTCCTATGTGAGCTCTATGGATATATTTCTTCACAAAACCAGCAGCAATAATTACACAATAGCATATTCAGTCTCTGTGCAATAAACACGGTTTTTCAATTTTATGCACTTATGTGACTCTGTAACATAATTATTTATACAGCACTGCTGGTCTGTTGTGGTTTTAGTTTGTAATCAAGTAATTCTGCCTTTGTGCTTGGTGGTTTTGGTGGTGGTTTGGGTTTTTTGGGGGGCCAGTTTGTCTGCCTGGAGTATTTCCATTGATCTGTGGTACCCCATAATTCCTCTTTTCTGACCTTTCCTCAGAACTCTTGTCCTTTTGCAAGACGTTGGCAGGCTGTTTCTGCATTGTTCTGTCATAAACTTAACTTAGACTAAAACAACAACATGTCTGTTTTGCAGTCAGCATGTGGTGCACATGCAGTGCAGTTCAATTTTCATCTAAATGTTTCCCCAGGGATCTTAACAAATAACTTTTTCAGTCCCATTCCTGTTCAGTTTTTCTAAATCACCTCAGTAGCAATTTTAGAATAATGATTCAGACAGTTCTGGTTTTCGTTGGTTCTCCATTTGAGTTCAGCTTTAACAGACTTAAAAGTAATAATCCCAATTAAAATTTGAGAGTTCTAGTTCTAGCTATGGTTTGGGGGGGTGGGGTGGGGAAGTAAGTTTTAAATGTTTTTGAGATTTGAGCTGAGTTTTTGTTAAGTCTCAAGTAAGTAACTTTGGTGTTGGGATGGCAAAGCTCCATTTTGCTTACACTACTGGTAAGTTACCAGTCAGCTCTTACTCTTTGCTTATCAAAAAAACCCAGATAAACAATGAAAAACTGGAACGTAGTTGGATAGAAATACATTTTAGGTGCATTTGTTCGCCATTTCAGTGAAACTGGAAAAAATCTGCATTCCGTGGTGGTAATAGGATGTCACAGTAAATTCTCCGTGTAGCTGAGGTATAGTTTTACATGTAGCAGGTTGTACATACTATCTCCTTGATGTGAAGAATCCATTTGCCCTGGGGTCTCGTGTCTCTTTTTCAAGAGAACGCACCCAGAAGGATCCAGCAGTTGTCCCCATCATGATGCTTGGTAAAGTCCCTTGCACTCTCCAGCTTCCCAGAGAACCCCAGTACCTACTTCAGCGGCTCGTTGCCTTCAATTGCTTTCATGCTGGTTTTTATTTTTTCTTTTTAAGTGTACTTTGTCAATGTTGCTGTAGTTGACGTTTCTAGAAAAGTAATGTCAAATGGATTTGTTAATCACATTGTAAAATTTGTTTTGTAACATTCCTTTCAGCTTTAATTACTGGTAATTTAAAATCAAATAGCTGTGCTATTAGTAATGTATTTGTCATTTCTGCACGTAAGGTTTTACAAAAACATTTTAATAGAGCAAATACACTATTTTATACTGTAATGAGTAAAGCAGATAGGCACAGTCAGAATTTTAATCAGTCAGCCTGTAGAAAATGAGGCGGATTAGACTGTACAGTCAAGTTGTGAATGGAGATTTAAAGTGTGACTCCAGTAATACAGTATGAAAAATATATTCTGATTCACTAGATTGAGATTGTCTATGTGGCTTTCAGTGCTGCACTTCCTAAATACATTATTCTAAACCATAAATCAATCTAAAATATATATCAGGACAAAGTATGATATTACCTTTCTTTTAGAGACTTGGTACATTTCTTTCATGAAAGATTTCAGAATTCAGCTGTTGTGCTTTTGTTTGAATCAAAACTGACTGAAAGTATTATTTAATTTTGCAAATCTAGTTAGGAAGGGAAAATTGCTAATTTTATTTTACTTCTATGAAACATAATTTATAAATAATCACCGTAAATCTGATTTCTGAAATTGATTGTGCATATTCTGCACTTTGTTCCCATTTCACCAGACAGTAAGCAGAACATGACAGATGACTTCCACCCTGCTAGTCATCTTCTCTTTACGTGTGTAACCTGTGCGGCATATACTTTTGCTTGCGAGATAAGTAGGAGGCTGCGGCGGGCCTGTGAGATGCATGAACTCATTAGCCCTTGGGAGGCTGAAGATTTATGTCCCTCTCTTGTTTGTCGTCAAGAGATGGTGGCCCTTTGTTTCCCTGGGCAAGAGTAGCTAACAGTGAGGCTGGGAGTGAGAAGCAATATAGACCCAGTGATTTCAGAAGTAGAAAATCAGAGTGATCGACTAGAAAGAAAAGAAGGAAAACTTGAATTATAATCTTTATTGCCTTTTCTTTCATATGAAAAAATTAATGTAGGGTAAAAAACTGATTTATCAACACCACAAATTCCATTCGTTCATGAGTAAAAGCACAAGAACAGCAGCTGGGGGATTGTACTGGTTAGCTAAGCTGCTGTGAGAAAGTTCATTCAAGACTAATCTTGAATGGGGTGAACAATTTGCTTAGAGAGAGAAATTAAATAGTTAAAAAATTTTAAAAATCAAATTAAAGAAGGCATTAAAAGATTGCAACACTACTAAGCAACAGGAGAATATAAGGGCAAAAAAAAAGGAAAAAAAGAAAAAGCATGCAGACAATCACAACGTGTCTGTTTTATACAAATTCACGTGAAACGCCTCAGAAACAACAATATAAAATGTCTGAAGTCATTAAGGGGCAGAGTACCTGCCAGCTGCATGCTGCATCTCTGGGTCAGTTCAGAGATGTGTCCCCATGCTGGGAAAAGGCAGAAGTGCTTGACAGAAGAGGTAATAGTTTTGAGTTTCAATTAAAAGTATATGAAGTGATAAAATACATGTTTGTTTGGTTCTTTATACATCTGGTACAAACTCTGGAACTGGGTTTCAGCTCTGACTTATTTTTTCACAGGAGCCTCAGTCTGAAGGTGGCCTTAGTTAAGCACAGCAAATCAACAACTTTAACATTCTGAGGAGTGACTTTCAAGGAGAAAGCAAACATTTCAATCTAATTCAGTCTAGTCTGTCCAGAATAGCCTGATATTTGAAGAGAGAAATAAAGCCCATCAGGAATTCGGTAATAATCTTGGGTATTACAGTATTAGTAATACTATGCATATATAAAAGTTATTTGTAGCTCTAAAATCAACAAACTAAAAATCACTAGACTTGGCTAAATAAATAATTTAAGGTAGTATATAGTGTCTGCATATGTAATAATGGTAATTATCATAGAAATCATAAACACAATAAATACCAGTCATTCACTTTGACTCAACTGCTATATATATCTGAAAATTCACCCATCTTTCAAAATGTTGAAAGGTCAGGCCTGATGATCTTTCATGGTTGCTTCCAGCCAGGGCTGTTCTATGATTCTGTGTTTGCTAAATTATATTGTTTTCACAGGAGACTTAACCTCGTTGACAGCGTTGAATCTGAGACACTGTCCCCTTGAATTTCCACGTAAAGGTATCATACAAAAGGGATTAAAATCCATCCTGTGCTTTCTTCAGGATTCTGGGAGTGGAAAACTACTCTGTATGGAGCCAGGTGCTTTAGGTATGTTGGGGATATATTTGTGTGCATTTACTATAATTTGTTTTGAAAAAAGTGTGAAGCGAGGGATGCTTTCCTTACGGGCTCTTTCACTAATGGGTGTTGTCAAGCTTTGCATCTGAAAGGGATATTGCTGGCTAGGATAAATAAGGAAAAAGAAATGCTTCAATGCTGTGATTAAAAAAATCAAACTGTGACTCTTATAACCCTAAGTGGAGAAGAGAAGGCTGTATTTGTGTGAGAGGAAGTCTGGATTACATGTGATGTGGTTAGAAAAACAGAAGACAAAGTCTTCAGCAGAGACTGTTCTTTAAAATTAGCAGAGAAGCATGAATGGAAGGTTGGACCATTTTATTAAGATGAAAAGTGGCTAGTGTGCATGCCAGGCACTTCTTAAGAATAGTAGAGAGGATAAGTGTACAGGTAGATGACATTTTATAGGGGAAATTGAGGTATTAGGGAAATGAAAGAGGACACTTAATTAGCAGAAGACTGGGAAAAAATGGAAATACAGTACCTGGCTTAGGGAAAAAAGGTGGAGCCAGTAAAATTACGGATGGGTCAGTGTAGCTTCTATTTCAGGACGTGATCTCGTTCAGATACTTGGACTGCTGCAAATGCTGAGGAGATTACTGACAGCCTCCCACGGATGTCAAGCCCAAGAAGTCGTGCTAATTGAATTGCTTCCAGTGACACCATCAGAGGCCTGGTGGGTAAAGGAGAAATAGTTGTTGCTGCTACAGTGGGGCACAGAGGGCCATTGCAGGGGCTGGGGGCTGCTGAAGGCGCGGATAATGGCCTCCTCTTAGCGTGTGTAGTGCCAGTCCGTGTCCTCCCGTAGTCTCCAGGTAGGAGGGCTGCAGTGACAAGGCACAGCTGGTCAGGCAGCTGCAGGCGGATTGAAGAACCAGCTTTCTGCTTACTCTGTGTCGCCAGTCTGTTCGGCCTTTGGCACGAGGCAAAAGGAAAATGAAAATGCGCGTGGAGGAAGTTCCTGCTGTCTGCCTGTGTGTCATAAGGAAGGTGGGGACGTAATTATCAAATTTGTATACAATCTGAAGCACAAACCTACTTCTTTTTAAAAATTTAGTGCACTATAAATACAGCATAACTAATTTTTACAAGCTGCTTGATATTGTTCATCTACATACCAGAAGCCTGATAGTGTTTTCTGTGTTTTCATATTGTGTCTGAGCTCACATTCTTCGAAGACAAGCACAATTTGCTTTTTATCGCACTCTTTCTTTTTTTGCACAGAATTGCAGTTATAAATTTACATTAGGAGGGTAAAATTAAGAAGTTGTCAGCAGAGAAGAAAAGATGCAACATAATTTGCATTATTTATGGTCTGATAGATTCCAGAAGTAATTAATAATAGAAACACTGGGCATATTCCCACAGAAGACCTCTTCTCATACTTAAGCTTTCCTGTAATGAAGGCTAATTGCTGTGGATACCATTAGTACCAGACTGGAATTAGGGGTGTTAAAATGTGATGTCATTAAAGGGAACGCAGTAAATTCAGGGTATGAATGAGCCACTTAAAATGCTAAGTGATCTGGTGAAATATAAAAATATCAGCTCGAAATACCATGATACTGAAAATGAAGTCAAAATACTGATGTAAAGATAATGGCTATATTTTTTATTAATCTCAATTCCATGTATGGTGTCATTAAAGGGAACCATGCGCGTTTCCAGAACTTCATGATTGTCTCTGTGTTTTAAGACCTTGTTTATAGTTCTTGTTTTGAGACAAATTGTATCACAGTAGCATTGCTTAATTACCACTATTTATCTTCAATTGTCACCACATTTTAGCATGACTTGAGAGCAAGTAGTGCATTTTTCTATATAGCCAAGTTTTATCTGCATTACTGTGCTTAACATTTATATAATTTTTTTCTGTATTAGTGGACATGTGTTTTAGCATGCATAATATGTAAACATCTGTTTACTTATCATTTTAAGTCATCAGGATCTCAAGTGATGTTATAGACTAAGATACCATCTGTATTATCCTCCTAGCTTGGCTTTTATACTTGCAAGAGAACTTCTTTCCGTGCAATCTGCAGACAGATTCACATGACATATTAGAGAAGTTAAGTAGCTCAGTGGGTTGGTAAGTTAAACTGTTTTCTCAGAAGACCTAAATCAAGGCTTGTTTCAGACCACAAATTCTGTTAGTTTCACACTGATTTTGATACCCCTTCAAGCAAGGGTCATGCTAGATGAGAACTATTGTAGGTCAAGAATGAAGTTAACTGGAAGAGGTGCACTTAGAAGAAAGCCCAGCACCTGGCTGCGCGAAGTCTTCCTGATACCTGCTTCAAGCCACATCATATCAGAATTAGTGTATATTCATCATTTGGAAAAATTTACAGTCTTCCAGGAAGGAAACCAGTGGTATACTAAAATAGACCTTTTAAGATGCAAGATTGCTCTTTTAAATATATTTTACTATTTTAGAAGTCCAGTCCTAGTTTACTTTTTAATGTAGTCATAATAATAGAAATAGAACCCCGAAGTTCTGCATTTCACAGAATTGCCCATGCTACAGGAATCGGAACAGGCCATTGCTAAACATTCTGAAAAAAAATCAAGAGATGTCCTCTTCCTAGAAAGGTAATCAGTGGCCTGTGAAAGCAGGTGAGCTTCATAAAGTGTTTTGGGTTGTTTGTTGGTTTTTTAGTTTTTTTTTTTCTTTTGTTAATTCTAGTATTTTAATATAGGAACATAGACTAGTCATTTAACTTATTTTTTGCTGTACCTTCTGCAGAATCTGTCATGCTTACTGGTGCATCATGATACATTTGTTTACATAGAGTACTACAATGAAAGGGGAAAAAACCTCTTAGTTTCATTTGTGCTTAATGTAGTGGAGGCCAATATTTGTTTTTCTGGACATTGGCCTAATGCCAAGTGTAGGTGTTTACTTGGTACTTCTATCAACAGCAGAATAACGTTTAGAAACGAAATAGGAAAAACACTTGGGAGTGGGAATAAAATGCCAAACATTGACCATTAATTTTCAGTGAGAATAATGTGGCTCTTGGATATTCAAAATTATGCCTTTTATGGATTTTCAAAGTGTTTTAGTAGCAAATCCTTATCATGGTTGAAGTACATTGGAATACTTCAGTCCAATTAAACTAAGCTTTCTCTAGCATTCAAGTGGAGTTTTAGTAAGCAAATCAGGGAGAACTTCAGCAAAACTTCTGTGCAGTAGAGTACACGTTCTTACTGTACTTATTGATATGAATTCTCCCCTTTACAGTTAGGAAATTAATTTATCTTTGAGCATTTTTAATTGTTACCTAAAGTAAAAAAATTTAGGGTAGTAACAAAAGCATGTCTCTTTTTATGTTACACTAAAGAAGTAAAACCCCTGAACAGAAGAAAGTATTCATCTTGGGGATATCTGGCGAAGTGTATTTATGTACTGAACTCCTAACACTGGTGTAGTGTTGGGAGCTCAGTCATGAGCTGACAGAGGCTTTCTTGATTTTGTTTTTAAAGATGTGCAGACTATGAAAATAGGCTGTCCAGTCTTTATCTTTTTATCTACCTGTGTGAGGTGAACCAGTATTATTTTTTTCAGAGATTACTTTCTATACTCAGCAGTAGCAATTTAGAATTAATTACAGCTGATCACTCTTCAAGTTAGTATGCAAAGTGAGAGTTTTGTTTGGAAATTAGCAGAGTAGTGCCTGACAGTAGTGTGGTGTTTGTATTGTAAAGTGAACTATTGCAGCTGTTTTTCCAAGTTCCTTCATGCATTTGTTATATGCTTCCTTTCAAAATAAACATGTAATATACTTGAAACACTCCAGTTATTTTGGTTTTTAACTCCCTTCCAGTGGTACACAATCTTGAAGATTTTGAGGATTTGGTTGGCATTCTTCAAAATAGCAAATCAAAAGCATTTTTTCTGCTGATTTTTGTCTGCGTAAGAATGTGGGATTGCATTCTGTTCTTTTTGATTCAAACACAATAGGTTAGAATGACAAAACAATTACAAGTTATGCTCTAGAACAGCAGTGTAACTTAATATGTTGTCATGTTTAATGTTAGTTGAGATAGTGGTGTATTTAAAGAAGAATAATCCTGTGGAGTTTAATATTTAGAATCTGTGGGCATGCACATGAAGTTTGGGAACCTTCTGTAATATGCAAGAGTTTTTGCTCCCTCCCACATGGCCCATCTGTTCATGTTGGATGAGAGCAGTGTGTAAGGAGTAGTATATACATACTTCATGCAGAGAGGATGACAGAATGTGCCTTGGAATAATGCTTTTTCTCTAAAATGTGAGAAGAAGAGGGAGATAAAATCCAGTGTGTTTCTTCTTTGGGATTCAGGGAACCTCCTGAGTCTATAGTTTGTCCAGAACCAAACCTTTGTGTATCTTGCGTCTCTCAACACCGCAGTCAAAGGTGACCTGTGATACATTTAGCTGTTGTGGTTATTGTTTGGGTGGCAGCAGGTCTAGGGTACGGACTTACCCAGAAAGGTGGATGAATTCTGTTGCAGTCTGCTATTGCTGAGCTTGGCACTTCTGGGGTACCCTAAGAACTTATTGGTAACTGTAGTTTGTGTACTTTGGAGTACAGTGTAGAGATACCCTAGAATTAGTCATCGTCATGTAAATATGAAAGTGCAGTTGTGTGTGAAGATTAATACCTATAAAGCTGTAATTTGAGATAGTGCTAAATTTGTTTAACCTGAGATGCCCGCTGGGATGAAAAGCAAGGTGTGCTAAAGTTTTCATCAGTACTTTGGTTTTTGTCATTACATTACATATTTAAATTGATTATGTTAAAAGATCTTTCTTGTTTTGACTCGCAGATTGCATTTGGGCACTTGTAGTATGTTAATGATTATTGTATCTGTTTGCTTTGGCTTTTTACTTCCTCTGGTACATGGAACATATTTTTAACTTCTATTCATCATGCAGAGAACTCTAATTCAGTCATACACAGTTCATGCAATACTTATTTATACCCAAATCTACATTGTCAGGCTATAAATGCTGCAGAAAAATGAAGCGAGAGAAAAAGTTAGAGTTATATACAGCCTTAAGTCAATCCTTATATGTACATGCATTATGTGAGTCTTAATTTCCACTCTATTTTTTTCCTTAAAGGAGAGATCCCAGTACAAAGCTGGGATTTTCCACTTTCGTGTCCTACTCTGTTTCAGAATTGGCTGTCATTTATACAGTATGTTTGACACAGCCATATTTAAAGCTTGCTGCTGTCTCTGGTAGACTCTGTTCCGTTGCACGGGTCTTGGGTCAGCCCTGGAGGAGGCTCGGGCTCTGGCGGTGATATGGAGCCATGTTCTTTGGGTCACACGGGTCCATGGTAAAGGCAACAAGGGACCTTCAGGGAGTAAGGCTATGGATGCTACTCCGAGAACTTGATTTCTGCAGGGTGTTGAGGACACGTGGCTCTTAAACTTGGTGTAAGTCAGAAGTATTCAGCACGTAACAAAAATGATTGGAAGTTGAATTGGCTTCTGTATGGTGGAATTGATAAAAAGCTGGGTGAAGAGTTTACCAAATTGAGATACACAAATTATCAATCAAAAGGAAGCTACTCTTCTGCTCACATTCATCACTAGGTTGTTGGTTTTGTCCAGAACACAGGTTGCTTTAAACTTGTGAAAAATCTTGGGGAATAAAATATGTATTAAAAGAAAAAAAGACCAATGAATCCCACTTCTGTTTAGTGATTGACTGACACTACCTAAATGCTGTGTTTTTCTTAAAAAACAATGAATTTAATTGATACATAGGATTACAGTAATCTCCCTTTAATTCCCATAGAAATGCCACCTGTTGAGAAGCTAAACTTAAGTGAACTGTTGCAGACCAGTTTGGATTTGTCAGATGAGTGGCCTAATGAAGAGGAAAAGCTAAGATTTCAGAAGCTGAAAGAAGAAATTATAAAAGATGAAAAAGAAGAATTTCTTGCTGATGAACATGTAGGTGCAACTCATGATTTTACTGAAGCAGGGAAAAGCCACAGAAAGCAAGAACAGCTCTGCTCTGAGTCAGCTAGTCTTTGCAGGTGACTAAGCTTCACGCAATGGTGTATGATAAGGATCTTGCAAGTGCTGGAAAACTCTGCATTTCTACTGGAAAACATAAAAGCAGTTTAATATGTGTCATTGTACTCATTGTCAAATATGTGTTTGATGAATAAATGGTATTTCTGATTTAAGTATATAGAATACAAAACAACTTTTATATTTTCTGTTTTAAAATATTTTTTCTCCAAAATTAAAAACCACTAGCAGTCTTTTATATTTTCTCATTTATTTCCTTTTTTGTTCCTATTTTGATAATTGTACTCTTGAATGTCCAGATTCATTCTGCTGAAAAACAATAGAATTTTATAATACAGAATAATAAAGAACTGTAGAATCCGGCAGGTAACTTAAACTTTCATTTCTAGTATATGCAATATGATAAATAACTATGTATGAATACCAGATAATACATTAAATTCCTTTACATTTGCATACAAAGCATTTAATAAATGCTTTATTTGTCATATTTCACAATATGCAAATAATGCAAACCCTATTTGGGAGAATTTGTTGGTGAATCCTTTCTGAAAAAGGAAAGTACCTTTTTGTGTATAGGATAGAATAAGCACAGTGGAAGTGTTCTTAATTTTATTTTTTTGTCAATATTTACCGTGATAGTGATGATTTTCCCCCCACCATGAACATTTTTATTATTACTTAAAAATTATTTCTCAACACTAGTTTTTAATAAACTAGAGCTGACTGATTTTTAAATATTGACCATTTGAATAGGTTTCACATTTAAAAAAAATAGGAAAGGGATTTTTATATTTACTGTGAATTTTCTTTCTTGCCTTATTTCTTTCACTCCTTGCCCTTTTGCGTTTGCCTCCCTCCATCTCTCTGATGTCGCTCCCAGAAAACATAAAATACTGTAAGTCAATAGCAAAAATCCTTGTGCTTAATTAGCATGGAACAGATAGAGGGGTATCTTCAATAATTGGCAATTTATTGATGTGGGAGATTGGCAGGCTTCCCCGTGCATTTTGTGTTCACTGTTAGGCCTATGGCTTTTCTTATGTGACAGGAACCCGGGGGTGGCCGTCTGTCCTATGGTGTGCCTCAACTCCAGATCTCAAACCTTGCATTGCCCCACTTCTCACTATTCTCTGCGGTTTATGGTGTATATTTTACATACTGTTTGCTAGCGATACTCTCACATTTTAGGGTTTTTTTTGGTTTTGAAGTATCACAGTATGGAAAATAATCTTGCAGAATTCACAGTTTATGCTTACTTTTTTCCCTCACCATAAAACCCCCTGCAAGTCCAAGGTTGTATTAGGTAATTCATTTGGTAAATTACTTAAAACATGTTTTTTACTTTATCTTAATGGTATATAAAACAGACTGCTCATATGCAGGATCGCTAGTAGATAAAAAAACCTGCATTTTGAGTGTGTATATCACCATCGTTAAATGTACTTAGTTTTCTATGTAGTATTTAATTAACAATATCAAACTGTCCATTTTAAAAGGAGGATGTCCACACAGAGAAATACATTTATTGAGTTTCTGTTTTATGATAGGACAATTCAAGCAAAGCAAGCTGAAAAGTGCAAATTGGCAGCAGAAGAGGAGCTGAAAGAAGAACAAGCTTTATTTGAACAAAGGAAAAAGCAAGTATTACAATGTAATTGTCTTTTAAAAGTTGTTACTTAGCTTCTTAATAGATTGCTTGGTTGACTATTTATAAGGAAAGAAGTAATTTCAAATATTTTGCACTACAAGTGGAAATATAGAGAGTGATTTTACAAAATACGGTCCTCCAAGGCAACAAGAAAAGTGACTTACCAAGCTTCTTACCAACTTGGCCATGGAACTCCATGAATTCTCATTCCAGTTGAGCAGAAAATAAATCCATTTCAGTTGATTCCTATGTTGCATTCCATGTAAACTTAAATTTAACTTTATCTTGGCTGATGGAAGGCTGCAGCTATAGGGCAAACTCTGCATATGACAAAAATGTGATACATCTAGGGTATAAAAAGTACATGTATTGAACAAATTTTGCTGAAAGAACTTGTTTATATTTCAGCATGTTTTTCCACTATATGCATACATTTGGACCACTGTTCAGAAATCAATCCACTTACTACAGATTAGACCCAAGAAATGAGACAATGTTGGTCCTAATTTGTATCATCTTAAATACCTTTTTTTCTTTTACAACTGGAGTTATAAAAGTCATGTTACAGAACGAACATGTCTCTGTGGCACTCCTGGAAGCACACGATGGTTATGTTTTGACAGGGCAGTGCCCTGGATTTGCAGGGTGCACATGGTTGAGCTCTGTGTTCCAGCGGTTTGGGTTACATCTGGTGTGCTTTGGTGCTCCCTGGGCATCCCTGCACCAGGAGAGAGGGGAAAACCAGGAGGAGAGAAGCAGGGCCAGGGAATTCTTGTCTCTCCTTCCCTTCCCATCGGGCAGGGAATGCTGTTGGTTGAGCAGGATTCCCCGCTCCTCAGAAACACGTATTTAGGTGCTCGTGATTTGGGCAGTGAGCAATTGTTTGGGCCAGGGCCAGTGAAAATGAGCCTGCTTCTATTGCGAATTATTTAACCAGTTGTGTGCACAGCAGTAGAGTGACCACTAGGAGCAAGGCTGAGCTCTCACGTGCCATGACCTGGCCTACCTTTGGATTGTGGCTGTCTTTTTTTTTTTTTTTTCTTCTGACCCCCATTCATTCTCAGGTGAGATGCTGATGCAAAGGAGGCGTTTGCTTAGCTTCTTGTTGGACTTTGATGGGAGTCTTCCTTAGCTTTATGAATAGCTACATATAGAATATAGAGGTCAAGAGGAAAATGCTGGGAAGACTTCAGGAAAGCATCCATAACAAGAGACTGGGGACAATGTCTTGTTTATTAAAGTATTAATTTGTTAGGCATTATTATAGTTGACAAGTATTTTTTAAAGAAACAGAGGAAATTAAGAGGGTTACTCTGTTTATGTGCCAGGCAATGGCAGTACAAGGAGACGTAGCCTGAAACTTAGGACTGAAACAAAGAAGAGCTGGAGAATCACTGTGGACATTCAGAATCAGAGTAGGTAGCACATTAATGAGACCTTTACTGATGAACCTTAAAAACATGATGGGTCAGATTACGTTATCCAGTAGAACTTTTTGTGGTACAACTGTCTACTTCTTTATGTTTACTGAGATTTAGTCAGTATCTAAACTTACCAAGTTTAACCTATAGTCTGGAGATGAACCATGTAGCTTGTTACCAGTCCTCTGAGCAGTTTCATTGCTCTGCTTGGCTTTTGTTTGAATCTATGTCCTGCTCTTTGCTGCTATATTCCTCCACTGAACTGGGAAGTGCAGGTGGGTCTTTGCAGTTCTCATCTTCCTTTGGTAAGTTAATGTTTCATGAAGAGGCCCCTGGTATTTTGTTTCTCTTTGTTAGGAATTGGTATGTCTAATAAATATTGTATGTTGTTGAGCTGTAAATGGCTAAGCATGCAAACAAAAGCAGTAACATTCACCTCTTAAATTATGGCTTTAAAAGTTTGACATAAATTAACTTTTTCAGCAATAAAGAAATGCTTCAGGAACGGTGCAGCCGAGAGAAGTTGATGAAAGAAAAAAAAAAACAAAAACCAAACAAAAAAACAAAAACCAAACGTTTAGGTTTTTACCTGCAAGTGCAGCTATGGTATGTAACAGAAAATAGCAAGGTAGGACACTGGAAAAAACAATCCATTAATAATACCCTTTGATTTATTTTCTTTACAGCCCATATATTTCAAAGCTTAAAAAGAGAAAACCAGGACTTTAAATGCCAGCACTTTGGCAATGGCTTTGCAGACCCTTTCTCAAATATCCATGTGGACTATGGCTGCTGTGTGAAGTGCTGCAGCCCCATGTGCAGTGTAGGAGTTGCCAGATCCTTCAAACTGCTATTCAAAATCTGTAGTGCCTCCAATAATCAGGCTACTTGGAGGCGTTAAAACAGAAGTGCGTATGTTGAAATATGATTTTTTAAATTATTGAACGCCTCCAATATGAAATGTTGCCTCTGCCAAACTGAATTTGAAGTCGGCTGGATTTTCTGATTCCCCCAGGAATTTGTAAATGCTGGCATATGAAAGGAGGGGACCTCACTTCTGGTTCTTTCTGAGCATATTTCAAAGGCCTGAAAAGTGTTTTCCCCAAAGTAACAAACATTAAAACAAAAAATCTCAAAAAAATTATGCCGTTTGTTTTGCCATTAGATTCTCATTCCTTAAAATACAGCACTGCAAAAGATGAGATGCTGAAAATGAATACACATGATTTTTCCAGTGCTGTGGTGTGAAAATGAACTGTAACACAGACACTGAGTAAGGCAGTTAGAGATGATCACTGAAGGAACTTGAAATGCTGTGAGGGTTTTTCTCTTGCTGTGAATAATTCTTTCATCTCAGTTTCATGATTGCTGGGCATACTACTTCTAACCTTGGAAGTGCAGAAATATATCCAAATTTTTCTGACATGTCAGGTGGTTTTAGATTAAAATGAGTTACATCCCTCAGTGATAAAAAGGGAGATTTGTACAGGTTTAGTGTTACATTTTATTGATACCTGCTTAGCAATACCTGGTGCTCAAACAATAAAAAAGGACCCTTGTATAACAGATAACAACTTTTCTAGAAAAGTAGGAAAACTTGCAATTCAACATCTGACACAACCAAACAATTTTATATATATTTTTTAAAAGTAAAACCAAAGCAGCCACATATCCAGCTTACAAGGTTTTTTATTGTTTAGGTTGTTTTTTTTAAACTCATTTTTGAAACTAAGCCAAATTATGTTACTAAATGCATCAGTGCTTGGAGAAATGTCTTTCTGAACTGCAGTTTATCAGACAGGAGATTACATAGGTTTACCATCTAACTAGAGGCATCTAACGTAGGTGCCGACTTTAGGAGCCTCGGCTCCCAGTGCACAGGTAAATGCAGGCACCTGACACAAGTGAGCCCAGTCGTCTGCCATTTTCACTGACTCTGCAGGAACCTGGCCTTCTGACTTGGGCAGTTTATTGATGTTAATACAACCCTTTTTCACCTTTCTACTCACCCGTAGTGTGACATTTTCCACCAATTAAGCAGTATTTCTTAATCCTGGCAGCAGAACTTTACTTAGCGTGCAGAGCCATGGGAATATACCAGAGGCAACCTGCTGGCAAGGCAGCAGTCTGTAGACAGTCCTCCTTGCTCTCGCTGAGCGGCAGTGCTAAAGATCATATTCGGTTACTTTAGCAAAACAGTAATTCTGATTTAAACAGATTTTTTTTCTATAGGATATTATATACAATACAATGCTAAAACATTTTGGAACTGATGGCTGGAAAAGTGGTATGAGCAGGATTTTATTCCACTTCATCTTCAACAGAGTTGTTACCTAAGTTTCAGTTACCAGGCTTTTTAACCTGATTTTCTTAGACTGTGATTATTCATTGCTGCCTTTTGTTGTCTGGAAGTTAAATACATACATACACGTAATGCTCCTATCTGTGATAATGTCTTTGGCCAGTCTTACCACAGAAATAAAGCAAAAGCAAAGCAGGTTTGCCGTGGTGCCAGAAGAGGTTTGCAGGACGGTTTCTGTGCATGCGGGCGATATGGGCTGCAGGGCAAGGACGGCTGTGTGTTCTGAAAGGACAGCTTGCAGCTGGGTCGTCCCAAAGTAAGCAGTAGTACTTTAACCGTGACTGTACTGGCACCAGTAGCTCATTCTGATTACTGGGTGGGATTAATAATATTTACTTATGCTTAACTAATTTAACACAGGCCTTCCTGTGAAAAATTATCCTGCTTGTGTATATGGATCAAACCAACATGGGTCACTTATTTCCTGCTTTCTCTCTGCTTTAAGCTGATAATGTGAGTGCGATGATTCTGGAAACTGGTTTGTTGTGTAGCAATATTCAACATCAAGGGTGATCTCGCAATACTCAAAGCAGGAGCATGACCAGAAGCAGGTTATGTGAGAAAAATGCATCTTTCTGCTATGAACAGTAGGGGTCAGATCTGAGCATGCAGATTGTTTTTTGCTGAAAACTTCCTAGCTGAATTCCTGCTGAAGCCCTGAGAACTTTCCTGATGGATAACAGTTCCTGGGGGTTCTGCTTACCTTGTTGAAGCTGTGTGGTCAGCTTTCTTTAGTGTGAAGGTCTTGGTTCTGGCCAAACTGACAGCTGGTTTTAGGACTACAGAAATTTGGTTAGCATAGAATGGAATTGAATTTTGAATGACACGAGAAGGAATAAGTATACTGTTACATGATACATTTAAATATTCCTCATTTTTTCTCTTCCATGTTCCTACATAAATAAATGGCGAGAATAATGTGTTCACTCACAGAAAACAGTTCTTGAATTTCTCCTGTAAAAGCTTTAAAAAAACCAAAACAAAACGAACCTATTTAGGTACTTCCAATGATACAAGTGATATAGATACACAGGGAGAACAAAGGATGGGTTTAAAATGGCAAAAGCGATACAGGACATAAAGGCTGTGTGTATGAGTTGAAGCGTTCTGGAAGGTGCGTACCCGCCTGTGCACACACTGAACACAGGATGGCACCACAGGACCATGGACAAACCGGTGTACTTACCGTGGCTGTAGTTTACATCAACACCTAATAAATACTGAAATTAATGAGAGCTTTGCAACACGTTCTCATATTTTTATGTTAACAATCCCTAATTTTTGCTTGCAAGTTTAATGTATTTTTTTTTCTCTGATCATCTTGTTAGAAGCAGTTTTCATATTCCTTGCGTGTTACAGAGAATATTCTTTATTGAACCCAAAAGATTTTAGTTTTCAAATTATTCTCGTTGGAATGGGGTGGGGACACAAGGCAGCTACCCTTACTTAATAAAACAGGAAAAATATTTTTCCTAAGATTATGGGAGCGTCTTGGATTTAGAATCCTAGTTTTCAGTAATTATGATAAAGGCACGGATAGCTGAGTAATGGTTGCTTGTGGCTGCCATTTCATACCTTGACTTTCCCAAAAGTAAGTACTCTTTTTGTGTGTATCTGTCAGATCAACAAGAGTGTGCTGTGTCATTTCTGCTGTCTTCACCTTAATTGATAATGTCATAAGGGACAGTTCTGGAAACGGCTTTGTTCTATAGCATTCTCCTTCTGTTAGCTGATTGACTTTCTTTGCAGCAGCCTGGTTACAGAAGCATAGTCATAGGCAATACTATTAAAATATAAGTGGCAGTTTTATTGTAAGCCAGTTTGGAGGTAAGCTTTCGCACTGAGAATAATGAAGTGCCTATAAAATATTTCAAATCTACCTCAGTAATTTTTCTCAGTGCAAAACCTTGGGAATTTATTAACTTGAAGTATAGGTACGGTGGTTTGTCTGGGAAATAATTTGGCTTCACAGAATAGTTTTGAGTTTTTAAAGGTGTTCAACCTGGCAGAACAAAACCAAAATTTTGTTGTAGTTTATTTGGAAAATGCTGAGGGAAGAGCCTAACCCTACAACCAAGTGCTAAGGACCAGGTTTCTGGGAACGTGAGAAGTTGAATGTGGAGGTAGGGCGTTGACTTAGCTCTTCCACAAGTGACTCCTCAAGGCTGTTGAGTCAGTATCTGTCAGTATTTCCCATTAGAGCTGCATTCTATAAATAACTGAATATCCTCTGATATAAAGAGAGAGAGACTGTGCAGCCCAGTAGTCAGAACATCTGGCAGAAGGCTGTAAGGGCAGGGTTCCAGCTGCTTTTTCACTGGGGCAGAGGAGGACATTGAAGCTGCCCTTCTTCTGTGACCCAAACGCAAGGTGTCGGCTCTTCTGAACCTCTTCCCACCCTCTCCCCTGGAACTACTGTTTTCTTACCAAATGGCCCTATTGTCTTCCCTACTTTTGCTCCCCAGATCTGGCTAACATAATTAGAAAACAGGCAGTTGCCCTCCCTGTTCCTAGGCTCTGGTGATCCGTCACTTGCGTTGCAGACAAGGGTTGGACTTGCAGGGTGTTGCCACTATACACAGCCAGTACATTAAGTATGCTTTCTTGGTAACGTGTTTTTAAGACTGATACTTTTCCACAAAATTTACTTTATATTTTAGTTAAATGGAAGAAATATTGCTGAAGTATCTTCAGTTGTTTCTAGTGATCAGTTCAGGTAGTCCCCAAGGGCCATGCTGCCATGTTGGTGAAGGTTTTGGGTTAGCAGTCCCAAAACGGGATGATGGCAGTTTTATGAACTTGACCACCACAAGCTACTTTTTAACTTCTTTGATAACTCAGGCTGCAATTCTATGCCATTGAGCCATGTTCCTGAAGCTCGGGTATCATTATGAAGTACAGCTGTGCCATTAGGATAGCTGTCTCTAGTGGGCTACTAAACATGTAGCTACTGAACATGGCTACTGAAGTTACAGGTGAAAGTCATTTTCCTGTTCTTCAGTAATAAGAGGTCAAGCAAATACCTCTTTCAGCTATAATTAAAGGTAAATGCATATCTACCTGGGAAAAAGTAAGTTCTTATTGAAGAAGAACAAACCACGCAGACTGAAGTCGAGAGTTTCTGAAAGACTGTTGGTGCAGCAAGTTTTATGAGATCTGAGGAGTGTAAGATGTAACTGGATGGCACAGTTACTGAACCCTCACAGGAGGGTGGATGCCACTTTGGTCTGCGTGGTTTGTTCTGAAGTCATTAAATAGTACTTTTAAGTTTTCCAGTTTATGGTAGGAGTTTATGTGAAGCATCAGCATTAATCTGAATTTAAATACTTTAAACAGATTTGTTTGGGTTTTTTTTTTTTTTTTCTCCAGGTCTTGGGGGAATAAGACTATTGTAAGTAAATACAAAATAAATATCACATTTCATCTGTGAATTTTACCACTTAATTGAAGGCAATAAAAACATAGGAGTACAAAATGCAGAATTCAATTATAGGATTCTGACTTCAGCTGTTGTAGCTGTAGCAGAACTCCTGAGCATAGTCATTATGCAACTCCCATAGGCCTCCACAGCATCATTATTATTTCACTTAAAAAAAAAAAAAAAAAAAAAAAGGTGTTCAAGCCTTCTCCCAGCTTTGATTTTTGATTTACTGGACTCTGTGTTAAGCCCCCTTACAGAAATGGAAGCATGTTCATGCTGTGTGGCAAGTGGGAAAAACACATGGAAAGTGTGTCCCTAAGAGGGTGTCCCCAGTGGGTTTTACAGCCTGCTGTGGTGCTCGCTGCCGGTCGCTGGTGCCGGTCGCTGGTGCCGGTCGCTGGTGCCGGTCGCTGGTGCCTGCCCCGGCCACCCTGGCGCTGGGTGCTGCCTGGGAGGCTCAGCAACCCACCACCAGTCTCAGCATTTCCCCAGCAGTCCCTGGGCACTAACCATGATTTCAAAGAACTACAGCCTTTACGTTTTTAATTTCAGTATGAAACCAGTCTTTAATAGCTATTATTTCCATACAATGCTTAGCATTCTGTTTTGCTGTAGATACCAAAACATGCATCGTATGCTACCAATAACATCAGTTACTACACCATGAAAGAGGGGGCTGAGAAACAAGACCATACACCTGAAATAATAGAAGAGAGATTGTGGAAAGTAAAAGATGAAGCTACAGGGCAAGTGCTAAAAAGATAAGATTATAAACACGTCCTACGTAATGCTATTGATGACTAACATTTAATTTTGTTAGTATGAAAGTATTAATTTCTTTTTTGCTGTCCTGTGAAGTAAAAAAATCTTGCACCCTAATCAACAAACACTGTGACTAAAAGAGAAATAAATAATCAAGTTAATTCCAGGCTTACTTTAGAAAGAAATAAAAATTTAATAGATAATCAGTAACGCTTTAAGACTTGCACCTGAGCTATATGCATTTTCTCCTTCATGTACAATGCAATACCAAGACAAGAAGCAGGCTGTTAAAGCAATTCCTATTTTATTATAGTAATAATTTATTTTAATAATAAACCAACTATTTTATAGTATCTCTATATCATCTTAATACAGTGAGTGTGAGCCAGAGGGCTGAACAGAAATTGAGTATCTCTGGTCCTTTTTGCAAAATGAACTAAACAAATCTCAACTGATTGATGGCCTCACCTTGACAGGCCTGTCCTGGAGAATAGATTTACATGCTTGTCTCAGTTGTTCCAGTCTGTCAGCTGGGCTGGAAAATACTTGAAATCATTCTTCTTTTTGAGGGTTTAAAAAAAAAAAAGAAGAAGAAAAAGAAGAGAGGGGAGAAGTATGAACATGTCCCAAATTCTTAAGAGCCTGTAAAATGTTTGATGCTATTTTTAGAAAGTATTCAAATTAAGTTTCAGGGTTTTTTTTTTCCTATTTGGTTTTAACGTGTAAGGGGAAAGCTTGAAATGTTCTGTTTGTTTTTCTGCTTACAATCTGTGTTGGTTTGCTCAATTTTGCACTTCTAAAAATTAGTGTATCTGTATATGGGGCTGTAACTTGACTAACTGTACAAGCATGTTCTAGCTGATAATCTCAGGACATAACTACTAAACAGATGTCTGTAAATCAAGGAAAATTTTAATCAGCTTTAAGGAAAAATACATTATATTTATTATACTACCTTGTAATATGGAAGAGAGGTGGTTACAGATACCAAGGCTGTGGCCAGACAGGTCTGATGAGCACAAAAAGTAAAGTAGAGTAAATACATTTATTTAGTAGTCATTGATATTCGCTGTTCTTGTATTGACTTTTGTACCTGTGTGAATATCCCTAGTGCATTGGGAAGGGCTGTTCTGTAGTAATCTTTTTTGTATTTCTGCTGCCCAGCATGATTTTAAATTTACAGGCAAGACAGTTGGAAAGCCGTTGGCACGTGCTGTAGGTGACTCAGCTGCTTGCGCTGGGTGCAGCACTGGGTCCCTTCAAATTCTTGTTTTGTTAGCCGCCTTCTCCAGCGTTTCGTTTAGTTTCATCTGCTGCTTGTGCTGAACTCCTCATTGGTGTTTCGTGCCTTGAATTATAGGATCTCATTCAGCTTCCCTGACCGTATGCCTCTCCTTTTTTTTTCTTTTTATTCCACTGCCTTGTTCACTGAAAGTCTTCCAGCTTCTACAGCAGCCGTGCAAAGGACTCACCAAAACCACTCCGCACCACTGCCAAACTCTGACCTATCCCCAGAACACCATCGAGCTTATACACTGAGCGAGGCCAGGGGTTGATTTACATAACTAACTAACTAACTAGATCCCTGCAAGTGTAAGGGCCAATGTAAGATACAGCAGTGCAAGACCACCACGTGGTGCATACACCACAAAGTGCGTATTAACAAAGGCAAAGCCACAGCATTTGTTTGTTTTGCTCCCTGTGTCTGTATTTATATTTTTGGCAGAAAATTGTTAAAGTATGTGAAAATGGAAACAGAAAGGTCAATGAATATAAAGTAACTGAAATAATAGTTTTACCATGTTTACTTAGATCCCTCAGAGAAAAGAAACTGGAACAGCACATCAAACAGCACACACAAATGATGAAAGCAAGAGGAGAAAAATTAAAAGGAATGTCCCAAGTGGAAATGAAGAAAGCAAACCAAGACATTGAGACAGTAAGTATCTTCTCTTTTTCTGGAAGTACAGTGAACACAGTGCTCTGTGCTGATGAACTGTTGCTACTTTGACATTTCGTTAATTTCACAAAAAACTGAGGTACCAAATATTTTAAAAGTAAAATTGTTAAAAATTAAACAATGTAGTTTTGCTCATGCTAAAACTCTCTGTATGTACGTGTACATGTACACAACATGCACATATATAAACAGACTTAAACATCTGTAGTGCTTTGAGTCTTTCAAAAGCAAAGCCAATATTCTAAGACAGAAGACAAAAACCAAGAAAAGCATAAAAGATGGTGAAAGATTACTGTAAAACTCAGTCGACATAGATGATGATTTTTATCACGAGCTGCACAAGCCATTCAATGCAAGTGGTTAGTACAGCAAAAAGCTGAAATTCAAAATTATCTATTTACAATTGGAAAGAGGACTCATGAATCTATACCTTGAGACATCAGTAAGTGTCCTGATTGGGAAGAGAAAATTGAGAGCTGTCATTAAGGTTGGTGTAGCTGTAGAATTTATTTGCGTATTGCAACATCTTTAGGAATTATTTTGTCTTGACTGAAAGTATTACTTCAGTTTTCCAAACTGCGTAGCTAGTCACAATTAAGTTATATATCTTTTCAATAAGATGAGTCAGTGCTTTGCATTTAGTTTGTTTGCTGTGCATAATCAAGACACTCAGCTCAATCAGTTTTGCCTCAAGAGCCTGGGCTGATGTTTGATTCCCGTGGGTATGAGGTTGCTACTGATACCGACTGGTGTCCGCAGGGCTGGGTGGCGATTGCGGGGCAGCTCCCCAGGGACCAGCCAGCCTGCAGCGGGGCTGCTCGCTCCGCTGGCCCCTCTCCTTTCTCTTCCGCTTGCCAGGGCCGTTCCCTCTGTGTCATGCACCCAACTGATGGTTTTGTCAGATTCAAAAAAGCAAACTGTCTTAGAAATATGTTTCCTGAGGGCAGAGCAAGTACAAATGCTCTATGTGATTCTTTGAATGCCATGGCACATTGTGTACATATCATGCATTCTAATCAAGCAAGAAATCACTTTCATTAATATGTAGAGGTAGTATCGGTGGTACTAAATTTGGCAAAGCCTTTTCCCAGTAAAGAATTACATTGTAGGAATAAACAAAACCCTTTTCTAATGCAGAAGGAATATGAAACGGCTCCAAAACCGTTTACTTACTCCAAAGAGGAGCAGCAGTCCATCAAAAGACCATCCCATTGCAGCTCCTTCTCACACAGTAGTGAGAACTTGTGCCTGCTGGGAGTCACGTATGTTGGAACCTTTCACTTAACGTGCGGGCTTCCAGGTGCTGGGGAGTCCCAGCAGTCGCTGAGTGGAAATACTGGAAATGCACATGTGGCTGTAGCTCTGTGAACTGATCACGTAAAGGCCATGGATTTCATAGCCTCATTTTTGCAGTGTATGTGCCACTTTACAGTATGTGTACTTTTGGAAAAAAGAAACTCTGATTTTATTCAAAGCATCTTTTGGCCTTAAACCCAAAGTGATCTAATGTCCTGAAAGCACAGCCTCCCTGCTATACATAACAGGGCAAACAAGTCATACCTAGTGCAGAGCATCTGTCCCTGTGCCAGGAAATCGTGACACTGTTCTAAAATTATCCACGTCCCTCACGTTCCGCAACGTCACGCACAGCACAACGCAAGCTGCGTGCTCCCAAAATGGAACTCGTTCCTCGAGGTAGGCATAAGAGTCACGTATGACAACATCACCCTGGCATTTAGGAGTGGACTCCGTAGGGGCTCCGCGTGTCCTCTGCCGTGGGCTCCCAGTGCCCTGGGAGAGTCTCTCCGCTCTCACAGGGCAGCACGTGGCTGCAGCTCAGGATGGGCTTTGTTGCCTTTGTGGTTTCCATTAGCAATCTGCCCTTTGGTTTCCCAAGTACACATTTGAGAGTCTTGGTGCTACTCAGGAGATTCTGTTCCTCAACAGTATCCCCAGGAGCTCAGTAGCGTGGTGGTTGGCTTGCAAAATGTCTTCTGGTTAGCTGCAGCGTCAAGTATGTCCGCACAAACTACGAGCCTGGTAGAGCAGGGGAACTGCTCTGTCTGTAATGGCCTACTAGTATTTTAAGAGTGGTAGTTACCACCCAAAAAGGAACACGTTACAATGGCAATTGGGGAACTGTGGGATTTGAGGAGCTTAAGTTCATTCCCTTATTCTGAGTGACTTTCAGCTTCACAGCGTGTCATTAATATCGGGTGCGTCGTGCTGGCACAAAGGAGCATGTTTTACAGAGTGCATGCTTCAAACAGTGGAAAGATGTAATTGTATTAGCTTAATTGTTTTCATTTTTTTAAAGTTGTTTTTAAAAAGATACGTGGAATGGACCATCAGGGGCCAAAGCCTGCGAAGATCTACTCATGGGCTTCACTGTGAGCTTTTGTGTATGAAATGTGTGTAAACTTGGCATGATAATTGCAAATTATTTTGGAACCCCCAAGGTTATGGTACTTTGAATATGACTGTATTGTATTCCATAGTATTCATAACATACAGAGTAGGAAAAGAAATAATGTTTTAAAATTTCTGGTTGTATTTCTAAAAAGCAAAATATTTTCATGAAGACTTGTAAGAGCTTTACTGAATTTCCATTGACTTTCAAGTTTATTTCAATTTTGTGAAATATCTAAGTGAATGAATATGAATCTTAATCTGGTAAAAAATATATTTACATACCAATATTGAGTTGAGATTATTCCCAAATATATTTATTAGTAACAAGTTTAGTGGTACATGTAGTTACTGTTTATTACTTTCAAAATCTGTTGAGCTTTAATGCTTCTAGCCCTTTTATAATCGATAGCTTCTTTATTTCTACAAACTGACCTATGCATGTATTTGCACTAATGAGACTAAAACACGCTGTTTTCATTTCAGCTATTTTAAAACATGCAGATATTTAAATGTTAAATTTAAATGTGCGTGGGACTGGAGATGTAAAGCCTAGCACATTCTTATGCTTGCACAGTTAACACATGGTGTTGGACATGGTGGATGGACAAGTCAATTCAAGTGTGTACTCTAGTTATAGTTTGTGTACGGCTTCATGTGTATACAAATGGAGGCTGCAGAAGGAGCAGGTAAAAATCTGGCCTGTTAGATATAAGCATTACTTTCTGTTCTTAATTACATATACTTCTATATCCATTCTTTATTTTTTGTTTGTTTGTTTTGTTTTAAATCCAAGGTTGAAGATCTGCAGACCAAGCTAGCAAAAACAAAAGGGGGACTCCCTTTCCAGGAGTGTCGTCTCACAGCCTTCCTGGGAGAGTTTCCACCTGACTCACCAAGAATGCAAACTCAAAAGATCTTTTCCAGTAGCGAATTCTTACCGCCTGGAATTGTTAAAGCGTGAAATGTTTACTTCATAAGAATGAGAATTACAAAAGCCTCCTCTTCTCACTTAGTCTTCCCGACTGCAGTTGACAATGTTAGACCTATAATGATAATCAATCTGCTTTAACCGACTGTAAAACGTGTTTATTTTAGAAGATTTGTGGCACAGTGTTGTAAAGTGTTTTCTTCACCCTCTCTGCACATTCTTCTCAAGCACACTTCTATAGGCTATGAAAATCCTATGAAAATAAAAATTCCAAAGTTGTCCCTAAGGTTTGGAGCAGCCATTTGTAATTTTACTAAAATGAGGAACTGTGTACTCTTAGTTAACCAATTTCATGAATAACACATCTCTGGCCTTGCACTGTATGTCCTAGTCACATCAGACCAGTCTGGGTTTTCATCACAAACACTGTTTAATGTTAAATCGTAACGTTAGTTTTAAAGGTAGTCTTCAAATGTAGAATAACCTTGTTTGTATTTTGCTTTCATGACAGCTGCGTCCTCCTTCTGGACAAGAGGAAGCAGGCAGGAGCCCTTCTCACGGTGTCTGTACTTTGGTTGGGAGCCCTGCTGACGTTTGGGAGCAGCAGAGCTGCCCCTTCAACACTGCGGTGCCTTTGCTGGGGCCCCTCAGATGGCGGCTGCGGGGAGAGCAGGGGATCAGAGAGCACAGGCAAACAAGATGCGGTAACAACTGAGCCTGAATCGCAGCAGAGTCGCTCCTTTGAGGTACGTGGAGCTACGCAGCACTAAGACTGCAGTTAGCAGGATGAGGTATCAGAGCTTTTACCTTCTACTCCCCCAAATGAGCAGCAGTACTTTGGAGAGGGCTTTATTACAGAAAAGCATTACAGGAGCTGAACTGGTGCCAGTGATTTTTCCAGTACCACAGGAGCCCCGGGAAGGGGGTCACGGTATGGCATTTCAAAAATAGCAAAGATACTCCTCCCTCCCACACTTTCTGTGTTCTCCCTCCATCCCCACTGTCTCTGTTGTCCCCTGCCATCATCCTGTACTTGTCCTCCTGGGACAGCAGAGGTACCTCAGGTGGGTCTTGCCTCCGCTTTCTGTGAAGCCTACATGCCTTAAAATGTTGGAAATAAACAGTAACACAACCGAACTGCTCTGTGGGGACAAAAGTGGCAGTGCTTGGCAGGGAAAGATGAATACAGAAAATGCCTTCAGGAAAAATGTGGAGCAAGCCCATGGAATCCTGCGGAGCAGAGGGTCTTTAATGGTAAAGATGTGTTAGAGCTGGCAGGGCTGGCTGACACTGCCATCAGACCCGTCCCAGGGCTTCCTGTGCTCCATGCCCACCTCGCTGACTCTGCCACCCGGAGTTACATGTCTTTGTGCTTCCTCATCTCATGTGGGTTATTAATGAGGCTGGCTTGGCCAGTTCTGCTGCCACACAGATGGAAAGCTCAGAGCAGCAACTTTAGGTTTGGTGCACTTTTTCTGAATGGATACTATTTACAGTGATGTTACTTTGATCCACTTTTGACAAGGTTTCCTTTGAACGTCTGTAATACGTGTGTATCCGCTGTTTCCATACTGGCAATTGTGCATTGATTTATTCTGTATATTCCAAAACGGTCTGCATCTGGCCCAAGTTATGTTCAGACTCACTGGACTTAATGAGTGCATGTGACAGTAGAAACTGCCTTAATAATTTCTGAACGGTTTTGGAGGTAGACTTTCTGTAAAAGTGTATCACCATGTTTCGGAGGACATTTCAAAAAAAAAATCCTTTTCTTTCTGAAAATCAGTACAGATTTCTCTGATGACATTAGAACTTTCCTCTCTGCTTGCATGTTACTGTCAAAGTATTTTCAAGGTTTTGCAGAAAGTCAAGGCTGCCTCAGAACTACAGCTTGTCCTGTCCTCTAGATACTGCAATTGCAACATTAAAAAGTTTCCATAATAAATAATACCAATTCAGCTGAGTTTTTTTGGTTTTGTTTTGCTGTTTAGATTAACAGAGAACATAATGCATAGTACTGTTCATGTGAGTAAACATTTATTAGCCCTTTTTGGCAAGTCTCTACTTGAAACCTACATTAAGCTTCAACGGTTCACGTTTGGGTCTCGGTCATTTGTGTACAATGAGAATTCAGCTTTGTTAGTCAACAGCAGAGACGCTTTATTAATTCCATATGAATCTAGCATAGTTGAGTCTGCAATTCAGATAAAAACTGGCTTCTTCCATAAAAGATTAGTAAAAATACACATTATTTGTAAAGGATGGTTATAAAAGTAAGTTAGTGGATGCAACTTACCAAAATGTCGAATTTCAGAGATGCCTGGAGATGAGTGTGAGAGTTCTCCAGGAACTGCACCAAAGGCAGAGCTGGAGAGGCGTGGGTTCACATGCATGTGAAACAGCGTATGGGTGAGGGTGTAGAATGTGTCTTGCTCCTGGTTCTAGCTCGTGCTCTCTGTAGTTATCAGTAAAAGCATTAAGGTATCTACAGCAAGCCTGTTTGGCCTGTGTATAAACCCTAAGGCAACTCTGAAGGAAATACTACTAGCAGGTGTTACAGAACTACATTGTTTAAGTAATTAGCAAATGCAAGGTTACAAAAAGGATTTTTTTCTGCAGGTTTTTTTTTCCGAAAAGTCACATTTAAGAAGGACTTGACTTTTTTTTTTCATGGTTTTGACTTTCATGTCTCTGAAGTCCTAAGTGGAAATCATCTGTTAAGGCTGAACTGGTGGATCCCAGGGGATCGGTTTCTTGCATTTGTAGGTTTGTAGCCATTCCTTAAGCATCTTTCTTGCATTCTCTGTGAGGTGTTGCTGAATACACTTCCAAATATATGAGAGATTTGTCTTGCATATGTCTGGATCAACAACTGATTAACGAGAGGCAATGACTGAACAGGGTATTTCAATTAATTTTGTACAAATACGGTAATTTATTTCTGTGGTGGCTTTACTGGTACTTGCTCATGGAAAATGGGGAACGGACACTTCCAGTCCAACAGGAGGGCTGAAATTAAACCATACTTGTTTGTTCCGTTTTCAGAAATGCCAAGCCTCTGAGAGGAGATGAGAAGAGGAAGGATCACCAAACACAAAACCTAATTGCTTTATCCTTTTGTTTTGGCGTGCTTTACAGGCAGAGCAGAGCAGGTCTGGCAGCAGCAGTGCCCAGCACGGTGCAGTCTGACTGTACCAGTAACCCCTCTGGTTCTTGAGTCAGTCCCACAAGTAATGCTAATTTGTGTAGATATCGGTGAGTATTTAACAAGCCAGGTAACGCTTACATCTGCAACCGAATGTTGCTTTGAGACCTCAGGTGAATCGGCTGCTCCTGGGTGTTTGTTAAGGCTCATGGCTTGGAGCCTTTCCCAAGCAGTTTTGGTTCTGTGGTGACATGCAGGCAGCTGCTGGTGGCCAGGATCATGGCGTGGTGGTGACACCCGGGCAGTGGGAAGGCCTGGCTGCGGTTGCTCAGTCAGAGCCCCACGAGGAGCGGCAGAGGCCAGGCACAGCCGGCCTGGCGGATCGGTCCAGGGGCTCCAGGCTGGCAGAGGGGTGAGTGCGGGGGCTGCGCCCGGGTCAGCATCGTGGCTGGAGGTGCGTGGGTTTGCTGTGCTGCGGCTGTACCGATGAGCGGTCCTGGCACCGCGCGCTCTGCAGGGAGCAACGCAGGCATCCCCAGTGGGCTGTCGGGGAACAGCCTGGGTCCCCACGTTCGTTAGTCCAGCGCCAGCCCGGCTGAATTCAGGCTGCTGCGCGCAGCCCCCACCCCAGGAGGCGTTTATCCCCCGCTGCCAGTGACACGGGGGGCACACACACACACACCAGCGTCTGCGCTCGCGGCTGCGCCGGCTCGGGCTCTGCGGCACCCGTGAGATGCTCGGCCCTTCCCAAATGCCGTGTGGGCCTGGAAGCAGCGCGGCAGGGCTGGCTCAGCACCGTGCCTCCACCGACACACCGGACCCGCATCCCTGGCCTGCTTCATCTACGACCCAGACAAACCGACCCTGAACAGCAAGCGCGACCATACCGCTCCTCCCGCAGGAGCGTTACTTCTTCTGGATCCCCAAGTCCAGATTTCTCCGTGTCTCTTCCATACTGTGAATGGCTGAAGCTTTCATTTAACTCTTGCTCGCCAAAGTCCACATGGGAAACCCAGTGTTTTGGTTTCAAAGAAACCGGTTTCTGTGATGCTACCGAGACATCATCGAGAGGCTTGATAGGTGTCTCTCTGCTAGGACGGGATAGTATCATCCCCATTTGGCATATGGTTAACTGAGGCAGAGAGGGGGTTAAGCCACAACTAATGAAATTGTTTATTTTCGGGGATGTCTAACCAATGCAGCCAAGACCAATGGCCTTGAAGCAAACACCCAGAAAGAAAAAACTCAGTGTAAACCATTATGCTTGGCAAAGTTAACAGAAAGAAGGCTTACACTGGAAAGTGTTGGGTGACCCTAATTTTGAAGGATTTCAAAGCCACAAAACAAGGTAGGAAAATGCTACTACATTTTGTATACGAAGGAATAGAGACATCATCTGAACCTGCTGCGCAGCCTCACAAAACACACTTAATAACATTTCCTTTATAAAGGGGAAAAAAATGCAGAACTTAAGTGTTAGCAGAAACATTTTCTCGACTCCCTTATATTTCAAAAGCAATGAAAATGGCATTTCACTGCTTGAGTTTTGAGTATTTGTCAGAGGATGTGCAAGCTTGTTGCAGGGTCATTGCAGTGAATAAGAGCAGAAAATCTACCCGGAAACAAAAGTGGAATTAATTGAATTACTTCACAGTGGTGAAGTGACAGAAGTAAACATCGGAGACGGGTAAAGCAAATTAAGATTTAAATTGCTATCTAACCTTAAAATCTGAAGTACATTTTAGCAGCTTGGGAGAAGTGATGTTACAGATGTTATCCGACTCTGCTGAAGTCACCTGAAGTTTTCTCAATGATTTTAAGTGGCCAAAATTTCTCTCCACATTTCCATATTCCACAGAATAATCATGTCTTAGAGCCATCATTACGTTTCTGAAGTGTGCAAAGCAGATGGGGAAAGATACCGTGGGTCAGCACAGAAGATCACCAAAGAGTATTTTGTATGTTGCTGACATACTTGCAATACGCCTATTTCATGCTTTGGACTCATGGCACAGCTGGCAGAAAGGCCGGTATGGGATTTCCAGCCAGTCTGTCTGCAGACCAGTTTCTGAGGTTGGTCTGTTGCTGACGAAACTCTGAGCAGGTGCTGACAGAGGAACAACTGGGAGCTATCCACCTCTGGGGTGAGAGTGTGGGAGTAGCTCAGAGCAGTTGTTGCCGCTCCACTGTTTGGATCCAAAACGTACCGCAGCAGAGTCAGACCCAAGGATTTCAGCTTTTGTTCGTACCATAGCATGTCTCGGAAAGCAAAAAGGATGCTTCAGAGGTATTTGGGTTTGGCAGAGGCGGCCCTTCGGGGGCTTTAGTAGTGCTGGGCGAGCACTCGTGTAAATTGGTGTTTGAGTAGCTGAGGGGCGAATCGTGGGAGCAGGGGCAGGCAGGCTCTGCTTCTGGGGCATCTGGCCGCAGGGCAGGCGCGTTCCCGCCGGTACCCGTGGCTGAGTGCTGGGGGGGTCCTCGGGCAGCCGCAGAGCCCACCACTGAGTCGTCTGCATGCCCTGTAGCTCGCTTTCCTAGACACGCGCCGTTGTCGTGACCCCCGGGTGGGTCTAGCGGCTGTGTTTTGATCGCTACTCTAAAACATGAAAACGCAACGGCACGCAGCTGGACGCGCAGTCCGTTTCCCCTTGACAGAGGCCGCTTGTTTTCCTAACTGCAGCGTCGGCACGAGGCTCCTGGAGTCACGCCCCCAAACAGTAAAAATCCACCTCGGAGGTGCCTTAACACCTACGTTTTAGATTTTGTGGACTTTCCACAAGCCTTGAACTTCACGTACAGGCGTTTCCTTAGAGGTGCGAAAAGCTGCAGAGCACCTGGCCTTCGGCCATGCCTCCCACCCACCATTAGGCAGTGCCCCAAAGATGGAGACACCCCCCCCGCGCTGCCCAGGCGAGCCCTTCGGGGCTCCCAAAGGGGATGGCGTGAGCCGCCTCCGGACCCCGACTCTCAGCCCCTCTGCTCGCCCCCCCGGTCTCCCTGCCATGCCCCGCGTGGGGTCACCCACCACCGCCGCCTTCCCAAATCTGGCGGTTTGTGCGGCAGCGGTGGGGTGTCGCGAGTCGCGCCGGCGAAGCGTTTCCAGCGCGAGCGAGTTTCCCCTCCCCCGGGCCGCGGACCACCGGGCTGCCCAGCGCCGGCTCGTCCCTCCGCGGTGCGGGGGCGGCGGGCCCCGACCCCCGCCCTGCACCCCCTCGGCCTTGGGTCCCGCCAGCGCGCCCCGCCCTGTGCGACGACGTCGCCCGTCAAGCCGCTATCGCGTCATTCCGATGACAAACGATCAGAGCGGGTTCTCCCTGCCTCGGGGGGGGCTCCGGCCCGCCGAAGGGCAGGCCCGGGCCGGCTGCCACAGCCGCCGCTCGGGCCCGGCCGGACGGCGAAGGCGGCGGGTCCGCCCCGCTCCCCGCGGCCGCCAGGGGGCGGGCGGGGC
>JANXJC010000098.1:42714339-42789934 GCA_027564655.1 Leptodon cayanensis
TGCCCCCGCCGCCGGCGGCGCTCGCCCTTTGTTTGCCCGGGGCGGCCCGGTACGGCGGGAACAAAGCGGCCCGGGGCCGCCCGCGGCCGGGAGCGGGGGGCGGCGAGACCGAGACCGGTACCGTCCCGCCGGCGGGGCCCACGGCGGGGCTGGTGCGCGGTGCGGGCGGCCCCGCAGCCCCGCGTGGGAGGCTGGGCCGCCCGGCGCCGGGCCCTTCCGTGGTGAGCGGCGAGGCTTCGCTACGGCCCCCGCCGGCTCTCCGGGGGGCCGCTATCCTCGCCCACGGCCTGGGGTGAGCGCGTTCCTGTCCCCGGCCCCGCTCCCGCTCCCCCGCAGCGCCGCGTCCCGGCCGGGACCGGGGTGACCGCTCCCCCCCCCGCTCGCCCCGGCGCTGCGGGAACCCGCCGACCTGGCGCTGCGACAGCCCCCGCGCCGCCCGGTCGCCCTCGGGAGGAGGCTGCAGCCCGGCGGCTTTCGTCCGCTTTCTTCCGCGAGCTCCCCTCCTCCGGGGCGGCACGGCGGGCCCAGCCCTGCCCGCGGCTCCCCGGTGAGCGGTGGCCGCCCTCCTGCCCCCCCTTAGAGCTAACCCGACGGCTCTGCCGCTCCGGTTGGCCGCGGCGATCATTTTCCGGGGGGATCTCGGGGTATCCCCCCTCCCTCCGGTGTCTGGCTTTGGTCTGCGGCAGCCGCAGACCCCGCGGCTCCCGTCCTCTGCGGCGGCTGGGCCGCGGGGCCGTGTCGCAGCGGCTCCGGAGAGGTCGAGGTCCCCTCTGGCGCGGAGAGGGGCATCGCTCGAAACGAGGTGCGCGAGGGGCCCGTTCTTCCGAAGGACGGGAGCAGTCGTGCGACGGAGGCTTTATTTTGAAACGGCGCTAACTTTTGGAGCGTTTTTAAACGCGCTGATGGTAGGTACAGCCGTCTGAGGACTGGCGTGCCGAAGGCGGCCAGCTTTGCTCTGTGCTGTGCTGGAGTTGAGAAGAGGGGTTTGGTTTCTGTCTGCTCAATAAAGGAATCATCAGGTTAGTGCTGGGTTAGGAGTACAGCCAGCTTCACCTCTGCCGTTCTTCTTGGAAGATGTATGAAGCAAGACTTCTGAACTTAATTTTCATGGTTTATTTAGTTTCACATGGCTATCCTGGAAAATTGGAGCCAGATTTTCAAAAGTATTCAGGCATCTAACTCTATTAAGAGTCTATAAACCCTGCTTGGTGTCTAGTTCCAGCTAAAACAGTGAGCAGTAGGCATCTCTTCCGTCAGTCAGCCGGCTGTCTCTATCTTTTCACATTCCAGTTGTTCTCCTCCTCTGTGACAATGTGCACTTCTTTGCCTGTTTTGTTTTTCCCTAACCTTTCTCCGTGATTTTTTTTCTCTTTTTTCTTTCCCCTCTGTCCCTGGTGGATCCAAGAAACAACCAGACGGGTGTTTCCTCCCAGGCCTTAAGGTGCTTTTTGAGCCTGTCGCTGACCCAGCCCTGTCGCTGGTAATGCTGATCTCTGCTGGGGTGGGAGGGCGGCAGGTGTCCCGCGGTCCCCTCACCAGTGGAGTTGTCTCTGAGGGCTGGTGCTCGTTCCGCTGCCGTCCCATCGACCGGGAGACCTGCGGCTCGGGAGGGGGCTGCCTGGACCTGCAGTGGGGATGCTGGAGCAGCGTCCTCCTTTCTGACTTGAAGTGGAACGGGGAGGGCAGAAAGAAGGGGGTTTGTTGGTGTGTTTCATCTCACGAGTAGGGTAGCTGCCCCCATCTCCTCCCACCCACGCCAGTAATTATTGTCTCTAATGATCAGACTTGTCTGTGGCAGAAGGTGAGCTTTTGGATGGGCCCACCTGCCCCCAAGATTACAGAGGGATGGGATTGCTGCTCCCCCTCGTCGCCTTAAAAGAAGCCAAAATCTTTGAGCGAGCCAGTTTTGTAGCCCATCAGTACGGTAGTGCTGCTTCAGGTAGAGAAATGGGAGGAAAAGCAGTCCAGCTTCTGGGTGCTACCTGGCATTGCGTTTTAACCATCGCTGTAGGGCTGCGATGGAGCGGGAGCTCATCCTGCCTGGCTCTCTGGGAGCCCTGGGGAGAGATCTTCTCAGCTTCCACGAGTCTCTTGCAGCGCTGGGAGGAGAGCCTCTCCCCGTGGGGCCGGGGCCCAGGCAGCGGGCCAGGAGGTCCCCCCGCTTTGGGTGTTGTGCAGAACTTGACAGCAGAGCAGCTGCTGGGGCTGCATCCCATCGGCGGTGGTCCCTAGAGCTGGCTGGCCTGTGATGACAGCAGGAAGCCTGTGACGTGTACTGGCCAAAAAGTGGCTGGAGAGCCATGGCCTCTGGTTGTGGCCAGTCAGCAGGAAGGAAGCGTCGTCTGTGAGGCGAGTGCCTGGCTCCTGGTGGACCTTAGTGACTTGGGGTGAGCGTGGGACGCGGGCTGAAAGCACCTTCTCCACTGCAGCCACCCTAAATTTGGGATGTGGAGGGAAGAAGAGATGTTGCTTGTCACATTAACAGCAGAATACAGGAGTCGGTCTGCTGGTGGTTGGAAGGTAAAGGTCGAGACGTGTCCCAAAGGCAGCAGGAATTTGTCAGCTTGGTGCTGAACTTTGAAAGCCCCAAAACAAGTCCAAAACAGAGACGTGGCAGAGATGTTTTCTCTCCTCTTGCCTGTTGCCCTGCTGATGGAGCAGTGTCTCTCACTGCCCTGCGTGGGGGTTACCGTGTGCTCTGCCGGTACCTCCCGGGCAGCAGAGGATGCCGGGCAGCAGTCGATGCCGTGTGGGCAGTGCTGCCCCACCGGAGAGAGGGGGCTGTGTGGGCAGTGGGAAGGGACTGGCAGGAGAGGAGCAACCAGAGTAGGTTGTACAAAAGAGGGGAGAACCCCAAAAGAGAGGGAAAGCCTATATGGTGGCTCTTTGGCTTTCTTTTGTGTTTTAAACTGTTCATAGCGTTACATAGGGGATGAGTCTGTTTTATTTCTCCTAAAAAGTAGTGAGTGACATGGGGAGCTGAGCGGGAGGCAGGCCTGCAAGCCCGAGTGCCCAGACAGCCAGGGGCTCCCTTTCCGTCCAGGTCCTGGCTGTCGGACTCCCGTTATTGTAGCCACAAAGAAGCAGGCGCAGGTTTGAACCCGAAACCGCCTGCCCGGGTGTGCGGGGGCTCGGCCTGCAGGCAGCTTGCGTGGGAAGCAGGAGCAGCTGTGGGCAGGAGCCTGCCTGCCTGCTTCCTGCCTGCCTGCAGCCTGCCTTCTCCCCTGTGCCTTTGGGAACAGTGGGATGTAGTTAAAAATGCATGCTTGACTTCTCCAATAGCTGTGGAATTATTTGAAGAAAGAATGGTTACTGCCTTCCTACAGTCATCCCTTTTTGACCACAGCCTAGATAGTGCGTGCAGCAAGCACCAGTACTTATTATCGAGTGACTGGCTGTTACGTGCTTCCAATAAGTGCGCTCTTCTAGACAGTAAGCTACCTAGCGTCCATGCTCATGAGGAGGTTTAAATGCATTTTGACTCCAGTTAGAGTGGTTTTGATAACAAGACTCGGCAATTGTGTTGCAACTGAACTTACAATTAGTTTTTTTGTTAAATTATGCATGCGTATAAATTGGAGGATGGTGTCCTCTGTTCCAAGCAGAGGTTGGATTGAGGTAACTTAGTCCATTTGGCTACAACTGCCCCAGAAAGGGGGATTCCAAACAGGGCGAAGTCACATCCCGCAGTATTTCCTGCTGCTTGTAATACCTGCATGTGCACTCATGCCCCTAACCCACAAACTCAGGCACCTTCATCTTAGTCGGATGGGTTTAGATATGCAGAATCAATAGTGACAGTAAGTAGATAGAAGAGATACATTAACTACATCCAGATTTGTGCAGAAAAAGTCTGGGGGATGTAGGGAAAGCTAGTGAAATTGATTATATTTCTCCTTGTGGTAAAAAGTGAGCTTCTCCTGGAAAGTCAAGTGTGTCAGATGAAACCTTTCTTGTTCTGCAGTGGGTGGAAAGACACCGGAGCTAAATCCTCTTACAAGGAGCTGTGCCTGCGTGGAAGGCGGCTTCAGGCTGGGTGAGGGGGGGAGCAGCGGGGGCTGCGGGCATGGCAGCTGGCTAATGCTCTCCAAGGGTAGGACTTGCTCGCTTTTAGTTGGCCTTCCCATGGCTGAAGGAGCTGGGTCTTTCAGTGCATCCACATCAGGAGTGCCTAGTGTGGAGGGATAGAGAAACCGAAAGCAGCCTTGGGTGATGGCAGTTGTTCACTCCTGCTGAACGGGCGCTGCTGGCGCCTGGCGATACGGTGACAAGATAAGAGATATCTGTGCATGGCTTCTCTGGAGCTGTTTTCCTTCCCCCTGTGCCTGAGAAGTAGGGCTGAGTTGCACGTAGTCTCGTGGGGAGGCGGGCAGGCGGACAAGACGGGAGAACTCTTCTTACCCCTGCCCAGAACTGGCATGGTAGGCAGGCTGGAAAATAGATGATTCCTCAGCAAAACTGCTTTCTTGGCCTTCGGAGACACTTCCAGTATGAAGGAAAAGACCGAGAGGCCCCTCAGGAGCAAGCACATCCATCACCCGTGTGCCCTGGCTGTGGTGGCATGCCAGGGCACCCGTGCGGTTACGTGGCGTGCTGGGGCACCCGTGTGGTTACCTCGCGGCGGCGGCGGGGGGGCATGCACCGGTTCCAGGTGTCCTGGCTGGAGCCAGAGGTGCCGCTGGAGGAGCTGCAGGGGCTGTAGTTGAGCATGGCTGCCCTTGCTGTCTGCCTGTAAGAGCTCCCAGTCCAGGGAGCGCAGCCGTGGCGTGAGGTGCTGGGTGCCCCGCTGAAGCTCCCCCAGGCAGGGACCCTCGTGAGCGCTGGCAGGGAGAGGAGGGAGCCTGTGAGCTCCCTCTGTGCCGCCGGGTCCCAAGCCCAGAGCCGGGCGGGAAGGACTTAAGCCACAAAGTCAGCACACCTGGCTGCATATCTTGCAATGCCCAGCACCCCATGCCATGGCCGTGCAGAGCGCGGCCGTCCCCGCTGCTGTTGGTGCCAGCGTAGGAGCAGTCCTGCCGCACCAGTGTGCCGCAGCAGGATTTGCGGAGCTCCTCTGCCCCTGGCTGGCCGTGGCCCTCCCTGACAGAGCTGATACCTGGCCACGTGGAAGCCGCTGCCATCAAAAATGAATCTTAACGTGCCTTGTTGTTCAGCGTGGCAGTTTGTGCGACCCCTCGGATGAGGCAGGTGGTGTGTTTTCTCTCAGACCGCTGGTGCTACTGCATCTTTGGACTGAAGAGCTGCTGAGCTGGTGCCCTGGTACAGGGTGACAGTTGAGTCTGGGTGAGGAGTCCCTGCCCCGGGGGGCTCATCCTGATCGTCTGGGGCTTTTTGCTTGTATTTTTGTAGCAAGTCTAAAATGGCAGGATCCCAGTCCAAAAGGCTTCTGGTTAAAACGGCTTGACAGCCACTGCACTTCTCCGAAGCCCTCGTCACGAGCTGCCCCCGCGGTGCAGGCGTGCGCCCTGGTGTCCCCGCCGGCCCGCGGCCCCTCGCCGGGCAGAGCAGGAGGGCCGCCGAGGGCCCGCGGCTGCTCCCAGCGCCACGGCGGTTTGGGTCAGCCTTAGTCCAGGGCCATGCGACGGCAGCGGGCCCTGGCACAGGTACCTGGGCACAGGCACGCTGGCTTCTGGCCCCGCTGCGCTCCCCAGGGAGGGCACGGACCCGCACGCTGCCGTGAGGCCGGGGTTTGCGGGAGCGCGTTCCTGTGGCAAGGTGGGCCGTTTCAAACCTAGCAGGGTTATGACTTGCTCATTCGTTAACTTTACGAGCGTAAGTCATCCCGTGAAGTTAACCTTTGAGTGCTTTGCTTCTGCCAAACGAGCAGCTTCGTGCCACGCCGGATCCTTGGGAAGGAGGTGGATTTGATGGACCTGCCTGCTCGGAGCCAGGCTGTGGAGAGCAGACAGGATCCGGGCTTGGCTGCAGGAGCAGAGGGAGCTGGGCTTGTGTCCATGCGGGGAACAGAAGACTTGTACAGTTTTCTGGTGTGACCGAATTATACAATCTCATTGCACAAAACAACCAAAATTTATAGCCAAAGCTTCGGAAATGATATCACTTTCAATTGTTTTATGAATGATGCTGACATCTTTGGCTGTACAAACTGTACTTGCGTTCTTGGTTATCATTTGAAAGACACCTACATTCTCAGTTGTCTCTGTTTAAAAAAAACCTCTTGGAACAAAAACATTGTGTTCCAAATTATGTGGTTTCAACAGCTTAATCCTCTTGACTTGCTAGCATTCGAACTAGGAGCTTCCCAGTTAAACTAAACTGTCGTCTAAACAGCAAGTTCTTGCACTCTTATTCTTTGAATAATGGGAAGGGACTTTTCAGAGTCCAGATAACTCAGTGGTTTTTTTTATTTCAGAGAAGGGTAGTGACTTGGTACTGGAATCAGATTAATTCCTGCTTGCTTAGTTTATGCAAGCTTTATTTTTAAACTTGGTGGGAGTCTTCATGAAAATCAGGTGAGAGAGAGAGACAGTCTGTAGTTGTCTGAGAAAAGGATAATGAAGCCAGTGAATTAGAGCCATATTAAATGGGATCCGTGTTCCCCATTCTCCTGTGATCTGCTTAAAAAGCCTGCTCTTTTTTGTCTCTGATCTCGGATGGTTTGTGGCCTTTGGTAACACTGCTTTCTGCTGGTGCTCCTGGGAAGGAGACACCTCCTTGCCTGTGCCTGCTGAGGGGAAAGGGATGTTTTTAGGGTCCTTCCCCCAGCAAAGCAATGCAGCCTGAGGGCAGAGCTGGGGAAGGTGCTGGGAGCCAGGGTGCCTGGGTGGAAGGAGGAGGCTCCTCTCCATCGGCGAACCCGTGGCGGTGACTTTGTGCTTCTCTTGATGAGGGGATGTGTGGCTGAGTGGGTGGCTTCAGCTTCTCTTTGGTGCCTTTCTGCATAATGATTGCCAAAGTCCTTCTCCCTGTAACGCCACTAAGAAACTCCTCCTTTGCTAGTGGTTGGAAGGAGAACGATGTCTAGCAAGGAGAATGGGGAACCTAACGTCCTAAACTAAAACTAGTGTTTGGTCTGTAACTGTTCTCCATCTCTTTGTGGCTTCTTGGTGGCTCACCTATACAGCATTTTGTTGTTATTAAAAAAGCTGTAACACTTCACTGATGGTGTACTCTCTACAGAAGTATCTCTGGAAAGCCAAGACAGTGACCATTGCTGGTTCTGAGTCAGTGTTTCAGGGCAAATATTTGTCCAAGTGCTGTGTTAGCATAAAATTTCTAATGTCAGGCCAAGGGCATAAATTCTGGTGTGGAAACCCAGGGATGTGAATCGCAGTTGTGAGTTGCAGTGTTTCAGAGGATTTGCTTTTGCCAGTATGTGTGCAAGATATTGTATCCAGACTTTGGTAGCCTGTAATGAGACTTGGCATTGAACAATAGTACATCATCATTCTTAATCTTGCTATTCTGAAGTGGTAGTGTATTCCTTATTATAACAAATAAAGTCATATATGGAAGAGACTGGGGGCAGAGGAACAGAACTGTGTACTGGGGAACCTGTGGCTTCAAAGTGCAAGTTATCCATCCAAGTCAAGATGCTCAGATCTTGAATGAGAAGCTGAAAAATCAGCTGTGCAAGTACTGTGTGAAGAAAGGAAGTTTAATAGCTCCCAGAAGGCTTGCATCATCTGTGTCACAGCGCTCCTCGTGGCTTTACCAGCCTGCTGATAAAATAAACTGCTTTGCATGATAAAACTTAGAGCAAAACTTTTTGCAAAGAGTTCATGGAAATAGAGATTTTGATCTTGGTGCCTTTTCTGGCAGAAGAGTAGGACACCTTTCCTAAATTTCGAAATGCTGTTATTTTTTTCAGTGGCAGAATTGGCTGCCTTGTTTTAAAAGTCAAGGGAAAATGTTGTGTTCTTAGTATGTTGAAGTTGTGGGAGCAGTTGGCTTTTTTTTTTTTTTTTGGTTGTGTTGTTTGTTGTGTTTTGGGTTGTTTTTTTTTTTCAAGAAACTAGCATGTTATGCATAGTCTTCCCAGAGAAGCACCTTTCAAACATCCTGACTCTTTGTCTCTTTCCCTCCCTGTCCTTCTCACCCCATTTTAGGTCCGGATTGTTTTGTCTCCCATCCTCCTTTCCCAAGCATGAGGACCCTCCTGCTGACACTTGCGCTAATGGAGTTGCTGATGGCAGAGATGCCGTGCAGGGCGAGACAGAGCCACAGTCTGCTGGTGAAAAGCCTCCCAAAGGAAATGGTGATGAGCAAGTACCACCCCTCCTGCCTCCCCCACCGCCTGGCAGCCTTCCTCCTTACCCCCCCTACTTCGAGGGAGCTCCCTTTCCCCGTCCGCTATGGCTACGGCACACGTACAACCAGTGGGTTCCTCAGCCACCGCCACGGACTATAAAGAGGACGAGGAGGCGTTTATCACGGAATAGAGACCCGGGAAGGCTTATCATGAGCACTATCAGGCTACGGCCAAGACAGGTGCTCTGTGAGAAGTGTAAAAACACTCTGAACCCCGAGGATGCAAACACAGCTAGACAGAACGCTAAAACCAGGAGGAAGCTGAGCATTCAGGACAAAGAGCAGAAGAAGCACAGTGACTCCGACTACATGGAGAAAAGGAACAAAAGAGAAAAGAGAGAGGATGACAAGTTTTCTGGGGAACTAGTACATCGAACGCCAGTTATAAAAATATCCTACAGTACTCCACAAGGGAAAGGTGAAGTTGTAAAAATCCCTTCCCGGGTTCATGGCTCAGTCAAACCATTTTGTCCAGAGCGAATATTGCAGAACGGAGGAGAGGACCAAGAGGAGACCAGAGACTCTGAACGGTGTCGAGAAACCAAATGTTTAATGGACAAGTCAGCAGGCAGCCAGCTTGCTTCCATTCCAAAACTGAAGCTTACGCGGCCGGTGCATTCCAGTGCGGATGCCCCACCCCCAAAGATACGGCTGAAGCCCCATCGCATAAATGATGGTCAGAGTGTTTCAATTTATAAGGCAGAACTTATTGACGAAATAAATGTCCTTCAGAGCAGCAGGGAGTCCAATCCTGGCACATTTTACAATGATGAATCCACAGACAGAAGTTTAGCTGAGATATCTTCAGGGAGTTCAGGTGAAGATGATGATTTTAAAAGATTTCCGCAGGGTAAAGATGGGCATGATAACTTGGCTTTCCTTATGAATTATCGTAAAAGAAAAGCCGATTCTTCTAGTTTATCGGTGTGTAGTAATGACAGTCTAGACGAATCCAAGTCTTCTAGTTCAGAAGTAACATCACCAGAAATGTGTGACTTTTTGCCTGGTGATGATGCATCTGTCTCTTCATCTTCAAAAGATGAGCGTAAAATTGTGCCGCCACTAACAGTTAGACTGCATACCCAAAGTGTGTCTAAATGTGTCACAGAAGATGGAAGAACTGTTTCAGTGGGGGATATTGTTTGGGGTAAAATTCATGGTTTTCCATGGTGGCCAGCACGTGTTCTTGACATAAACCTTAGCCAGAAGGAAAACGGAGAACCTTCGTGGCGAGAAGCTAAAGTATCATGGTTTGGTTCTCCAACGACTTCATTCTTATCTGTTTCAAAACTCTCTCCTTTCTCTGAATTTTTCAAACTGAGATTTAATCGCAAGAAGAAAGGGATGTATCGGAAAGCTATCACAGAAGCTGCAAAGGCAGTAGAGCATCTGACTCCAGAAATAAGAGATCTCTTAACACAGTTTGAGACATAACTTTGCCTCCAGTATCAGGTGAGTGCTTGCTGGACTAATGCTTCCTATGAAAAACCTCCTTGTGTTTTTTAATCTACATTCCACTGTTTGTTTGCATTTGTTTTCGCATAAAAATTGAGGTTGGCAATTGTTAAACCTAAGTGCCTGTCTGTTAGTTGGTGGTGATAATTTCAGAGGTGATAAGAACCTTTAGTTCCAAACCTTTGGGGGGACCATGGGAATTGGAGCCCCTGCTCCCAGAGGGGAGTACAAAGCAGCTGACATCGTGAGGAAGCAAGCATTGCTTGTTCAAAGAGCTAATAAAATGGTAGTCATGTATTAGCACTGTTTACAGCTAGGATGTGGCAAGTATTGAGGATACTTCATTTTCGTCAAAACTCATCCTGTGTGGCTGGAGGGCTAATAGGTCTGGGATTTTATGTTTCTTTGAAATATCTTTTGGTTCAAAGAACTAAAACTCTTCTTGGAATTGAGATTATATTTATCATATCTAGGTACTGATGCCCAGCAGTTACCCATAACAATTAAAGGCCCTTGGAGGCCCTTTGCTCCCCTACAGTTTTCTCTGACCCCTCTGGTATGGATTTTTTTATGAAGACACTTTCTATATGGCTCTTCAAAATGATTGTACTAAAAGCTGTCTTTAACTGGGAAACAGTATTTCAATATTTCTCACAGCACTTAAAGTTTGGCTTGTGTCTGAAATGTCGATGCATTGCTGGGGAATGGCCTGGATCATCAAATTAAATTATTTTGGGCTTCACCTGCAACCTCTTCGTTTGAGGACGTGAACGTGGGAACTGATTTCTTTGTAATGCCTCCACATTTTGCTTTTACTGGAGGGGGATAGTACTCCCTTTCTCATCAAACAGCCAAAACCTTGCCCAGGGTCAAAATTTGGTTCCTGAAAATAGAGGATGTGGTGTGACTGGGATTAGAAATACCATCTGTAATTCCAGTTGATGCTGCCTACTACACTGCCCTCAGTGAAGTCCATGGGAAAAATCCAGCAACTTGAATAAGATCTAGAATCATTTCACAACCTTCCAGTCGTCACTATCTGGACAAGACCTCATCTGTGATACTGCTAAACAAGGGGAGGGATTAACTTTTTGTCTGAAAACCGTGACTAATCATGAGGAAGAGTCTTGTTGTCAAAGCTCTTGCTTTATACAGTGTGGTTCATTATGTTGTCCCCTAAATTTTTCTGCTCTTTTTCATGCTAGAAGGACTGTGTGTATGCAAGCCGGTACTACTCCTGCTGGAGACTGTCTATTCTTCTCTAAGCTACTGTAATGCAGTGGGACTATGATGGTCAGTGGTCATGTAATCCTGAGGGGGGAAGAAGGAATTGTTTGGGGTTTGTTTTTTTTTTTTTTCTTTTGGTACCCTCTGTCATGGGACTTCACCAGTTGCTTGAGTGTGATGAAGGACTTGCTTTGCTTGAGTTATTCCATCTCAGCAAGCCTGGCTGCAGTAAATAATCAGTGTGGCATATTCATCCTGTGTGCTCAAGGTGTCTGGATGACTGGACGCTTGAGCAAGTAAAGATGTATAACTGCAGCAGCAGCATTTAAGCTTCATCCTTGATCTTGCCCCTTCAAATACTGCTCAACTCTGGCTAAAGACTTTATTATATCAAGAGCATTTGGATTGGACCCAAATTCCTATTAGCTAGATCTGGAGTATAAATAAACCTGATGCCCAGAATACACTGTCCTCGCCAGTGAAAGAACCGTGGTCAAAATCCATCGCTCCTGCACTAATAGTTCTCTGTTTAAAGGAGCAGGAAAGCTTCATCCTTCTTCTGAACTGTCTTCACTGTGTTTGTATGTGCGGTTTGGGACAGCTTTAGCAGAACGTATGTCGTCACCGTTACTGACAGCTGTCGTTGCTGTCATGAGCTCTGGGTGGGCTGGTGTGCCATAGCTGGTGGCTTCTGGGCAGGAGAAGGGGCAGGGTGAAGAAGAACCTAATGCTTCAGATCAGTCAGACTGGCCATGCCAGTCAGTCCATGTGGATTAGGAAAGCATGTGGCCAAGAGGAGCTCAAAGTCCAGACCTGGAAGTCAAAATGGGAGGATGTTTGCCCAACGACACATTAGCCTTAGGAAAATGCTGCCTGTTCTTACCAGTAGGACCACTGCAGGTGTGGTGCTAATGGTGAGACCTGGCCACAAGATACAGGGTGAAAGGCTGTAGGGCAAGGCCTCAAGATGGAAAAGAAGCACTTGCTCCAGAGGAGACCTGGGTTATTGCAGGCATGGTGGGTATCTGAGCTGTAGGTATGGAGCAGAAGGGCTGGAGCGGGTCTGTAAACTGGGGGAAAGAAGAACATGTTGTGAATGATAAGAAGAAAATGATGGGATGGGCTGGATTAGACCAGACCCTTCCTTCCATCTGTATTCTTTGGCCAAACCTCTGCGTGTGTATATATATATATATATATGTATATTTAACGGATATAGCCATTTCATTGGCCTCCTTCAGCTGGCTTTCCACAGATGATTTTCTATCTTACACGCGTCTTAAGGTGAGCTGCCAACACCATTTACCAGTCTGGAGATGACATGATAGTTGGATAAACAACTGCAGTTGCTCAAAACTAGAAAAGCAGAACAAAACAACTTCCGGTGTTCTGCATGTCACATTTACTTAGATTCCCGATTAGACCAGCATGTCTAGTGTTTTGATAATCACTTATAAAACAACTCCTTATTTCGGAGACTTGCCCTGCACCTAATTCTCTCCATTCAAGAGGACTGCATTTTAGTGTTTTCCTTGAATTTCCCTAAAGCAGAACCGAAATGTTTCCATCAGTTGCTCGTCAGCTGTTCTTTCCTGAAGGGCATAACTTAAGTTTTCACTAATGTTTGCAGTTCCTGAGTCTTAGGACCACAATGACACCTGAGCTACAGTTAAGTATCTGAAAGCTTTGAGGCCCTTTCAAGCCAGTACAATGTGGTATCTGTTGAAGTAGTTTCTGAGAGCCCGCATCTGACTGGTTATATTGCATGTTGCCGCTGTACAATCCATCGTGCTGACGCTTCACCGTCAGCTGCACGGGGGCTTGTTATCATTAGCACCGAACAAGAACAAGAGTCCAGGAGGTGCCTTCAGCAGCAGCACTTGGCTAACGTCGCTTGTGCTAATCCTGGGCACGGCAGAAGTGTGTGACTGTTGACCCTTTCTGTTGTGAAACTTCCTGTCTTCTGGCATGTGATGCTGTTCCGCAAAGCATGGAGGGTAATTACTGGAAAAAACGTACAAACAATTCAGGTAATTTGTGGATGCATATGAAACTGGAAGCAATTGGATTTTTTTTTTTTTTAAACTTGGTTTGGGTTGGAAAAGCTGGTATGATCACTTTATGTTTCTATATTTTGTCCTTGTCCTTTTTTTGCAAAGAATATACTTTATTAAAACCCTGTCATTAACTGACTAGTAAAACAAGGTTTCTGGGAAAACAACAGGCAGGCTAGCAACCCTTAGAACTCAAATTTGCAAGACACTCTGGGTTTAGAGTAGTGCCGGGAGAAAAATGCCCACTCAGCACCTTCTCATGCTGCTTTGTAGCTTCTACTTGTGCGTCACGTACAGAGAGCTGCCGTGCACGCTGCCCATGCTGCCGAGAAGTCTGCGCTGTAGCTGGACGCTTGGTGGGTTATTGTTACCTGGTTTTAAAGCACCAGGCGCTGGCTCACCGCCGCTCGTCGTGCTTTTGTGACCGCAGGCCTCTCTTAGCAGCAGGTGGCTGTGACCAGACCCGAGGCCCTGGTAGCGCCAGGGTCACGGACGGTGTCACTTCCCCGCTGAGCCTGACGGGCTGGTACGCCAGGCCCCCGTGCCGTGTGGGCAGCCCTATCCCGCACGGTGGGAGCCGGGATGCGGCCCGACCCCTCGCCGCCGCTGCCTTGAGCGCGAAGCGTGAGGAAGGCAGTTGCCCCTATCCCAGAGCGAAGGACGTTTTGCCTTTCTCTTAAGGAAGGCTCGGCCGAGGGCCGGGACCTTGGAGCAGCACTAGCTGGGGTTGCACTGTCGTGTGTGCTGCTCCTTGGGATGGCTGCGGCTGCTCGCTGCCCTCCCCTGCTGCCTGTGGGTGAGAGCTGAAGAGGCGGCCCGCTGCAGAGGGGTCCCGGTGCCGCAGAGATGCGGCTGGAGGGGCAGGGGGCACGGCTCGGTGCGCTGCCAGAAGAAGCTGAGCTCGACGTTGAGGGAGTCGCGACGGTGTCACTGGGGATGGACATCTCCGAGCCGTTTGCCCAGGCCGGTACTGAGCTCCCAGTGGGAGGCGGTGGCTGCTGTGGTGGCTGCCCGCGCAGCTGAGGTCCCGGTGGGCGAGGGGCAGCCCTCCTTCCAGTCCGTCCTCATGGAGGTGGCTTTGCTTCCCCCTCGTTCCTGCGGCTTCCCGCCCCGCTTCCCTGTGTAACTGCCTGCGAGGCTGTGCTGCGGGCCTGGTTGGGTGCTTGTCATCCGTCACCCATTTTGGCTGCAGGACTCTTGTCTCCAGAGTTGTTTCAGACGGTCAGAAAGTCTTCTGAGAAATGGAGGTGTTGCCCGCGGCATGCCGAGCACGCGTGTGTCCGCAGGGGCAGTAGGTCCCTGTGCGGGACCTGCTCCCAGAGCCGGTCCCGCGGGCTTTGGCACTCCGGCCTCGACTTTTTTCTTGGGAATAAGAAAATCTCTTGTGCTTTTGCATTTTGCTTGCTGTTCACTTCCATGATAACGTCATATTTAAACTTGCAGCTGCATAAGCTTCAAATTCCTTGAGCCAAACGACTGTTCTTCCGTTGTCTTTCACAGTGATGAGCACCCCAGCTGATTTCTGGTTTTGTAACAGTAGGTTTGCAGGCATACCCAGGGCGTTGTGTTCAGCCACCAGAGAGATGCGATCGAAGGGCTTGCGATGCAGCGTGCTGAGCACGCTTCTGGTCTGGAGGGGAACCCCCGCAAAGGGCAGGGACGGACCCTTCGGGGCTGGTGTCACACCCGTGGTGTTGGGGACAAGCAGCGGATGGGGCCGCGGCTCCGGCCCTGCCGCGGGCTGGGGCACGGGAGGGAAGGAGACCCGTGTTTCCTAAGGCTGCCCTGTCCCTGCTCCAGGGAACGCATAGTGTGGTGGGATTCAGGGGCTTTTCAAGGAGTCTGTGTTGCTCCAGCCCTGCTGTGTGGTAAGGGCATTGGTCCGTGCAGGTTCAGGGCCCTCGGCAGGCTGAGCAAGTCCTGCAGTGCACCGAGGCTGGGTCTCTCGTTCTGCTCTGTGATCCTCCTGGATGGCTCCTCATGACAGATCTCCCCTCCCTGCCCACAGCCCTTTCATGCAGTAAAACTTTTTATAAAAAAACTGCTTGTAGATTTTCATATACATCTCTGCATGTAACAAGTTTACAGTATGTATATTCATTTGCTTTTTCAGTCTGGAAAATCCTTTATTCTTCCTCCCTCTCTTTCTCCCCTCTACCCCCAAGCTGTGGCTGTGGGACCATTAAACTTGAAAATACTGGCTTTTGAAGGTTTTAATTTTACTGCTATTAGCTTAATAGACCCTCACTATCAGTATACTTGGCGATTCATCACAAAAAGCACACCGCTACTATGTACAGCAAAATCAAAGCTTATTGCATACTTGCTATATATAGTAAGCTCTAACGTAAAATTTGGAACATTGGGTTATGACTTCACCTTCAAAGATGTTCAGGGCTTTGTATGTGCATGTAGCCAGTACTGCTTGCCAGCAGTTTATGAAGCAACATAAATCACTCTTCTTTTTCCTTTTACCTTTTCTCTTCTGCTTTACCAGTGGCACAAAAAGGTTATATAACTTTATATAAAGTTGTGGTGGTGATTGCTGTGATAGCTAAATTTTTAAAAACACCTGCCTGGTCACGTGAAATATTTCAGCCCAGAAGATGAATGCTTGAGATTTTTCTTGGCCTGGTTTCTAGATGGTTCAGTCAACTAAAACCAAGCATCCAACTTAATTACTGTTTCTCAGTCTTCCTTCAAACAGCTTGGAGTCAGTGTCTCTGCATACTAATACGAAGTAGGAGAACAAGTCTAAAATAGACTGCATTGCATATTTGTGTGCCCCAGCGCTGGATGTCTGGAGCTGTGTGTCTGGTGGCATCCTGCTGATTTCCCTGTTCCTGAAAGCACTTGGACATTTGGCTTGTGACCACTGCGACTGCATTTGGAGACATCTAGATCCATGCTGCTTCTCCTTGTTTGTGGCATCTGTTGCCCCTCTTTCCCTCCACTCTCTGCTCCCAGGCATATTTTTTTGGAAATGCCAGCAGGCCATACATTGTGCTATTTCTAACTGCACACGAGCTGCACAGATGCCTAAGAATGCGATCTGCTTACGTGAGCTGTAACTTCAGCTGCTGAAGGAGATTTGTATCAACCAAAGGGCTTAACAACTCTCTTGGAAGCACAGCAAGCTGCCCTCTGGACTGAGGGTCTCCAAGCCCCATCTGGAGCTTTAGGCATCTGCTAGTTGTGCTACCCAAGCGTGCCCGCGGCGAGCACGGAGTGTGGGTGTCCCTCTGTGGTGTCACTAGCCTGCTGTGGGCTTGGTGCTGGTTGGATCTGTGCAGGAGCAGGGTCTGTGCTGGGGGCTCGGGGCGGCGGGTGCTTTCAGCGGAGTGTGCAGGGGGCCAGGCTCTGCAGAGCAGCCCCATCTGCACCGCTGCTTACTGGGATGAGAGACAGGCTGCATCTACGTGGCGAGGAGAGGTGTCTGGACGAAGAGCCTGGAAACCTGTTTCCTTGAAAACTTTTACAAATAATGTAAAAATGAGATTTCTGTAGCTTTTTCTGAATTGCATTTATTTACTGGTTTGGTTTTTAAAGTCAAATGGAGGTGTCTAAAGCTGTGGCTACAATTCACCTTTTCACACCGAGCACAGCGAGTTTGGCAGGGTGGGACCTCAGGCAGAGGCTGACATGCAGTTTGGAGTGAGCAGTGCTGGTCAGCCGAAGGGGTAAAGCCCTTTCTGAGGGAGCCCTCTTGCCCCTCTGGGTAAGGCTCAAAAGTTCATCCTACTTCTGTTCGGGTTAAGCAGATCTTTGCAAAGTATTGAGCACCTCCAAGTTGCATGTACAGAAAAGCTACTTTGGGCCAAGAAGGAATAGGGGGTTTTTTTCGGAAACTTGGGGATAGCTCTGTGTAGAGAAGGGTGCTTGTTACTCTGAAGGAGAGGAATGGATAAGATCTTAATGGAATAGCCATGCATTGTTAATGCCACATGAAGCTGCTTGGCTTGTGAGGCCTGGTGACACAGTGGGGTGAAACAGATATTTCCCATTTTAGTGCTTAGGTGTGAAAGGTAGGACTTTGAACCCCCAAATTGATGTGAAGATTCTTAAATGTTGAAAAACCTGCAAACTGTTGTTTTTCAGCCTTCAAACGTGTGGGTTTTTTTCCCTAAGTACCCATTGCTGACACTGGGATCAAGGTGAATGGGAGTGTGTGGGCTGAGTGACAAACTCTGACTTCTGCCTAACAAAAGACTCAAGGAAGCAACTGGCCTGTATCCTGCAAACTAAATGAGGATGAGCTGGTGCCTGGTTTATTTTTTTTTAAATCTGCTTGATGCATCTGTTTTCCACCCTATGTGTACCTTTACAGAATATGTGGGCTTTGCATTAGCTGGTTTATGAACTCTCTCTCGCACATCCTGAGATGACGTACATCTGAAATAGGCTTCTCGTGTCTGGCAGTGATGACAGAGATGGGGCTTAATACCTTGACTTGTGGAGTGCTTGTGCTCTTCATACCTACAGTCCCTGCACCCCAAATCTCCAGCTCTTCAATTAGTTGGAAAGTGCTCTCTTGCTTCTCCTGGTGCCGCCTCTGCCCCAGAGCAGGAGCAGCGTGGGATCCTGCCGCACACACCGGCGGTGACGTCCGTCTGGTGTGTGAGGGCGAGGGCTGTGTTGCCCGCCCGTCTTTGTGCTCCGGTCCCTACGGATACAGCATGGAGCGAAGGTCCACCTGTGGCTCCTCTGCCTGCGCAAGCGAACGTGACTCATCTCATCTTAGCAAGAGGGTCGCAAATGCTCTCTGGTGTGTTGTGCCTGAGCCTTTCCCACACGAACTCCATCAGCTGCCCTGCATTAGTCATATAATCATCTCTTGGTCACTGGGGATGCATGTCTCTCTGGAAGGGAGGAGCAGGGCATTTTTTTAATGAAGGCTTTTTGCATAAAGTTGATTAATTTCTGAAGGAGTGAATGCTTTTAACTGACATACCAGTTCCTGTTTAATCTGCATGAGATTCTTGCTGTTGTAGGATCAGACAGACTTGTTTTCTTTATAAAGCATATTTCCTGTGTGCTCTCTGCAGTTGAAGAAATGAATTGTAGCAAAATTACTGGTTTAAATTCCTTTATGAATGATGACTTGCTCTATTTTGATTCAAGCCAATAACTTGAGCCTTTTCTTTATGCAGAAAGCAACCTTTTCTAAAAGCAGAAAACCCTTGAACCCCATACAGGATTTTTTATAGAGATGCTCAGATGATAGAGTTTAATATTGGAGAACATAGATGCCAGCCTGTTCAAGTCAGCTGGATACTGATGCCTTGGGACTTGGAGACGGCTCTAAAACCCTGTCCAGCAGGTCAGGGACGGGGGTCCCAGCTGCAATCCAGTGACCCCCACCAACCCCAGCCCTCATCCCGCAGTAAGAAAGCATGGGAAGGAAGGACTTTCCTGGACTGCTGCCAGCAGTGCCCTTTCTGCCCTTCCCCTCGCCTTCTGCTGGTGACTCTGGCTGTTAAGCAGGTACTGTCTTTAGAAACGAAGCCCTGTGGGAGCCACTTAGCTGCCTGCCAGAGGTCTTCTGGGTCTCCTGGCCCCCGTCCCTCCTCCTCAGGGCTGCGGGAAGATACGACCACTTGATCCTTCTGAGCTTGAGCCAGGGCTGCCTTGCTGCCCTTCCCCCAAGGGGACATGTCTGGAAGAAGACTGATTGGCGATGCTTAATTACGGCCTGCTGTTAATTGCGTAATGATTAGAAAATATTCCTCGGAATAAGCTGCTTGGCTGGAGAAAACGAGCAGGCTTCTTGCTGCCGTTGCTTCCCAACCTGCCAGGATGTGCAGGGTAACCGGGGCTTGTGCTGCTCGCAGGGCTGCGACAGGAGAGGGTTTCAGCACTGCAGCACTCTGGGGCTTTCCAGAGAAACCATCTGAAGGAGATGGTTCCGAACTCCAGCTTGGGCGTGCATGCGTGTCTCTTGGTCTTCACCTGGAGCTAGTCTGTGAGTGTCTGCCGGTGGTGGTGGTGCAGCCCTGGATGCCCGGCAGCACACCAGTACACGCAGGAACCCCTGCGGTGCTGCTCCTGGTGCTCTCACGAAGGCAATAGGTGCGGGGCCTGGGGTGCTCCCCGTGCCGCAGAGGGGTTGCTGGGGGTATCATGTACTTGTGTCACCTGAAGGGTCAAGACACGAGTCCCCTGAGCGGGGCTGTGGGCAGAGCTGGTGTGAGCAGTGTCCCTGTGCATCAGCACACTCAGGACGCAGTATTCTTGGAAGATCAATCAGCTTTCTGCACTCTGCGGCAACTGTTAAATCTGAATTTGTGAATGGCTTTATTTGATCCAAAACTTCTTTTTTTTTTTTTTTTTTTTTGTAATGAATAAGCATTTGGCTTCAGGAGAGCTTTGTTGGCTTTCCTTTTGACATGCAGCTTAGCGTGCAGGCTGCTAGATCGTGCCGTTGTCCTGAGTCAGTCAATCTGTTATGTATTCATTACTCATACGTGTATCAAGGCTACAGCAATGTCCGGAATGTAGTGTTTAAGCTGGTGCTCCATCTTGAAGGTTGTTTTTTTTTTTAACAGAAATCTGAAGTTTTCCAGCAACAGAGTGAGAAAGTACAAGTGACTGTTGCTGTGTTGCTCCTCCTGAACACACGTTGAAAACTCCTGGGTCTGCTCAGGAGGTTGCTTAAAACAGACACCTGAGCTCTCATGGGGGGCGGCCTCTGCCCCCTTGCCGAGCCTGGGCTGCGGAGCTCTGTGTTTCCAGGCCGGGGGACAAGCGCCCATCTGTCTGCAGGCATGCAGAGCTGAGCAGGGTGGTGAGGTTTTGACATTTCAAGACGTGGAGCATCAGCTGTTTTAAAGCAGTTTGCTGTTTTGCTGGGAGCACCAGCTTTCTGCTCCCAGGGGAGAGAATCCCTGATCTTTGCCCCCAGGTAATCTCAGTGAGCAGCTGCAGTTTGGCCTCATCCCTGTCCCTGCTATGGGGCAGCCTCTGCCTTTGCACTGGCCTTCACTGGGAGGTTGTTTGACTTTGGGCTTCTGTTGTGATGCTTCCTTCTTCCAAGTGTGAAAATAGCAAAGAATAAAACCAGCCTGAGGGCTTGCTGTTACCTCCTCAACTAGGAAATGCACTTTTTTTCTGTTTAAACCAAATATTCTCAATCTGTAATCTGTCTCTAAAGGGTCATGTTTTTGCAAAAACCATTTGAGGGATATTCTGCCAAGTCTGTAGACCTCACTAAGCCTCTGGTAGGTGTGAGATAATAAGCCTGCAAGTGAGTTTGTCATGTGCTTTTGAAAATCTCACCATACATCAGAAGGCAAATGAATAGATTCTCCTGCAAGATTAAGTATAAATGTATACTCTGTTGACTATAGGTAATAGAGCCTAGTTGTGAGACATCCAAGTTTCTTAGGAGCAGGATGATTCTGCTAAATGCTAAAGGAGTTTATGAAAGCTGATTGCAGTCCTCCTGAATGTAGGTTTTAGGGCAGATGTTCATGGTGTGTTGAATCAGCTCTTTGATGTCTCAATTGTATGGGCAATACAGAAGATCATTCTGGATGCTGAGTCTGGGCAAATCAGTGTCGCTTTTGGTTCCATGCCTGCAGAAGAGGTGCTGCTGTGTTTTTGGCAGCGTTGGAAATGTGATAATCTTCCTGTGTTTGGTGTTGGTGTTCTCGGTTTATTGTGCTCTGTATTTGTATGTCACAAACCTCAACTGTGAGGGGTTTTTAAAGATCTTTGATCTTTTGCTTCATAGCATTAATCCTGTTTGTGAGGAACACGGATTTGAGCCTGTGTGTCCTGCGGTTCTGACTCGGCCACGTTAGTTGATTTGGCACGGACATGTGTTAGGGCTGGTCAAACTTTTGAACTGGCTCAAACTGAATTGCGTTTGAAGTGTGGTGCAGCGATGCTTTTGCAGTTGAAAAGTCTAAGTGCAGATCTCCATACCATTTTTTTGTTCATTTCTGTATCGCTGTTTCACGTGTCTTCATTTCTTCACTTGGTCTTGAGGACAAATGGATCCTCCCTTTGAACTCTTTCAAGGCCTCCACTCTGTAAACCTGACTTACAGGGCCAGTGCAAGTACCTCTGGCATGCAGGGGTACAGATGAGGGCTTTTCTCTTTTGTAGTTTTTTGTTTTGATGGGCTCATCCCTCTCCAGTAGACGTATCTTTTCAAGCCTGTCATCTGCCCTTAGTCTGGCTGGTATCTGTCGAGAAGGCCAGATGACAGCAGTCTAACACATCAAGCGTGGGTAGCTTCGTTACCTTTTGGTAGCTGCGATTTCGACTGTGTGGTTTTGCACTTCTGAGTTCAGAACAAGCATCTCGCGTGCTCTTCTTGCCTGAAGGCTGGTCATTCGTGCTCGGATACGTCCGTCTTCGGACGGCTGAGTGGGAGGGGAGCAGTGCGCAGTCCTTCGGGAGACACTCCGCAGTGCTGCCACGGCACACGCGTGCTTCTGCAGCCTGAAGCGAGCAGGGGTCCGGGTGGGAAGGGCAGCCCGGGGCGGGGGGGGGCGGTCCAAGGGGAAGCGGGGCTGTCTTTTACCTCTGTAGGCAGAGTGAGAAGGCGGCGTGGCTGCTCTCCCTCTTCATTAACACGTGACTGGGGCACTGCGGCAGCAGTCGATGTCTTGAGCAGTTGTAGGTACTTAGAAAAGCTTCTGTACGGCTTGCTCTCAAGGGGAAAATAATCCTATTTTATAGATTGTGTTTGAAAAGTGGAGGCAGATGTTCTTCACGTGGCTCTCTCTGTAGGGACCTGTGGCAGATTAACCTACAGTAACCCACCCTGAATGGGGACTTAGAAGTCTTTAGGCCAGAGACTGAAGATTTATTATCATCACTGAAATTCATATCATGTCTATCTTGGAGAAAATTCCTGCTCTTACTTTGGGTTTGTTAACTTGACGAGTTTCTTCCAAAGCTGTAGCTGCTGCTGGTTTTGCCTGCCGGGCCAGCTGGGAGCAGGAGAATTCCTGGCTATATTTAGAGGACACCCGGAGCGTGTGCCTCGCCACTAATGCTGGTCCGTTCCGTGCTGCCTGCAGTAACCTCTCCCTCTTTCACTTTCTTCAAGGTAACAGAAGATAAGAGCACAGCTGTTCTCCTAGAGGGTCACGAAGTCTGTAAACATCCTGACACGCTCCCCAGGAGAATCTGGAGGTTGCCGTGCGCATGGCAGGAGGACGAGTTTCCTTGTCAGATTGCACTGCTTTTCATCTGGGACAGGTGACAGGCACCGGGACTTGGAGTTAGGTGGCTCTTCTGGTGTGAGGCTGGCAGGGAAGTCTTAAGGATATCTTACCCTAGAATGAAAATTTGACAAGTCATACGGCAATGAACTAGGAGAACAGCAAAAAACACAACTTGGAATGTATTTATTACTTAAAAGTTAGCTATTCTTGATAAAATCCCCAAAATTATTGCTGCTGCTTATTTTACTTACAGATTTCACACACTTGTTAATTTTAAAGCTACCAAACTTTTACTCAATACTGTACTCTGAGAAATGTAATTGGAGCAGGACATGCAATAGAATGAAATCATTGTAGTGTCTTAAGTACAATGGACTCACTTTTGTGTCTATTAAAACTTGGAAAATGTGCAACACGTAACTATGTGGCTGTTATTGCATATGGTAAAGCTTTTTCATGTAATTTACTGCAGAGCTGAGAGAATCAGTGTTTTCAGGTACGTGAACAAGCAGTCACCTGGTAACTTGGATGGGTTTTTGTCCTAAATGCGTGCTTTCTTAAGTCACCTGAAACAGCAGGCAGCACAGCCTTGACTTACTCATGCTGCATGTGTAGAGGTAGGTAGTTTGCCTGATGGCTCCAACTGGAGAATGAGTTAACGTTTTGAACTAACTTTTGTTTTCACACCTAGTCAACGAGTGTAATTTAAGGCCCCTTGAACACACCTTGTTGGATAGAAAGAATCTTCATCCTTACACATGACCAGAAATGATTAGCTGTCTTTAAAAAACAGAAAACAAACAGCCTACAGCTTTTGTACCAAATTTAGAGTACAAATGGTTTACAAACTAAAGTGGCCTATAAACAAGCTTTTGAAACTGTATTGGTTAATTTTTTTGGTTTTGCATTAGTCTAGATTTCTCTTGGATTCTGTCAGTCTAGAAACATTGATTTGTGGTAATCTGTTGCTTCTGATGTTGGAGAAAACGGTTCCCTCCTAGGTGAAATGTCTGCATGTAGAAGATTGCCTTTGAGCTACTGGATCGTTGCACAGATTCTGCTTCCTGTTTGTTCTTAATCTGTTGCAGCAAACACTTTGATGAACTATTGTCGAATTAGAAGAACAAGCGGATCGGAAAACATACAAGCTTGTGTTTTCCTGGTTCATGCCGGTTCATATTGTGGTCTTTTGAATGTCAGCAAGAGAGGTCAGAGCTTCCCTTTTCTGTTTAACAGCAGCAAAGTTTAACAAGAAGAGTTCAACACCAAAAAAACCCCCTTCTGCTGAGTCTCAGTAAGAGCATACAATGAGTCAAATATGTTTCCCTTAAAACAGTTGGAAAACTGTGGTATAAAACATGCAGACTAAAATGCAGTGCTGAAATAGGACATCTGTCTCCCAAGACTGATTTTGGCCACCTCTGCAAACAAATCAGTAAGCTTCCCGTTTTCCAAAAATAAGTGTAAAAAAGACAGCAGTATATAGCGAAGGAATGTGTTCCTGCACCTTGTGTAAAGCCTTTATGAAGCAGTTGTTTACCTGGGCATCCGCTTTGCCCATCTCCAAAGCAGACTACTTGGCTGGCAAAGATGCTCTTGTGCAGTGAGTACTCCCACTCATGGAGAAAACAGTTCTACCTTTCTTAGCCCCTGTCTGTCTGTCTTCAGGAGTTTCTTTGTGGGGTTTTTTCTAGCAACTTCTCGAGCTAGGCCTAGGGTTAGCTGATGGCTATGTGAGGTAGTTTTTGTGTTTTCTGCTCACACAGTTCTTTATTGTACGAAATCCCTGCCAAAAAGTGTTGCCAAGCCTTTTGGCTGTAGCATTACAGCAGTTAGCTGAAGGGAGTTACAAGCAGCCTTCTGTTCATTTAAAAAAATAAAATTTAAAAAAAGGCAAAACAAAAATAACTAAGCCCCCACTCCCCCATGCTTTCAGGAAAAGCGCTTGTCTACTCCCATCTCTAGTGAAGGGCTGCTCCCGCCTGCGTGTGGAAAGGCTGCTCTGTGGTTGAAGGAGATGCCAAGAACAACAGGTAAGTCCTGGCCGCTTCCCTGAGAAGGCTCACACATGTCACTCAAGTCCCGTGAACACACAGAAATGTCCTTAAGACCAGGCATTCAGTCTCTGCTGGGTGTGAGAGAGAGTTACGATACCTCACGCTTGGGGCCACTGATTTTCTCTAGGCTTAGGACATGAAACGGATTGAGAAAGTAAGCTCAAGTCCAGCGTCCGTCCTCTAATGGATGTGGTCCCCGGGATGGAGTTGTTTAAGAGGGGATGTCCGACAGGTTTTTTTCCCCATGATAATTTTGCTCTGCAGGAAAGCCCCTGGTGCACATAAATGTCCTCTGCCAGATGTTTAACTGTACAGTGGAACCCTGTCTGCCTTCTGCTTCTGCCTTGATAATCACTGTCGTCTCGTGCCCTCGGAGCAGCGGTTGTGCTCCTCAGTGCTGATGGAGGAGTACCTGGTATCCCTGCAAGAAACCTTCCCGGTCTTCCCTTGCCGGTTGCTGTGTCCTGCTAGTCCCCTGTCACCAAGGGCGCAGCTCCTGCTGTCCTTACACCTGGATGCATGGTGACATTCCTGACATTGCTGGGCCCTTTAGAAAGCAAACAATGGGCTTTTACTGCCTGAAAGTCCTTGCCAATGCAGAGGTGAAGGGAAAAGTGTCAGCGTTACAATCTCGCCAGGTCCTGTGTCAGCAGCGGGAAGGTTAGAGAACTGGTTTGCTGCCATTTTCTGCCAGGAGGGCTGGGGAGGGACCCTCCTTCAAAAAGGACTGGAAGGTTGCATGTGCTGGGGCTCCTTTTTTTGTCTTTTACCCTTGTGATGCCAGGTGGCCTGATACATGTGTGTCTGTGTTAGCACTGGCTTAAAGAATGAAGCAGACGAGTGAAGCTTAAGCACTGCAGGTGAGTCACCGACTTTTTGCCACTTTTACTAATTAGTGCAACAGAGAGTTTCAGTAAAAACATGATAATGGAGAAAATAGTGCTTAGGAGGCACGCGAGTGGATTGGACACCGGGGTCCTTCTCTGAATCAGTGGCTCAGTGCCAGAGGTGGATTTAAACACCAGCATTAAACAGTATCCCAGCAAAAAGCACAACTTTGGGAGCTGAAGAAGTTGGCTCACTCCTTCAGTGAAAAGATGATTCTTCGGTTTTGGCAAGGCTTAAAGCAAAAATCTTGTAGCAAATTGCTTTTTTTTGCCTCAGCCATTATGCACGTAAATGAAAATAATTTCTCAGCAAATGCGAAAGCATAAACCAAGAGTACAGTGATGTTTCATTTTTTAACTGATTTTAAAAAGCTAATGTTGAAGTTTCTAAATGTCATTTTTGATAATGTGAAGTTTGAATGGCTTACTTTAGTCTTCTATTATGTCAGAGGAAAAGCTCCGTTGGGTTAAAACCTAAATGGCAGTGTTCAGGAAAGTGGTCTTTAGTATTCTCTGTAATAGGTTCTGTGCTGCCCATTGAACATCAGTAGCAGATCCCTATGTGCTGTGAAATTTCACTTTTTGTTCAATTTTTAAGGTTTTCCTCCTTATACTTTTAAAACTTGAGCATGGCTTTAGGAAATTGTGGGCTTTTTTCAGTCCATTTCAATTCTTGTTACGCTAAAGGCTTATTATAGTCTCCGCTGCTCCGCACTGTGGTTTTGGGGGTTTCCTTCTGAGCCCTACAGCTGTGCTTCAGCTCACCCAGCTGATTTCCTAAATGCAAGCCCTGCAGAATCTGAGTATGATTTTCAGTGGAGGGAGGCTCAGTATTTCGTTCTAACATTATTCAAACCAATACTAAACCTATCAGTACTTATTGTAATAGGACTTTTGCCAATATTCTGAATCTATAGATTAAATTTTGTGTGCGTAATCCACATTCCTCTTACTTGGCCTCGTGTCTGACATGCCTTGAGCAGGTTTTCAAGTCCTGGAAGCCCCCTCAGCGTCCCGCTGTACCCAGGCTCCCCCTGCCCCGGGCGGGCGCTGCCTGCTGGCACTCCTACCCTCCCAAGGGAAATAGTATTTTCTGCAACTGGAGAGTGAGTCTGGTTATTTCTGTTCAAATACATGATTTCTTACCAAATTTTCGTATCCTATCTTTTCTGACTTACTAAATTTATTTAAAGGAGCTAGCTGTGTAGGTGGCCTAACTTAATAGTTTCTGTTGCTTCGTGAGCTGTAGGCTGACTCAGGAGAGCTGTGGGTGAGGGCTGGTGACAGCACTACAATGCCTGTTTGGGAGCCCAGCCAGAGTTTTGACAGCGGTGGTTTCTCTCGGGGCTGGGGGCCGGGCAGCACCGGGGAGAGGGCGAGCAGGGAGCCTCAGTCTCCCCGTGACTGGCGTGCTTAATTACCGTGGTTTTGCACTAGTCCCTGTGGTGGGTACAACTGTATGGTTGGGGTGGGTGCCCCTGCGCCTGGTGTCCTGCGAGAAGCACGACGTGGACAGAGGTGACCTGGCCACGGTCCGGAGCAGCAGTGGTGGGTAGCGTGCTGCCCCAAGGGCAGGGTCCCTTGCAGGCTGGGTTAGCTGAGGGGAAGGGTATGTTGCTGGAATTGTGGCACTTAAGGATGTGCTATTTAAGAATCCTTTTGTTCTATGATAATGAAGCCATCCAAGTGACTTACAGAATAAAAACCCACACGGTTTTGATTCCATCGGGGATCCTAAGGCATAGATGAGATTTTTACCGATTGCTTTATTGTGGCTTATAGTTAGCATACTGCCTATTTCACACTGATAACGGCTAGCAGAGCTGCCAGAGCTGTTGTACCGGCTGCCCTGGCAGCGTCTCCAGCAGAACGGCTTTTGCCTGCGCTGGGCAGCCGGGGCTGTGCCATGCCGGCTGATGGCAGGAGTGGGGCCACGTCCACACTGTTTTCTGCTTTTCCCATGTGCGTGGCGGTGGCAGGGCTGCCTTCCCGGCCTGGACTTGCCTCGGGACCTGTGCTCTCTCTGCAGGTCCTGCCACGCTTGCAGCGGCCCCGTCTAAACACAAATCCCCCCTGAGCACTTGGGCTGATACCGGTGGCAGCAGGGATAAAGGAGACTAGCCTGGGATTATGGTGGCAAAACATCACAGCACCTACTTCTGTCTAAATACCATCTGCAGTGTTTTCCTAAAGCTTCTCCTTTAGCCTCCCTTCAAGTTTCACACTTTTCTGTGCTCAGTTCGCTATTCGGGCACTTCCCAGGTGTCCTCCCCGCTCCGCCGGGCTGTTGGACTGGGCAGGGGAAGCCGAGCTCTGCTGAGGGGCTCCCGGCGAGGGGCTGCCTGTGCCCTGACACCCCTCCTCTCGCCCACCAGGGTGCCTCTTGCTATAGCCTGGGAAGTCCCTGTGCCTCCCTAAAATGCCTTGTCCAGCAGAATGGCCTTAAAATTAAGGAAAAGTGGTCTTTGGAAGAGGGGGCTCTGGGTCTCCAGCTGTGCAGGCAACGCTGCGGGTGGAACTGGGCACCCACCGGCTGCACAGTGCTGTCTGCAGGAAAAGTTCCTGCTGACCTTTGCTTTTGTGGTGTCAGCTTAGGAGTTTCTCAAGCTTTTCCACAGACCTGAAGTAAACGTTTCTCATAATTTGACTTTGTGAAATTTCAGCTTTCTTCCTAATCTAGCATTGAATAGGGGAAAAGGCATTTTAAAGTGAATGGAATGAAAATCCATTTCCCAAACAACTTTGCCTTTGTCATTCGTGATGGGCCCGTGAGACTGCGCTCGGGGCGAGGATTCTCAACAGCTGGTAGCAGCATCTTCATGTTTGTCATTTTTGACTGTTTCTTCCCATTTCTTTTTTCGTGATTAAGTTCTGGCCAGTAAGAATATCAGCATCTCAACGCATTTTAACCATATTGATGCTGGTGTGCTGGTTTTAGAGGCTGTGATAATGTTAATTGGAGCAGCAGCAGCACTGAGTGAATAAACAAGCTCTCGGCAAGCACGGCTGTCAGGGGAGCTGGAGGGAGGAGAAGACCGGACCCAGACCTGCTCCAAAGCGCTGGCAGTGCTGCTTGCCCAGATGGAAGGTGCAGGAGCGAATGGCTGGAGAGCCAGCCGAGTCCTGTGTGTTGGTTGCCAAGTGTCAGAACAAGCCGGTGAAATATTAAGCTGAGAGCCTAATGAAAAACAGGGAGCATGGCGACTTTTTTTTTTTTTTTTTCCCTTGAAATGAGTGTTTTGTTGGACTCTCAATTCTTCAGAGCCAGGTGGGATCCCTCGGGGGCTGCAGTGAACATGCATGCCTTGTGGAGTAGTCACATCTCTCCAGCACAGCAGGGACCATGCCGGGCCAGCGTGGCCACCAGTCCCCTTGTGCTCAGAGCCCATGATGAGCGGGCACGTGGGCTGCAGCCTTCACCAGTAGGTTCCCTGCCTGTGCTTCGTGAGAGGACTTCAGCCAGGGGAAGGGATCTACCCTCAAACTGTGAACCTCGAAGCGCATCCTTTGTCGCTGGTGCAAGGACAGACTGGTTGCGTAAGGACAGGCGATGCCGAGCGAGTCCCTGCTGGGCAGGATGGCAGCCCCAGTGCTGGGGGACTGAAGAAAGGCCGAACAGCTCCGTTGGGTTGTCCCGGAAAACAAGAGTAAATCAAAGCTTCTCCAGTCAGGCGCAGCCTGGGATGGCAGCATCACCATTTGTCAGTCTTAATGTGTTTGAGTCACTGTTGGCACCAGTCTGGTGTTCACGGGGTTTTCAATCACTCCCTGTGGAAAAAACTGTCCTTATGGCCGAACGTGCTGGATTTTAGCAACAGTTTTATGTTTATCTATCCTCCTGGCTTGGCTGCAACCTTACAACAGTAATCCTTCCTGGGGCTATAGTATCCCTTAATAGGTAGGAGAAAATGGGAAGTTGAACAGTTACTTTTCAAGATGAAAGTAGCTTTATGCTGCCAAAAGAAATATCTACTTTTCTGGTATGTAGTAATTTTCTTATTTTGCTAGATCTTAAGATTATTACTACTATCCTTTTTTTTTACTACTTGTAGCAGAGGACTTCTAAGCAGCCTTGATGTGTTTTTTTTCTGTGTCTACGGATTAATGGCTTTGCTGTGAGACTGGGGAGAGACCCAAGGCATCGGTAGCTGGTTGGGACCTGGGCTCCCCCCCACCCCACGCCTGCCCCGTTGCTTGGCAGGGGACCCCCAAGGCTGGGGCACCCCATGCATCGCTCTGACTGCTGCCGCTCCTCGCATGCCAGTGTGTCCATCCCTGCCTGCATCCCAGCAGGGAGGTCACAACCGAAGGCTGCCGCGAGCCCCTGCGGGGGAGCAGCCCAGCTCTTGCTCGGTGTCGGTCCGAGTTTCTGTGCTTCCCTCCTGAGCTCCGGTTTGCGCAGGAGGGACCAGCCTGAGCGCAGGCAGTGGGGGTCATCTGAGCTGATGGGCATCACGGAGAATTGGACACTTGCGCCTAACTCTCCAGTGGTGCTCCAGCGAGCCTAATTAAAAGGGAAGCTTGCTTTAATCCAATCAAACGTCTGTCTTGTATGGAAAATATTTTCTTTCCCCTAAACCAAGTTTATTTTTTTTTTAAGTGCGTTTTATAAAACACAAAGTTCGGCAAGTTGTTTTTAAAACTAATTTCTCAGAAAAAACACATAAATTATAAGCTGTTTTCCATTAGACACTAAAACCTGAAGCATTTGGCTTTGATAACCAAAGCTTAATGTGGCTTGAAACAGAATATAGTTGAAATAGAGAATCTTAAGTGCAGCTGAACTGAATACAGAGCAACCCCCACCGATGGGCTTAGGGTGGGAGGGAAAGGGGTGTTTTCCTTTGCTGAAAATCCTCAGTGTTCGTGGTGTCGCACCAAAGGCATGTGAGGATGAAGTGCTGGCCCCGAGGGGCGCAGGGGGTCCAGTTTTGGAGGAGGCACAGGGCCCTGCCATGCCGGGCACTGGGGCTGCTGCTTGGGGCTCGACCCCGCATCGCTGATCCCCCCCGTGCCGGGCAGCGGGCTTCCCATTGCCCAACCTGGCACGAGGAAACAATCTGGGGCCAAATCCCCTAAAATGCAGCGTCTTTCCTGCATGCTTATGCCACCCGTTTGGAGGAGGAGGGTGCCCAAGGGGCTCCCGCCACCCTGGCAGAAAGGAGCCGTGCACCCTGTTCTGCTCATAAGAGCAAGCTGTTGTAAGGAACTGTACGCAGTCTGGCCCCGGCACGGCAGCTAATTATCCCTAGGGTGCTGATGAGCCCTCGGCGAAGCTGTGTGGGGGGCTCTGGTCAGCGGTGCGGGAGGTGCAGCGGGCGCAGCCGCCGGCGGCAGCCGCCTCTCCCGGCGCGCCGATGGACGTGGGGACGGCTGGGATGGGGCCGAGCTGTTGCTGGCAAACCCGGGCTGGGGACGGTAACGCCAGGTCGCTCGGCCCCCGCGGAGTGGCTGCAGAACGGTGAAGGTGGTTCTGGGGCCGGTGGAGAAGCTCGGGCTGGACAGCAGTGGGGGCTCGTGGGGAGGGGAGCGGAGGGGCCGGGCAGGGGGACACCGGCCCCATGGGGGGCTGAGGGTGTCAGGGGTCCCGGCCTTGCGGGTGCACGCAGACACGTGGGACCTGGGTCTGGAACACGCGTTTACTCTGGGATTGAAATTTGGTCTTGTTTTGCATCTTGTTGCTCGTGTGGGGGTGGGGATCCCTTCTGCTTTGATTCTGTTTATGACTTTCCTCCACCCCATCATTTTGCTCAACAACGTCGTTTGCAGCAGCCTGTAATGATTCTGCATGGTTTTAATTTGCTTATGGGTGTGAGCTAATGAGTGGTTTGAAATCAGGCTTTGCTGGTTGGTGCGTTGTCACTGCGTGCTCCTGCTCGGCTGGACCCTCTCCCGCTCGGCACCGCAGTTTTGCCGCTTGGGAAGCCACGGCTTGGCCGCAGAAAGTCCTGGACGTGATCCTGCACTATTGCAAGTGATCAGTGATGCAGTTAGTACAAGGGCATCATAGGCACAAATATCTGTATCAATGAGTTTTAAATAAGAATCCTCATGTTACTGTAGCCTCTCCAAACCGTATTTATTTATAATTTCCACAGCTGAAGCTCTGTTGCTAAAGAAAAATTGAATTTTCCCAGCGGCACAGAGGCTTGGCTGATGAGTCACTGCACTTCATTAGCTAATCTTAGATCTGCTGTGAATTACTCAGTGACTGCTGATACAAAGTGGGCTGAGAAAATGCTCGTTTTGAGTGGATAATTTTGGAATTTGGGTCTCTTCCCTGGTAGGGGAGTGTGCGAGCACGTGGGGGTTCAGAGCCACTTGTGTAGGTGCGTGCCGCTCTCCCAAGCGTATCTTAAAACATAAAGACAAACTTAAGAGCCTGTGCTACTTTCTCCAGTTAGATCCATGTGTAAATTTCAGTTATGCAAAAATGCTTTTAAATTCAGGAATAACTCAGTGTAAGTATGTATTGAATTAGATGGATTATGTAGTTGGGGTAATGGCCCTAGTGAGAGGGAGTGGGGAAAACGGGTCTTATATTAGCAACGTTAAGTGTTGAAGTCTGTCATAGGGGAGCACAAAAGTGGTTTTTTTGAGAATTCAGTGGTTTTCAGCTTTTACTCCGCAGATGATGTTGTTTTCGGTCTTATATTAGCAACATTAAGTGTTGAAGTCTGTCATAGGGGAGCACAAAAGTGGTTTTTTGGAGAATTCAGTGGTTTTCAGCTTTTACTCCGCAGATGATGATGTTTTCTTCTGAAGTCCCTCAAAAGGTGACTGAGAAAGTGAGATCATACGTGTTCTCTGTGAAATGTCTATGTTTCCACTGGAAAATGCAGAGGGATCGTGAACCCACAAAACCTGAAAGCTCCCTGTCCAGGAACGCGTCCATCCCCGCTTGGTCCCTGGCGCAGCGCGGCAGCACCACCGGGCTTCCATCGGCATAGCTCCGGCTGCCGCGGGGCGATGCCCGTCGGCGACTCGAGCCGCAGGACCTCGCGCTCTGCCGCCCGGGGAGCGCTCCGTGAAGGGCCCCGCCAGGTGCCGTGCCACCGCGCGCGCCGTGCCACCGCGCGCGCTGCCACGGCACGCCGCGTTACCGGCGCCCTGCTGCCAGAAGCCATCCCGTGTCGGACTGAAGAGCTTTTTGGCTCGGCATCCAGCTCCTCCTGAAGGAGAATGCAGAGAATGTTCTTAAGGACTGTTACAGAGTGGCCTGGCTACCAAGGAGGTTGCCCAAACACTTCATGGCTAATTTACAGTCTGGAGTGCAAGGAGCAGTACGGTGTTTTGTGCGATGATTGCTCGTTTTAGCCATGGGAGTGTTTGTTCTGTTTTCTGAAGGTTGACTCTTCAACATAGTATCTTGTGATTTGGAGTTCCATGGCACCAAACCAATTTGAGAATCGTTTTATTTGCCGTTTCCTCTGACTTTGATATTTAAATAAGTATTGCACTTCCATTATTAACCTTTTTTCTGCATAAAAATGGAATTACTTTAATTCTTTCTTGTCTCTTCGCTGGTTTCTAATCTTAGTTGCTCGCTAGGTTCATGTGAGGGACTTTGTAAGAAGATGTTGTTGCCATACAAATTGTGTCAGGAGGTCCTCCTTTACCCCCTGGTGTGTCGGGGGCCTCCCAGGTTTCCCCTCAAACCCCCTCCCCGGGAGCCCTGCTGGTTCCCCGCACATGTGCCCGGAGCAGCAGCAGCCATGCCGTGCCGTGCCATGGAGGGTCCCCATCCCGCATCCACAGGTGTCTCGGGGAGGGTGGACAAGGGCCACCGGCGGCCAGCACTGTGCCAGCGCTGTGCCATGCATGGTGTGGGGTCTCCTCGCAGGAGCTTTTTTGGGCAGTGGGAGGCATTTCCTGGGGGAGCAGAGGCATTCCTGGTTTTTTTCTTTCTTCTTATTAAAGCTTGCGTGTGCACCAAAAACTGTATCAGCAGTTTCCCAACCGGCAGTTTCCGCTGTGGCTTGAACTAGTGAAGTTTTTTGTAATATACAGGTAATTTTTTCTTCCTGGTGCTAGACATTGTCAGCTGCTAATAAATGCTGCCTGGCTCAGCCCCAGTGGTTTGTCCCTGACATATGAAACACTTCTTGGTATGATAATTGCAGCAATTTCAAGAAATAGGAGTAGGGGTCTGGACAGGAATTGCCTTTGGAAACATCTGTTTCACCACTCTATCTATGACCTCTTTCTGAAAAAATCTTTTAAATTAAAAAAAAGATTGTTCACTGTAATACAGTCCCTGGAGTGACTTACAAATGGCTGTAAAAGCTACACTAACGCAACTTCACCCTTACAAATTGATACTCAGTGGGAAGAAAACTCCACGGCCTCCATCTGCAAACCTCTCCTCACAGAGAATGGAATTTGTGACGCTGGTTTTTCTGAGCTTCATCTCCTCTGATGCTGCCTCTCCCTCCAGTTCGGTTTGTCCCTCCTGTAACATACCCCGGGCACGGGCTGCAGGGGCGTGCGAGAGGGTTTGCAGGTCAGGCACACGCGTGCCGAGCAAGGTCGGGGTACGCGGCGAGTGCCACGTGCCAGCAGCCCATCCGCACCTTGGGCCAGGGCGATGCTGTAGACGACAGGAGACGTGCTGGGGTGGCCCCAGAGGTCCACGCTAACCCGAAAGCCCTTCTGCAGCCAACGTCTGGTCTCGGATAATCCTGGCAGGACAAAGGCTGTCAGAAAAAGCGGGGGGTTTGCTTGCTGCCGGTCGGCGTGTCGGCAGCCTGCGGGCAGACCCTCTGGCAGCGCTGTGTGGATGGGGACCGGCGTGGGTATTGCCCCTCCGCTGACCACCCCCGGTTCGGTGGCGCAGAGCTCAGAGCGGTGGCTGGGACGGCGTGAGATGTGTCCCTCTCCACGTCTGGCTGGGTGCAGGTGCCCCAGCCACAGGGTGATGTGGGGGGACGTGCTGACTGCTCCCACAGCCCCCCCGAGGCGCTGAGACGGGGTTTTGGTGGGAGCACGTCCAGTGCTGGCGGGTGACGGCACAGCCACGGGTGGGTTGTGCCCGCCAGCCTTCGGGGGCTGGATGGGGCTGGGGAAGGGGGGGCGTTTGCAGGCAGGATGGGCTGGAGAACAGGTTATCTGTCAGGTAGAGCACTGTGTGGTGAAGCTTCTTTCCTTCTGACAGCCTGGGGAGCGGGAAGGGGGGTGCCGTCCCCTGAGGGCAATGCGGGGGAGCAGTATGCCAAGCCAGCGTCGGGTCACCCGAGCCGCAGGTGGGAATGGGGACTCTCGCTGGGGGAGAACTGCGCAGCTGGGAGAAGTCTGGGTTTGGTGCCAGGCTGCACAAGCTTTGGTACGTACAGAGACTTGAAAAATGCAACTTCCCACGAGAGAAGGCTGTTTGCTGAATGGGAAAGGCCTCGGACCCTCTGCTCTGCAAACTTCAGCTGGCTCTGCATCAGACTGACGTGCCAGGCAGAATCATCACAGAATTTTCCAAAGGAGCTAAATTTGACTGCGTAGCGCAGTAGAGAGGGGCAGTGAGACACGGGAACCCCCCCGCAACCCCTGCGCAGTCCCTGCGAGGGGACGGCCATGCTGCCGTGCGCAAGGCTCGGGCCACGGGCTGCAGAGCTGCAGTGCTGCCGGCACCAGTGGCACGGCGTCTGCCCTGCGTGATGCTGAACACGTAAAGCAGAGAAAACCAGCAGCTCGCCGGCAGGCGAATTGGTATCTCCTCCTCTGTACAGGCGGCAGAAGGCTTTGGAGGAAAGCTAACGCTTGCTTGCTTGGCTTAATTAAACCTGTTTGATAATGTTGTTATCTTTGCTGTTTGCTATGCCTGGTCCCAACCCCACTGTCTTGGAAGGGTCTGTGATAGCGTCCTGCTGCTGCTCTCACCAGGGCAGCTTTGCACCTAAATGTAATTTGTCCTTATTTCAAGGTTAAACTGTTCTTCCCATCACAGATGTTAATTATGAGCTGTAATTAATGTTTTTTCTCCCCTCCCTTTACAGATACTGGGGATTAGTTATGATCAGCCAGTTAGGATCAGTTGCTTGCACAACAGTGATGGATGCTGGTTTTGGGTAGTATCACTAGTGTTTCCCTTATTATGAACCACTGATGTCTCTCTGGGAAGCATGGAAAAGCATTCTGTTTAGAAAAGCATTTTTTGTGCAGGGCTTTGGGTTTTTCCCTTTGCTACAAGTCAGCAAGCAAAATTGTTGTTTACCGGTGCTGCCTGTACACATCATCTGTTGCTGCAAAATGGGACCTGTAATTCTCTACATGAGGGAACAAGTGACCATGGCCAGAAGTCAGGACTTCCGTCCTTTGGGAATTTATGGGTACAATAATCATTCATTTTAGAAGTACTTTGCATCTGCTGCAGAAGAAAAATCCAGGCATGTTTCACCCTGAAATAGGTCACCCAGACTTCTGTTCCTGATGGTCTCGATTGAAGTTGGACCTGGAAGGCGCTGCTGGGAGGTGCTCCCGCGCAGGGCTTGCCAGGGCAGCCCACCTATGACCATATCTCCCTTCTCTAGCTCAGATAAACCTTACCAACCCTGCCACCCACTATTCAGTGCTAAGGGGAAAAAACGTAATGGCTGATGGATGGAGGAGAGCCCAGCGAGGAAGGGATGCAGCTTCATAGGGACAAAGTACGGGCTGAAAAATTAAGCAGCTGACTGTACCAGAAAGGGGAAGAGCTGTTGACCTACGGTAACCGAAGGTGCAGACTGGTCTGGTGGAGAAACCAAAAATAAAGAGGAGTGAGGTCATGCAGTGGGAACAAAATAAGAAACACATTCCTGTCCAATTGTGTTGTTTTCCTGTCTAGAAAACATGTTCTTAATGCTCACATCCGCTATTCAGGCTGGAAGGAGCGTTGTCTCTGGTGCCAGCAAAGGTCCCGGCCATGCCCTCCGTACCCGTGCTGGCATGACGCCTCGGCACAGCGCTTGCAGGGAGCACTGGGGGGCTCGGCTCCGTGCCTCTGCTCCTGTTACCGGAGAGTCCAAAGCAGCTTCGGTGGGGCTGTGTTGCGCTCACACCTACAGCAAAGCGCTGCCAAACTTTGCGCAGGATCTCTTCCTAAATTACTTGTACCGATGAGATTTGAAAGCAATTCTGCAGTCTTGCAAAAATTGTGTTAATGTCTCCTGTAGCAACTTACCACTCATCTCACTCAATTGACTTAAAATACAGCGCTGAGTAATCCAATCGCTAACGCACTGCTGCAGAAATCCTTAAAGAAGGAAGTGCCACTTATGTCAATAAATGTTTTTTTGCAGCAGAACTTAAAAGCCAGACAAACATAGGGAGCCTGTTATTCCAGTAATTCAGATCTTCTACTTAAAGGAGATACATGAATTGTTTATCTAGTAGAAATTTGGGATTTCAGGCATTTCGTTTTGGGTTTTTAATGCATTTATTAGGTCTTGTTAACTTAATTGCAAGCACTGGCAATAACTTTATCGCTGTTATTTGCAATTATCTTGGGGAGAGCGTTCCAGACAGGGCTGGTTCGAACGCTCCAGCCGGGTCCAGCTGTGGAGGTGGCACAGCCCCGGGCTGCAGGCAGATGCTCCCCAAGAAAGCCCCTGCACCATCGTGTTGCAGTGGAGTTCGACATTTTCGGTTGGATACCTGTAACATAAAGGCAAAGTTGGCTGTGGTGACTTCCCTTGGGGCTTTGCTGTGTGCCCTGTTCTCACTAGCCTTCCCAGGCGGCACACCAGGAATCGGTCTCGCTGTGCCCGGGCGAAGCCGCCCTTTTCTTGGCTTTGCTCATTTGCTGCCGAAACCTCAGCAGAATAAGTCTGATGGTGGTGAGATTTGGGAGGTGATGGAGGAGCAGATCAGACCTGTCCCCCCCGGGCACCTCTGCGGGGAAGAGTGCAGCAAGAGCTGACCCACCACAGCCGGCGGCTGCGCGCTGGCAGGAGCCGGGCTGGCTTTGCAGGAGCGGTGGGTTCGCAGCAGTCGCCACTTTGCCTGGTGCATCCCTGTGGGTGCTGAGCATCCCAAGAGGAGATCCCAGCAGGCGAAGGGGAGCAGAAAGGGAGGCGGAGGGGGGGGGAGATTCTGCGCTTCTCCAGGGAGGAAACTAAAAAGTGGGGTGTCCTCAAAGCCGCCACAGAGTAGTTCTCTCTGCTCCCGTTCTCACCTAGGGCTTTTCAAGTGCAGAGCCTGGCTCGCGCGCTGTGGGAGGCGGCGGCGGTGCGAGGAGGGTGGCAGGTCTCGGCAGGCCGTCCGGCAGCACGTGGCACCACGCGGCACCCTCGGGCAGAGGCTGGACGGGTTCGTGCTTTTCATGGCGACGATCGGCTCCTGACCCCGTGAGACTGAAATTCAGCGTGCGGCTGGGGGGAAAGCTCTGTTTTTCCTTTTCATTGAGCTTATGGATTTTTCTGTGCCTGACGCAATGCAGATGCAGCAGCCCAGGGATGGCGGGAGGCATCTTCGCTGTGTTTTTCTCAGCCTGGGTGACGGCAGTGTGATTTGGGGTGCCTTTCGCCTTGCTGTGTCTGACATACAAGCCCAGCCCGGGATCCACACTACTGTTGCTGGTTTGTTGTTCTTTAGCTGCTGATAATTACATATATATATATATATGTTTGTTGGGCAGCTATTTGTAATATGTTCAAGGCTCCTTATGTAATAAGGACAGCAGACTTGATGGCAGAACAGCAAATTGATGCATTCTACTGAAGACCTTTCAATATAAACCAAGTTCTCAGGCCCAACCCTCTCAGAAGAGCCCTTCAGAAGCTGGTGGAAATTCACCCTCTCCACGGGTGGGTGAGCCAGGCTGGCCGTGTGAAGAGCTGCCTTGCTCACAAGGCAGGGGATGGTGCCTTTGCTTTTCTAGTTTGAATAAACACAAAGCCATTAGAGATGGAGGCCAAACCCAGCAATCGCTTGGGTTCTGTTCCTCCATACCTTTAATAACGTATGGCTTTGATGTGCAGTGCAGGCGGTGCTGCAGAGCGAGGCCTGCGGATGAAAACGCCCCAGCCCCGCCGGCCACCCCAAGCCCTGCAGCCGTGCTCCCGGTTCCTTTCCAGCACCAACTCCAAGACGGTCCCAGCGGGACCCCTCTGGCAGGCCATGGCCACCGTGCCCTGCGTCAAACCCCTCGCTCCAGGAGCCGCAGGTTCCTGCTGAAGGGCAAACCAAGCCCAGGTGATGCGGGAGGAGAGCCTGCTGGTGCCCGGGGGATCGACTGGCCCGGCCCCAGAGCACCAACCCCCCCAGCTGCTGCAGACCCGGGATTTTAATGGGATGCCCATTTAGCTGCTTCTGTGGGAGAGCCCGTGTCTTTGGCCAGTATTGGTCCCAGCAGGGTTGCTGACAAATTAAGCTCCTCGTCTCCTCTGCCGAGTTAATCTAACAACCTCACCCCTCAGACAGCCCGACTGCTAGCTGTGATTCAGTTAGTCAAGATCACAGTCAAGGAAAAAGAAATTGTCTGTTGCTCCCTACAAAGCAATGACCTCATTTATTCATGGTAGGAATACATCACTCCTTGATCAACTCCTAATTACACCAGCCAGCGTAACCTTGTGCATATTTACAGCCAATATTCCAGAAGTGGGAGGGATGTAATCCGGCACTACGCTGATCGCGGTAGTAAAGCCTTTGTGTGCCTTCTCCTCTTCTTGTAGTTCTGGGTCAGCCCTTCCCTGGGTGCGGTAGGTTATTTCCATGAGGATTTCTGTGTGGTCCTCGCGACTGGAAGCCGAGTGGCGTGCGGGGCCCTGGCTTTATGGACGCCCTAAATACTAGCGATGGGAGAGGCTCAGGTGGCACTTCCATTGCTACCTGCCACTCTGGGTGTGATTCAAGGCACTTTTATTTTTTAAGTCCCCAGCGGGAGTAAGACTGTGAAATGCCATTTGTGCCTCTGAGGGTGGCTGGCGTGAGGACGGCCACGGGGCCGGGAGATGAGTGAGGGCTCCGGTGGCTGCTGCACACGGGGGCTAACTGGCCACAGAAGCAACAGCACAGCAAGCTCCGCTGCATGCGAACTCCTCTACTGTCAGCATTTTGTCTCCACGGGCACGCTGGCTGAGTGTTCACGCAAAGAGAAGAGCCCGAGGAGCGATGAAGGGGCAGGGGCAGGGAGGGACGTGGAGGCACCGTGGGCAGGAGGCGGCTGCGGGAGGTGGTGGCCAGCGCCGGCTGGTGAGGTGGGGGCAAACAGCCTCAAAGCAAAATTGTCTGTGCGGTGAAAGGATGGTGGAGAAAAAGTTAAAAGGAGAAAAACGTGGGGGGCGAGAGAAACTGGAGCTAGTGAATGGAAATCGCCCCTCAAACCAGCCAGTCAGTGGGGGAGCTGCGCACAGGTTACCGCAGCAGCTCTCCCGGCTGAACGCTGCCTTGCCCAGGGCAAACGGCACAGAGGAGACCAGAAATGTCCCAAATGTGGGAAATGACTGCCGTAGGCACCGGTAATCCCGCTCATTGCCTTCGTAGCAAGTGCTACATCTATGCAGTTTACTTGAACTATAATGGAAATTTCCTAACTGCAGTGAAGTGTGCTGCTTTCCTCCCAAAGCCTGACCCGTCTCCTCCCGGTCCCTTCCTCCCTGAACAAACCACCGCAACTGCCAAGACGTGCTCGTCCCACGGGATGCGGCTGTGGGCCCCGAGGAGCCGACCCGTGGGGCCTGCACGGCCGGAGCTCCCAAACCGCAGTGGTCGGCTCCCTGCGGAAACAGCCGTCCCAGCGGGTTTTTTTTTCAGCCAATTAGGAAGAAAAAGAACGTCACCAGGAAATTATTTACAATGAATTCTCTGAAATTAAGTTTAAAGATTTGCCAATCCTCCTGCCGCATGGTGAGTCAATAAGGTAACAGGGCTGACTTAGAGCAGAACCGGGAAATGCCAGGGGATGGTGGGGTGCTTTAGGTTTGTACTTCCCTTCCTCTACACGGGAGACATGCTGCCAGGTATTTCCAGCTTTTTTTTTTTTTTAATTTAGCCACGCTGCTAGCAGTGGGAGTGAGTACCAAATGGAGTTAATCTATTCTGAAATCATGAATTTTTTGAGTGACGTTTTATATAACATAGTGCTAATGGGACACGCACTCCTGCGCAGCCGCACGGCAGCTCTGTCCTGCAGTACCCGGCCTGGGAACTGCTCCATGGCCGAAATCCCCGGCGCGGTGGGGCTGACACTCATCCTTGCTCCTGAAGAGACAGCTGCCATCAGGGTACAGTTGCACAAGCTTTTTCAGACTTACATCACCAAACCCCGCTCTCAGCCTGCACTGTTTTAAAGGCACACAGAATTAATTTCCTTCAAGTAACTTAAAAATGAAAGCAAATAACCCTTGTCTCTTAAAACCTAACCCTAGCCTAAACAGCTACAGGAGTCTCCTTAATTAAAACATTTGTTAAACAGTTTTGCACTGAAGAAAATGTTCTAACTTTGACCGCTGTGGAAAAACTAAGTGATTTTTTTTTTTTTTTAAAGCAGTAAAAGGCCATTAAGAAGAGTCAGGATCGCCAACCTCAAACATTTGCAAGGCACTGATGAGCCTCCCCAGAGCTTAAAAATAAAAAAGTGGGTTTGCTTCTTTGTCACGTGGGCTTGGAGCCTTGACTTGTTTTAGATGTTGAGATTTTATTTCATATCTATGAGGGCTATAAAGCTTTCCTGAAGGCAGAGGTACCTGGGAGCTGAGATAGTCCCACAGTCCTGAGAAATCTAAGAGGAGAACGTTGGAGTGTAGAAAAAGGGAGGTACCAGCGGTGGGACCAGCGACGAGCGGGCACAACTCGGTTATTTACTGTTTCGGCAGCTGGAGGATCTGTCTTGCAGGGAGGTCGTGCCCGTCCCCGGTGCCCGGGGCTCCCTCCCGCCCCAGCTGCCCCCGCGCAGGGCTGCGAGAGGCTTTGCTGGAAGCCGGTGACCGGGGCTGCCCCGAGGTGAGCAGCTCACCCGGCAGCCCCGCTCTCCGGACCTGCCCCTCGCCGCCGGCAAAGCACCCCGGCACGCGGCCGCCCGGGCTCCCGCGGGTGGGCAGGGGCCGGCGACCCCGCAGGGGGTGCGGACGCCTGCGTCGGCCTCCCCGGGAGCTGCTGCGGTGGCTCGTGCTGGGGTCGGCAGCTCCAGCTCCACGGCCTGCTCTTGGGCAATGCCGGGCTGAGCAGGTTCGGGTAAAGCCGATTCCCATGGGGATGCACCTGCAGACATTTTGGGATTTGTGGCGTTGCACGGAGAACTGCCAGCCTCATTATCTTGGGAAGCTAAAAGGGACTAAGAGTTGATGCCCCAGTTGGGGCTGCGATGGCTGCCCCCCTCAGCTCCGTGCCCGGCGGCAGGCGCTGGGGGCTCGGTCCCACCTCTTAACGAAACGTCCTCTTGCAGCGGCGAGGCGCGAGGGTGCTGCCAGCCCAGCCTGTCTGCCGCGGAGCTGCCGAGAGGTGAAGCGTTCTCCGGGGCTGCGACCCTGCTGTTTCAGCATGGCCATCCTCAGCTGTGCTGCCGAAAGACGAGCAAGCCTAAAAACCACGAGCTTGTGGGATTCGTTGACTAAATAACGTGCATTTGGCTTTTATGTGCCCTTTGAGTTTCTCTTTGATGGGCTTGAGTCTCTTTTCCTCCTCCTCAGATATGAAGATTAGAAGTTAACATCTCTTTTTGAGGCAGATGTTTTTGCTAGGTGGTTTTGCTCTGGGTGCTGGGACTGAGGGGAAAAATACGGCAAGATGTTGAAATTAGGAGCATTAGCAATAGCAATGCTGTTCTCCTGGCTGTGCTTTGGGAGGGGTGAGTAGAGAGGGAGCTCCCCCCATCACACACTCGATACAAAAATAAGCCATACTGCAGAAATCCCTGTCTGCGTTTTGCTGTTAAAGCTTCTCTGCAGGAAGAGTGTTTCTCAGCGCTCTGAGGTGGGTTCTTATTGCACCTCTGATTTTTTGGTGATATCTGAGCAACTGCACCAACAAACCCTTCTTACCAGAGGGCTGTAGATGGGACATGACAAAACAAGGTGTGCTTGTGCTGGGGGGGGGGGTCAGTTAATTGCGGTCAGTCACCGAGTGAGCAGTCAGCCCGCTGGCAACCTGCAGCCAGTGGAAAATTGACACTTCCTCCAAAGAGGGTATTAGATGGAGAACTAAATTTAGATGCTGTTGCTCAGCGAGCACGGTAAATGGACGGCTGTAAGCTGCTGCTCCATGTGCACGCTGGTCCCGGTTCCCCCCTGGGGCAGCTCTCACACTGCCGGCAGTGTGCAGGCTCTCGTGCGGGGCTGGGGACGGCAGCCAGCAGCAGGGAAACCCTGCTGGAAGCCAACCGTGGGTAACAAGAGCAAGAGCACATATGGAGTTTTCATAAATCACAGGTTTTCAAGTCACGGTTCCTGAAAAGAACAGTCGTCTTCAATAAATCACTAGAAGAAATGAGCTGGAAGCCTATTGCTTCCCGGTGCAGGGCAGCTGCCAAGCCATCCCAAATATCAGGCTTGCACATGGTTGTTGACGGTGATTCATGGGCGCCTCTGCGGGCGGCAGCTTCTGACCAGGAAGCGATGGCATGGTGACTTTGGGGTTTAGGGTGATTTTTCCAGTAACTTGGAAAATACACGTGAACAATATATACAGGTGTAGTTTCAGGAGTTAAAAAATGAGGCTGTGGCAGCTGGCTGTCCACCAGGCCAGCCAGAAGCTTTACCTTAGTCTCAAAACTTTCAGAGGTCCCAATCGGAAAGCTTTGTTACCTCGAGCAAAATGTTCCCTGCCCTTCTTCTTGGGCTTCTATTTCTTCTGCCCCATCTGTTTCCGCTCCCCTTCCCCATCCCCTCACTCCCCCAGCACGCAAGTGCACGCGTGCATGCACACACGCTTCCTCGTCTGCACAGGCAATGCGGCGCCTGGCACATCCCAAAACCCTGTCCCCGGCAGAGTAACATCAGTGGAAGCTGATCCTGTAAATCTGCCTGTGCGTGCCGTAGCTCTCAGCCGCTCTCTCTCGCAGGGCCGGCTGGTCTCTGCGCAGCCCCGGACCGAGGGCGCCCGGGAGATGAGCCGACTCGCAGGCTGCTGCTCACTGGAAAGGCTGATCTCAGCTGGACTGGGTTGGGGTTTGTAAATCAAACAGTAAGTCGGCTGAAGCATATGCAAGATTCTTTTTCGTGACCAGGTCGTCTATTATAGTTTGCTTTCTGCACGTGAGGGGCACGCTGCAGCCAGCAGTGCTGGGGGTGCAGTGGTGTGGCTTTCCTGTAGTAATTTGTGTACTATATCTCTAGCTGGAACACCCCAAACTACTGTTGTAACTGCACTGTCTGTGATGGAGTCAGCAACTACAGGTTAATGCAAAGGTGTTGCATTTTAACAGAAAAGAAAATGTCCTCTTCCAGCTCCAGCCCACCTTGGGATTGCCCTGATTGTAATTAGGTGGGGCATGCTGACGAGCTAGGCGGATTAGAGGCACATAAGCTGCTGGAAGGACATCCTTCATGATGGGCCTTGATTGGAAATCCTCTTGCTTTGGTATAATCTGGCTTTGCGAGCTCCCAAGGGCTCCTCCGAGACACACCGAAGCAGCTCTGCAGACAAGCGATGGGGATGGCCTGGGAACTTGTACCTGGGACGGTCCCAGGTGTTACTCTGCAGTTTACTGGAGTTTGGTCTTGGCTTTACTTTAAAGATCTGTGTTGGTTTTACCTTGCTGTAAGCACTTTATGCCCCTGCTCTTGGCCATCAGTGGAAAACAACCACTCAATAAATAGGCAGGCTCTGCAGGAAGCGGCCTCGATGATTCAGAGCAGCAGCTTTCACCTGCAGCCGGCGGCAGCAGCAGCAGTAAATCCGCCGCCTGCATTCGGCAGCACTCTGGAGGGTGCGGGCAGGCAGAGTGCTTCTCGGCCACGTGTGTTTGCTGTGGGCAGCTCGTGGGGCGAGACCGCCGTCGCTCGTGGCACTGCCTGCGCCGACACAGCGCGGAGGTGCCCGCTGCACGTCCTCCGCACGCCTGCCCCGCTCCCGGGCTGCTGGTGGTCCGTGTGTGCCCGTGGCCTGCACCCCGCAGCGCTGCGCACCGCCGCTGTGCTGCGGGCAGCTGCGCTGTAAGGTTTTTCTCATGGTTTTGGTCTTGCTTTGGCACTGACAGACTATGCGAGGGGGCTGCCCTCGGGGCGGGTGACCGGTGCTGTTAGCTGGCTGCTCTCAGCTGGAGCGGGCACAGCGTGGGGAGCTGGGAAGCAGAGCCGGGCAGGAGGCACAAGGGCAGTTCTTCCCCTGGGAATATCCACGCCGGCTCTGCAGCTCCGTGGGGTGGATGCCCCCACGCCCCTTATGCGGCATCCAGGGATGCTCAGCACATCCCAGGACAGGTTAGCATCACCCCGCAGCCATCCCTGCGACAGATTAGCATCACCCTGCAGCCACGCGTGCTCTCTGTGCAGCAACCGGGGGCACATGCGCTCCCTCATGAGCTCTGGTAGCGGTGTTTAATGAGCACATAGTTACTGGGCTGAATGTAGCTGAGAAATTAGCTATTCATGGGGTTTACAAACTGGCAGAGTGACAGGAGAGCGATTCCAAGCAGCTCAGCATGGCTCACGGTACTGGCACTGCTGTGTGCTGGCTGCAGGGCCATCCCCCCAAGCAAGAGCGTGGTGTAGGGCCAGGGTTTCTGTTACTGGCCTTGGTTTTCAGCCTGAATACTAATTAAATGAGTGTGGTCTTTCCTATCAGTTAGAGTTGCCCATCCATCACATGTCTGCATGACACCTCGGTAGCCGGCTCTTTGGGCACACTTCTTGTCTCTCGTCAATCTGAGCCCCTCAGGACCAGCAGTTGGTGGGCACCCCAGGACATCTGCGTGTTTTAAAACACCCCCTGCGGCGTGTGGGGCTACACGTGAGGATGGAGCGGCCGTGCTTGAGCTCAGCCTGTGTGGCTGTGTGCTGCCTTGCAGCAATGCAGGGAGGCTCCGCTGAGTCAGACGAGGTGCAGCACTGGGATCCGCCTGGGACCTCACCCCTCCCAAAGCAATCAAACCTCACCCTGATAGGGAGCAGAGTTCCTCTCCCTCTGGTTTTAACCTCTTCAAGTATTCCAAAAGCGCAGACAAGTCTTATCACTCTGATCTGAGTGAGGCTGAGTAAATTAAAGATGGGAAGGGGAAGGGGTGATCGGCTGGTGGAAGTCGAGTGGTGCCTGTGTATGCAGCAGATGGGGGTGCTTGCCTCAGTCTGGGTGGGAAGATGCGTCCCGGGGGCTGTGGCAGAGATGCTCTGGCTGTGGGTCTGGGGCACAGGTGGCCGCAGGACACCACGGGGCTGCGGGAGGTGTTGTACATAGCAGGGAGACCCGGGAGCTCAGCCTGTGCTGCCCGCTTTGGGTTACTGCAGGTTTTGTGCAAAGACTGTGGACATTGGGCTACAGTAGGCAGCGGTCCAGGAAACCGGCGTGGTGGTACACCCCGCACCTTGATGTTGGTAGTGCTTGTTGGCCCCAGCCCCGAGCCATTGCAGTGACCACCCGAGTGGGGGACAAAGGTCTGCAGCAATTTTTAAATCAAGGGAATTTTTCTCAAACTTTTCATTGCCAGCATTTTCTGAGTTACCAAATATTTAGGTAGCAAGTTCCCACAACGAACAGGAGTCAAAATTTACCGGAGATAGGTTCAGACGTGATCGTTCAGGCAGCCGCTGGCAATGCAGCGTCAGGAGGCAAGCCCTTGTTCCCCGAAGCTCTGGCCCGTGCTGCAGCCTGGGCGACCTGTGCCCATGCACACGGAAAGGTTTCGTTCCAAAGCAAGGGCAGCCTACGGGATCCAGTTTGTGGCTGATGCTCTGGCCACATCCTCTTCTGCTGTGCCAAGCGGTGGGCACACCGGGCTGAGAGGCAGTCTGCTCCGCAGCCAGTCTGCCTGCGGGTTACCTGTGTGTGAGGGTTTTGTAAACGCTTGGTTCGCGTTGCAGTTTTACTTGTGTGAGAATGTGAGGCAAAGGGACACATATGGGAGAGCCTGTCCTGCCTGCCCGGTGAAGGCCTTTTAAACAACTCCCCCCTGCTCTTGAATGTGCTATTTAGGCTTACCAGTTACAGGTGACTCTGATACTTCAGCACACTTAGTGCAAAAAAAAAGATAAAGATAAAAGGTTGCAGAGCTTTCTAGATATGCAAAGAGCATTTTTTTTATTAGCAGGGCTTGTGTTTTAAAAAGCCGCTTACGCTTCCAGCAGAACAAAATCTCCTGACCACAGAGCTTTAAAAATGCATTTTAAACTCTGGACAGACCAAATAAACTCCTCCTCCAGCTTGCTTTTCTTAATCATTTCATGTTTTATGTTCATACAGGGTGATAAAGAAGAAAACGGACACCGTCTGAGTCAAGCCACTTCTCACACAAGCCTTGGCATGCATCAACTCAAAGTCTCTTACTCGGCTAAAGGAGCTGAGGTGCTTTATGGCTTGAGGTGAAGAGAGGGAGAGAGATGTTTCCTTACACAAACATTTGACATTTTAATAACGAATTGACCAGTGCAGGAGTTAGCCTCCAACAGAAACCCTTGTCCTTCCTCTGTAGGACAACTAATGTGAAACAAATGGAGCACAATCTGAGTCTGCTTGCAGCACTCATGCTTAAACCATGAAAAGTTGATTATCATCTCCAAAGAGTAGGCGGTTTACTAGGCATTTGTTTGTAAACAAAGTGTACTAGCACAATTGAGTTAATACAGTATTCGGTAGAGATATACATCTAATATAGAAAAGGAAATCATGTTGAAAAATATGATAGTTATTTATGGCTAACATTTAAAAACATAGATTGTGTTTGACGTGAAATTCAGTGATGAGTCAACTACATTAAATGCTTCCTTAAAGCAGTAGTCAAGAACACGTTATCTACCAAGGTCTGTGCTTCTACTTTGGACTTGACCCTGGAAATCTGGAAGTCTTTGCCAGGGTGTTTCCAAGGGGGGAAGTTACACTCTCTTTAGTTCTTTGAGTCAATAAAGGATAATTTCATAAAGTTTAGGACCGCATGTAAGGATTGGTCTCTACAGGAGCTGAATGTGATGGGTGATACATGCCTGGCTATTAATGCATTGTATGTCTATGTTATCCTCCCTGTCAGCACTGATAAGCACATTTCTTAGGCTTAAAAAAGGAATTGTGGAGAAAAAAAAAAAAAGACACATCTATGCATCAGCAACCCAAAGATTTACTTTGAAAGTATCCAAGCAGTGGCTTACCATCTGCTTTGAAAGGAAAATACTCTTCTTCTTCAGGCAAGCAATGGCTCACACAAGGCCAGCTGCCCTCCCCAAAGGCAGCACACTGTTTCTGTGCTGGCTGGGGCTCTGGGGCGGTCGCAGCAGCCGCCGGCATCGCCTGCTCTCTGCTCACCATGGCAGCCACACCACTGGTCCCCAGGCAGGGTCCCCCCCGTCCCCAGGATTTACCCTCTCACAAATGAAGTGGGCTGTTGGAACAGGAAGCCCTTGTCTGCTTTTATTTATTTGCCTGGTATTCTTATCTTGGGGCTGTCTCACGGCATTGTGTGTGCTTTGGGCTGACTCATTGTTGCATTTAAATAGACAAAGGAATTAAAAGACATAGGACAAGCAGGAGGTGGAAACCCATCGGGTGAGTGGCAGAGAGGAGAGTGTTTCTTGGACTTGAGCAATTCGCTGACAGGGCAGGGTGACTTGCCAGGGTGATGAAAATGGGCATACGCTTGTTTTGCTTCTCGATGATGCATCTCGAGAACTCAAGGATTTTTTTACTTTCTGCTGCCTCCCCCCCCACCCCCCGCTTGTTTTTTTCCATTAGACATTGAGGTTTCATCTGTCCAGGAACTCAGCGTAGAAAAATATAAATAATTATGACAGGGGATGAAAGCTGAGCAGTTGAAAGCAGAAGAGATTTACAGCCAGATTGTTTAAACACTTTGCTTTCTGTTAGCCTCTATTATACTGCAGTGCCTTAAAACCATTTGGGAGGAGCAAGCATTTTGTGCAAGATTTGACAGCTCTAAAAGTGCAGTCCAGTGAGAAAACAACCCGCCTGTATTCGAGGCTTGCTCAATCTCCACTCAAGAAAAGACGGGTGACAAGCCACCTTTCTCAATACTTTTATTCTAAAAAACAGAGGGCAGAAGTAGGCTTTGCCATCTCTTTTTTGCCCTTTGGCAATGAATAAACATTTTCCATGTCCAGGCTGCTTCCTTCCAGTGGGAAGTACCGGAGCGGCAGCAGTGGGGCCAGGGTACTGGACAGACGGACAGTGGCAGCGGGGCCGGGGGCCGGGGCACTGGACAGACAGATGCTGCCCCCCCTGCTGTGGGTCCCCCTGTTTTGTGGCTTTGTCTGGGGGTCCTGCTCTGGCTCAGACTCCTCTGCCAGCGCAGCCCCAGGAGTTTGCATTTCTCTGAGCCCAAGTGTTTGCCTGGTGCTTGACAAGCCACGAACCAAGCCCAGCCCTAGCCTGGCGAGCTCGCTGCCTGCTGCAGGCAGGCCCTGCCTGTTCGGGAAGAGGATCGGCCGGCACGAGCAGAGGGATGCTGACGGCATGTATCCCCTGGGATGGATGGGGAAAGAGGCGTGCGGGGCTCTCTCTGCACGTGCGTCCTCTTGGCGCACACCTGGCGTTAGTGCAAGGCAAGGCTGCTTTCGGCCGTGCCAGACAGCTCTGCGTGTGCACGTGTGCACAGGCAGGACACGGGGCCATCCCACGGCATGATTCGGCACCCGAGAACCTGTGCTTCAGGCAGGGCCTGCGTTCTGTGCTGCCTGAGTTTGTGCAGAGTCTGATGTAGGGAGCGTCCAAGCCAAAAATAGCTTCACCTTTGCACTGTCCCTGAAAACGCAGAAAGCTGTCCTGCCAAGGACACTTCTCACTGCTCGCCTCCTCTAGCAGACGGAGTTCACACGCTCTCCAGCAGATTTCCTTGCTCTGTCTCCGTGGTGGTGGAGCTCACCTGCACCCCGATGTGCAGGGCTGTCCCCTCTCAGCTTGCAGCCTGCCTTCATTTTACAGTGAACCCGAAAAGCAGCGAAAGCCCGTTCGTACATGGGACAGTTTGCTCCCGTGAGACGCCTGCCAAATCCCGTAGCTGCTTTTCTGGTACAGAGAAGGCTCTGGAGAGTTTTCCAGATGCCTAAAAGCAGGGCAGGATTGGGGTGGGGAAGGAGCTGTGAAGGACTGGAGGCAGCGCCGAGGGGCTGGAGGAGGAGGAGGAGTGGATCTCCAGGGGCTGAGGGAGGGATGGAGGCTGCTCTTTGCCAGCCGGAGGTAATTGCTCCATGGCAGCATTCCCTGGGGAAGCACCAGCTCCTCTGCGCACTCAGCAGCTGCTGCGGCTGGCGTGCACCCCTCTTCCCCCAGATACCCGTCACAAGCCTGCCTATGATTAGGAGAGAGAAACTAGGACAGGCAAAGAGATTACTTCTTAGAAATTGTCTTTCTTCCAAAAACCAGCCCCCATCCATTCCCATATGCAGCAACTGAGTGTGTGTAATATATAAAAACAGGTTTCAGGGTGGGTTATTTTCCTCGGATGCTTTACACATAGTGTGGTGTTTCACTTCCTTCCAGACGTGACCCGAGATCATCCGAGTGGAGCAGTTTGAGTGCTGCACAAAGTTGTGCTCCCTGTATTTTGAGAGCTACAACATAAAAGTTTGACAGCCGATGCCTGTACAAATCATTATCAGGCCTGGTCAACATTTTTCTTTCAAAACTTATTGTTCAGATCCCTGGCCTAAAAACGTTTTGCCCAGGGCCGCAGAGCGGGGCACCACACATGCCCTGTGTCCAGGTCTGCGGGGTCCCAGGCAGGGGACGGTGGCTGAAGGACAGACCTGAGGTAGCTGGAGCATCTTGGGCTACTTCTCCTGACACCGGTCCCATCTGCTCCTCTGGGGAATCGCTTGCACAGGCTGAGTGTTGATGCCCACCAAAGGGGCGGTGATGACCACCCGTCCCACCCCGTGCAGAGTGAAAGGGGTGCTGGGGCTTTGTGTGCACGGCGTCCCCAGGGACGCGCACTGCGGAGTGCCTGGTTTCCTAAGGAGCTGAGACAGCCTCCCTGCAGCCAGACTCTTCACTTCAAAAGTCAGTCTTTAGAGACAAACCCACCGCTCTCCCTCCTACAGTATTTGTCACCTGCGTGCTGGGAGCATCACCGTTCGTGACTCACGGCGTCCAGGAAAGGCAGACACTGGTGCCACCCCGCTGGCCCCACTGCCACCGCCGGGCATCGCTGCAAGGCAAACCTGGGCACAGCGTGGCGGGGGGCACGACACAGTCAGAGAAGCCTTTGCCCTGCAGGGAGTTAAAAACAGGTTTGGGGAGCACAGAAGGCTTTTTACTAAACCTCTCCTTTCGCGGGCTGCAGTGGCCTAATTCAGGTGACAAACATCACTGTGAGAAATACAGGCAAAAATCTTGCTGGGCCAGCTCCGGGGAGCGAGGGAGTGCTTGGGATTTTGCAGCAGTGCCTGCTGGTTTGGGGTGAGTCAGGCTGCTGAGCCAGCCCCGCTGAGCAGAGCACTGGGGTACGGCTGGAGGGCCGGCTGCAGGGGAGCGCTGGCTCCCAGCGTGGGCCCGAGGGGAATGAGCCCCTGCCCTGCTGCTGGGGTGACGGCACAGGGAGAGCCCCGAGCTCCCACGGCAGCAGAGAGCACCTGCAATGGCTGGGTGCGTGCACGGGTGTGTGCACATGCGTGTGCACGTGCGTTTATGTGTGCGTGCACCTGCGTGTGCAGATGTGTGCAGATGTGTGCGCACCCTGGCGGGGCTGCTGGCGACGTTGCAGCAGCAGCAGTGAGGCCAGAGGCGGGGGTCCCAGCTGTAGGTTCAGGGCGGGCTGTCACAGGGATGCTGGCGCCTGGGTTTGGTAAAACACCCTGATGGCAGAAAAAGAGCAAGGTGTGGGCTGTGAGACCGCCTGAATTTGTGCCTTGGGGTACGCCTGATGCCATTAATGCCGCATAAGGAAGCTGAGCACAAAGCAGCAGCTCCTGCGAGAGCTGCAAGGTCCCATCTGCCTCTGCAATTTAACATTTCTGTGCTTGTTAGAGGAGCACTTCAAACAGAGGGTTGGGAAAGACCTCATTAATACAGCATACAGGTGGCATATATGGCACAGAAGTGGCTTGAAAATTTACTCAGGCAAAAGTTTGCGGTGAAAAGGCCATTCAGAGCACTTGCCTATGCTTTACCATCGCTGGAGTCCTGAACTAATGCATAATAGCCCCTCTAAAAATACTGGCAGCATCTGACTGCCATCAGATGACTCCTTTGGCCAATTTGGAGGGAGGATGATGGGGAAGCTTTCAGCCTCCAGAGACATGCACAGCTTTGTTTCCCAAGGCCCTTTCTGGGTTTTTTTTGGTTCATCTGAGGGTATTTCTGAAATGAGGGTAGGCTGAGGGGACATTGGGGGGGACACGGAAACCTAAATCTTGGCTGTGACTCTTTGCACAGCTGGTTTCTTCTTCCATGGATGTGAGCTGCCCGAGGCGGATGCTTGTTTGTGATAAGTTTTGTGGTTATTTTGTGTGTGCGTGCATGTGTGCGTGCACGTGTGCTATACTTGTTATATTTATATACCACATCCAGCTGGCAGAGCTTCCCACATGCCATTGCAAACCCTCCTAATGAGCACTAATGAAACAAGAGGAGATGGTTGGTTTGTTGGTGTAGGTTTTCTGGCTGGTGCTCAGAGCTCTAGGCAGGGACTGGGTGCTGCGATATTTGGTGACACTTACTCTGTAAGTGCCACCAACAGCTTTTAGCTTCCGATGCCGATGGTGTCTGAATGTCCCTGTGCCACAACTGCCCCCTGCAAAATGGAAATGGGATCAGGTGAGCGAGAGTGCTGGGCTCCATGCCCCTTCCTCCGCAGAGGAGATAGATACTCAAAAATGCTGACTTTGAGCTTGCTGTGAATACTGTCCACAACAGGTGAGCTTAAAATAGGCTCCCCCATAAGAGAAAATGCGTGTCACCGATGAGCAAGACGTGCAGCAGCAGCTGGGCTCTGCGTGCCCCTGCTGCAGCAGGGTGCTGGGTGTGCGGCACACGGGGGGCCAGCGGCGACGTGAGCGGGGCTGCCAGCCGCCTCCCCGGGGCCTGGCTCGTGCCCCATGCGGGGGAGACCGAGCATCGCTCATGATTGCTCAGAGACCCTCGAAGGCTGCTGCATCAGCTGCTGGCAGGTGTTTCCCCCGGAGCGGGAGACTGAGGTTAGAAATTGCATCTGTGCAGGCACGACTACAAGCATAAATGTCAGCTCTGGCAACTGCTTCCAGCACTGGGAATGTTTCTGGTGCCTAATGCAGCCCAAGTTCAAAGGCTATCACAGGAAAAATACTCCCACTGTAAGAGGGAGGAGCAAACTGTGGCTCTGCAGCAGTGAAGGAATTAACTGCATTGTCTTTCTGTAAGAAGATAAACCAGGTTTTCATCTCCAGACTAATGCTCGACATGTTGTTGTTACTGCTCGCTCTCACTCAGACGCCTGCTCAGGAACCAGGTCCCAAAGGAAAAGCTTCCCCCAGTGTCCATGGAGGTGGGTGCTGGCCCTGCCCCAGTGTCCCTGCTCCTGCCCTCGGCCGAGCAGGACGCTGTTACGCTCCCGGCTCTGAAATCGTAGTATCTGACCACAGTTGGCCGCATCAGTCAAGTGCTTGGCTGCTGCTCGGGGGGCTGTGGCAGAGGTGGAAACTACGTTGAACTCTGAAGCTCTCAGGAAGACCTCTGCTTCTGGCCGATGAGGAGCGAGCGACGGAGAGGGCAGGGCGAGCCGTCCGCCCTCGCTCTGCTCCAGCGGCCCTGGCGTGGGTCTGCCGCCACGCAGCGAGCAAGGGGCACGGCTGGGCAGCTCCTAACCCGCGCCGGGCACCGGGGCCGAGCCGCGCGGCTGGGACAAGGGGTCGGGCGTCTCTTCCCGCGGGGTCCCCGGCAGCGTGGCACCAGCGGTCCCCAACACCCGGGCCGACGGCCTGCTACCGGGTCCTGGAGACCCTGGCCGGGGAGCAGGACGCCGGGGAGCACGGTGCACGAGCAACCGTGCGCTGGGTGCTGCGGGGACATGCGTGACACCGGCCGGGTCTCTGCTCCCACGGGCTCTCCAGCCCGCTGCACGCACAGTGCTTTATTTCCCCGAACCAGACAGCGGCAGCAGGGGGGTGGAGGGGGCACATGGGGACCCCGGGGTCCTCCTCGTGCCTGGGCATGGCTCTCAAGGTTTGGGCCAAACAGCCGCCCCACGCTCCGCTTTCTACATCTTTGCTTTCCCTGCCAGCAAACCTGAAGCGATGGAGATGAGAGAAGCTGTGTGTGATGGTGAAGCACGGCTGGAGAGCTCGGAAGTGGCTTACCCCTACCTCTGTATAATAGGTGGCTAAAAATCTTTTTTATTTTCTCTGCAAATTCTGCAGTCACACAGAGAAATGCCTATTTTGAAATAGTCTGTGGGAACTTGGAAAACGAAAGTGACTACCTTTTGTTTACTTGTTTATTTATTTATGGATAAGGTTTATTTGTCTCTTGGTTTTATCCCATGCCATAACCACCTTGTTTGTTGCTGTTTTCCATCAGGTGTTATATTTAGCCATGTGTATGTGATGGCCAAATATGCTGTGGGTTTTATTTTCAGTGGCAGCGACAACTATTTCTAAATATTGCAGATCTGCTGAGAGGTATGAGAGTATTGAAAGCTTAGGGGGAAAATTGCAGATCTTGATTTTTACTAGATAGTTTCCAGGTATCTCTTGCTTAAAGCACATTGATTTACAGTGAAAGTTTCCCTTGCAGCCTGAAATTAAATCTCACATTTCTCAGCTGTTGGGAGTGTGATCCAGCCAGTAGTGTTAGCAAAAATACTGTAGTTCAAAGGACATACTTTCAAAGGACATCAAAAGAAAGATTTTTCTAGCAATAAAAGCCAGAGTAACCATCATGCTGAGCAGTGCAGGGCATGTGAGGCTGGAGTGTTTGCTTTCCTTATGATTAATTTTCTATACTGGTAATATGTGTAAACAAACCTAAAAGGCACCTGGTCCCATATGCTGCAAGTCTACGTGATTGTGTCCCTCGCCTCCGTTTAGCACACGTGTGTTTGTACATGCTCAGCGTGGGAGCCTCTTAGTGCCAAGCTACAAATATACACAAAATTTAAGAATAATCCAAAAATAATGGAAAGTTGGTACTTTTGCGCCTTGAACCCGCTCACCCACATGCGGCACTCTGGCTGCGTTGCTGAGTTTGTGGATGGTGCTTGCCTGGTGGTGGAGCCTCCTGCCTGGGCAGAGACCCTGTTCCTGTGGCAGGAGCAGCCCGCGGCAGTGCAGCCGCCCGTACCGCATGGCTGTGCCAGCGCGGCTGCCCCATACCGCACGGCTGTGCCAGCGTGGCCGCCTGCCGTGCACCGCGATCGGCCGGTCCCGAGCCCTCAGCCTTGTCCAACCTTCCACCCAGGCCACCCAGCTGCAGGGGTGCAGAGCGCAGTGGACAGCAGTGATCTGGCCGAGTGATTGCCAAGGAGCTTCCTTGTTGCTCCACCTCCCGCAGGGGCCATTACTTTTTAGGCTTTTTCTTTCCTCTTTTTGCTCTAGAGCGGCAGTGGGAGGTGCGGCACTGTGTCCCGGATCTCGAGGATCCTGGCAGAGGTCAGCTCTGGTCTCCTTTCAGGGAAGTCTCCAGCTCAGTTGTCTCCTTCCAGCTCTCCGGGTCTCACGTCTTCACCTTGGCGCTGCTCCACTCGGGCTCCCGTTCACCTCAAACTTCAACACCATCAGCCTCGCAATTTCAGTACAAGACCCGAGCTCAAAGCCCTCCCCGGGCACCGCTGCTCTCACTTGTGGTCAGAGGAGTCAGCATGATTTGGGGAGGTTTTAGTGGGTTTTGTTTGGTTGGTTTTTTAGTGGTACCTAAAGTACCTGTGCTGTCAAACATTCCTTGATGATAGATCCCAAGGGCAGGTTTCATTATTGGGCTGTAAATGCAATATAGGCAAAGAAATGTGGTTTGTGTCAGTGAAGTCAGCACACCATTGCTCTGCCGAGGGGGCAATTACACCAGCGGTGCCTTTGATAGTTCTCTTGCACATGATTCCGCCACTGAAGAGGATTAAACATATCAGAGGTGAATTTCTCATACATCTGAATGTGTCTGATACTCCAGCTTTCACTGCAGAGACAAAAAGAACAGAATTTTCCACCTGGCTGGTGGTCTTGATAATTATTTTTATTCACAGATCCTGCATTAGACGTGGAAAGTACAACTGTGCTTTCTTTGTAGGGTACTGATTCCCAAGGACAAGCCAATTGAATTAAAAGATCAAAACAAGCTGAGAGAGTATACTGTGGTTTTAAGTAGATTTTTTGAATAAGTCTTAAAGAGTCGCACTGGAGATCCATGTAATTTTCCAAGGGTTTGAGTTACTCTTCTTTCTCAGTTAAATTTAATGGTTAGATTTCAAGACTTTTTCTATGATCCAGTAATAATAATAATAATTAACAGCAGTATTTTTCAAGAGGCCAAGTACAAATGGAGAGGTCGGTACATTTAGAACCATTAGAAGAAATGTTCTCCTCGCAGAGTATTGTATCTCTCTGGAATTCACTTATGCAGAAGATTTAAACAAATAAGTTGGCTAGAATAAAAAGAAAAGCTTTGGCTGGATCATTTTGTGTCCATTTATAACATCTGCGGCTATGCAAGCTCTGGCCAATTATATCTGAGTAATCAAATAGCCTGCGCCAGGACAGAGGAGGCTGCACAGTCAGCCAGCAGCATCGCGCCTTGTTTGCGGCCGGTCTCTGGAGTGCAGGGAACCGGAGCGGGTTTGCTCCTCCATAGCACCCCGCTGCTGGTTTATGACAGGGAAATTCCTGCAAAGGAATGAAGGATTCCCAGGAGAACCTGGATAACAGTGCAAAATTTTCAGAAGCCCCCAGTCATAGTAGAGTGAAATCTCAGTGCCCTGGCAGCGCCAGCGCGTCAGCAGCTCGCTGGGTGCCTGGAGGAGAAGTGCCGCTCCTCCCGGATGGAGTGGGAGACTTCGTCCACCCTTACCTGTCCATCTGTGTTTGAATGGGAATAACAGAGCAGCTGGGTGAGCATTTCCTTCACGAGAACAAACACATTTACCCAGGCTGGCTTCTGCAATTTCCCCATTTTATCTGAATTGCTGGCCCCAGAGCTTGAGCGTTATCAGCTAGAGGGTGAGCTCAAACACTGAGTTGTAACAGAAGGAATTATTATTATTATCATTATTATTAATAATACCAACTATTAACAAAGCTAAGAGTCTATTTGAAAATGCTAACAATCTTTTTCTTACTGCAAAGTGAAAACTAGAAGTTTTTTGTAATGAAGCTGAATTGGAGCTTACTGAAATTTTTTTCCTGTGAAATATTAGGCTGGGCTTTTTGGAAAAATGCAGCTTCACTTAAATGCACTTTTGTGAATTTTTTTTCTTTTAATTCAGTGTAATGAATAGGATGGGAACAGCACGGGCAGGGAATGGGAGCAGCACGGGCAGGGGAGCCGAGGAGGAACAGGTCGACGCCTCTCACTTGGGCAGCTCAGACCGCAGGCTCACTTGGAAAATGCAGCCGATCCTTTATGAAGGCATAGGTTAAAGACCAGGGAAAATAGTTGGGATGCTGCTTTTGGATCTGAGTGAAACGAGAAAAAGGAAAAAAAACCCAACTTGGTTATTTCTGGTCACTCACCTCCATGGTATTTACCAGCTGGGAACAGCTGTGCTGCCGAGCACATCCCGGAGCAGCCTCTGCACCCACCCGGAGGAAACATCCTCCTCCCTCCCTCCTCAGCCTGCTCCTGTGCTGAGCACGGTTATTTTCGCTTGCTTGGGAAGTAGCTGGAGTCTAAATGGTACTTTCCCAACTTACAGTGAAGTCATTGTTTTTGTTACAAAAAAAGAATAAATTTGGTCTCTGTTTTTGTCTGCAGTCCATCCTATTCCCTACACAGCTATAGAAATTTCCAACTTGTATATAGGAAATTATAGCTTAGTATGTCCAAAACTCTGTGACACATCAAACCACCTTTTGGGACAGCAGGTTGAGGTGAAACCAAAGCAAATGTGCATTTCTGGTCCGTGGTGCTGCTGCTGCTTTTCTTCTGATTAATCGAGCATGGAGAAGACCACCCCAGAGCAGAGGACCGTGCTCAGCGCAGGTGTACACCGCAGCATCGGTGCAGGGCAGCGCTGGCGGGGGTTCACCCATGGCTGTGCTGGCAGAATATAGGGCAAAGCTATTGGAGCAAAATACTTCTGAGACTAAAGCGGAGATGTTAAGCTGCAGAACTGCTTTAGTGAGTGCTCTCACCCCAAGCAAACGAGGTTGCTAGCTTTGTATTGTCTCTTTGCAGTGTCCTCAGCTGTCGTCACTCTTTTTCGCCCGCTTTTTTGAGGCCAGCATTGCCTTTCCCTTGGTGAATGACACTGATGCTCAGCTGTGGCTGCCTGGTTGCTCCAACAACTGGAGGCTGTTCCTGATGCTGGGGCAGAGGTTTGGAGCCGGGTAGTCGATCCTTAACGAACCAGCTTTCTATTTCCCTAGGAAATGCCTTCCCAGCAGTCAGTTAATTGCGGCAGGGCTCGCTCAGAGCTCAGCCCGCGCAGGCACGAGGTCGGGCTGCAGCTGCAGGAGGGAAGCCCATCCTCCCTGCAGATCCTGGGGATGCAGCCGGGGCCAGGTCCCCGGCGCAGCGCAGCGAGGGGCTGGCTGGGCTAGCGGGACCGGGAGCGGCGGCTGCTGCAGCCCGGGGGCTGTGACCCCCCACCGCAGCCCAGCCCCTCCACGGCCCTGGTGCAAGACGAGCACAGCTGCCCATGGGTGGCAAACCCAGAGCTAACGATTTCCAGGCTTCTCTTGGATTCATGTGGGGTTTTTCTTCTTTTTCTGCCTTTTGCCCGCTCAGCCCCCGCGCTTGCCCATGACCACCCTCCCATGCCCAGGGCAGAAGGGGCTGAAGATGAGGTGGCTTTGGAGGTCCCAGGCACACCATGGGACCCAGCAGGGAAGGGTTTGTCAGCACAGCCTCGTCACCTCGACACAGACACTCGCTTTTAAAGACAGCAATTTAAGAGGAGGGTGATTGAAGGGCATCTCAGAACCCTGTCAGGTCTTTGGCTTCTTGGTTTTTTTTAGCACTGTGCTGTTATTATCCGGTGTGATGGGTGAGAGACATCCAGGAGACACCAGGGAAGTTCCAGCGCACATATCATTTGGAGAAATTTTGGTGAATAAAAGGGAGGCTTGGGAATTCAGCAACCTCCCCAGCATAGCTGGCAGCCATCTCAGCCCCGCCCTAACTGCCAGGCTAAAATAAACTGGACTAAACTCATACTACCACCTGGACACTTGGCTCCTTACACCTGGGTGACGTCCCAAACACATTACCTAGGGCTGCAATTGCTGCAGATTAGGACAAGTGTCGTGAAACTTCCTAAATTAAACATACTTTGGGCTTCAAACTGTGAAATGCTCCTTGTGCCTCCAGTCAGGAGCTCTGGCCGGCACTCAGCGACTGCAGAGGGGACGGAGCGTCGAAGTCCCAGCGGGGTCCCCGGTGCCCTGCTGCTGCCTTGACTCCGTTGAATGGACAGACCCTGCACCCAGCGCCCAGCCCTGAGCCTGCTGCAACCCACCCTCAGCAAAAGCCTGGGGGTGCTGAGATTCTTTTTAGGCCTTCAGATTTATGCTGGGAGTGTCCCATGATGTTTCCAATTTGCAGGATTTCTTGTGTAATTATTTTCTTAGCCACCCCTCGCTGCTAACAGTTTTTCTTATGAGTCACTAAATAATATGTAATTTATACAGCTGTATTTTGTGTTTGGAATAAGCATTCAGCTTAGCAAGGGTTGCAAAGAAAGTTTAGGATTTTTGTAGAAATCGGTCTTAAAGCCCATTAAGAGCAACAGAGATGATATTGCTGTAAAATAAGCAGAAATGAATGTCACCTTTTTGTAATTACCTACACAGTGCTATGCAGGTGAATCTCCTGCCTTGGAAACATTTTCTTTGTCTATTAAATTCGATGTGACTTTCTGTAAGGGTCGTTCCCTTATCCTCCTGTGTTTTAGATTATAAGCAACTCCAGCATCCACGGAAGCAGCACTGCTGGCAGAGTGTGGTTAAACTAAAACGACCGGGCATCCCAACAGGCAGCTCCATCATTTCCAGCAGATCGTGGCAGCATCTCTGTGCTCACACCATTTTTGGACCGCACTGCCAACAGCACCTTTCTACCCACTGATTTAAATTAGACGTCCCTAATTTAATCTTTGAAAATTGACATCATAAAAGAAGAGGTAAATTTTATGTCCTCACACCTCTGGCTGGAAATAATGGTGCTACCATCAACTGCTGTGCAGGAGATGAATTAGTCTGGAAAGGCATTGCAGTGCCTCAGGGATGTGGCTGCAAGAACCTATTGCTGTCCCCATGGTGGGTGGCTGTTGGCCAGCGCTCCGTCACGCCAGCAGCAGCGGTGGGGACCAGCTTGTCCGTGTGCCCACCCCAGCCCAGTAACACTGGGGGAGACTGGGGCTGTGCAGGGCTGGGAGGAGGAGAGGCAGCGGCTGGTGCTGAGGACGTGGGTGAGAACCCGCGCAGAGGGAAAGCTGGAAACAAGCAGCAGGCACAGGGGAAGCAGCTCGAGATGACTTTTGGGAACAGTCAGGAGTGATGTACAGTCAGCGTTCACGCTGTGCTGGGGACCACCAGATCTCTCTCGGGGTGTGCATGGCCACCTCCCCCCAGTAAAAGCCGACAGCCTGGCTGGGCGGTCCTGGAAGGCACGGGTCCAGGGGAAAAGTCCAGTTTAAAGCTCCAGTTTAAATCTATGGCTGTCACAGGCAGTTGTGCAAGGCTAAAATGTGCCCCAGCAGCTTTCAGACCGTGGCAGCCCCTGCAGCACCCAGAAGTCATTGACCACTGCTCCAAGGACCCTGCAACCTGCCAAAATACATACCAAGGGAAAAACTGCAGCAGGTGGAAGGGCTGGAGGCAGCAGCCTGGCACGCAGGGATGCCAGCTCTCGCCGGCTGACGAAGTGTTGGTGTCACGGCTTTTCCCCGGCCAGCGGCTGGCACGTCCACGTGCCGCTCCACGGAGCAGCCTCTGCCCAGCAGCTGGGGCAGGGGACCGGCATCCCCAGATGGCCACAACCCTGTGCCTGTCACTGCCCAAACGCACCGGGGCTGTCTCGTCAGCAGGCCAGCTTTTGAAGCAGCAGTGGCTTTTAAAATGGGTAGGATAAAACCTGAGGGTAGAAAGCACTGCAGAAAACTGTGGAAAATGGGCTCGTTCTGACTTCCAGAAAACAGAACCAGATTTGTTGGTTTTTTACTGCTTTGTGCCATGGCCAGCTGGGGAAGGAGTAACAGTAGTGCTGCTCCAGCATCCTCCTTGGCTCCTGTGCAGACTTAATACAGTAATGAGTCGGCCTCACTTCTTCTGTCCTCGGACAGGCCCCAAGGCTTTTTTTTGTCTTTACTGTGGCTATGATGAGAGCTTTAGTTGGTGCTAAAATTCAGGGTTTGGACTACATCTGAAATATTCTGGTAGTCCCTGGAGTTCAACAAGAAGTAGCTGGACTACTATGTCCATAGCATGAGGCAGATGTTTGTTAGCAGAGAAAGATTCTTGTATAGATCTACTATATACACTTTTTAATTGTTGTTGATATAATTAAGTTGCAGTTTCCACCGGAGACTTCTCTGTCCAACACTTTGCTGTGTACTGTAGGCTGGCTTTTGTGTACAATGATGGGATCCTGGGGGTCTAAACTTGGATTTCTTTGGAGTTAAGGAGTCCAAAAAATGTTCACAGGCCACGTAGAAACTGCAGGACTGACTCAGTGCTCAGGAGATTTAATTTAAGGGTTGGCTTTCTCTCTTCGCAAGCACTTTGTTTCTTCCTGGCTTCCTTTCTCCTCTTCCAATCAATAATGTAAAATATTTTGAAAAAGGAAAAGATGTTCCAGTTCACCTCATCTCATAGATGTTCTCATTTATAGGTACAGGGAACAAGACGACTACACGTAAGGGTCCCAAAGCTCCGTTTCTTTGCAAAAAAAATAGATTTTAGGGGACTCGCTCTTTAAAGTTGTTTTTCATAGCTATAAAAAAATATGGAAATGTTTCCCTTTGGTATGTCTACATCCTTCCCACTAAATAACTGATTTCCTTTTCTCTTTGCTGATTAGGAAGTTCTCCTCTGGAGGTTCTGCTTTGATGTCTCAGGAAAAGAAAAATCAAATTAGCAAATCTACAGGAAAGAATTAGCACAGCCCTCTTCCCTGTGCCTGAAATTCAGGGATTAACCCTCTGACTTGACTCATTCTGGCTTCAAGCAGACTAAGAAAATGGGAATGCAGTTGTCTTATTTTCAGCTAGAACTGCCTTCCCTGCCCAGAGCTCCTGATGAGCAGAACAAACCGGGCGACCAGGACAGATGTTGCAGGTGGTGTTTTGGGAAGTCTGGAGAGCATCACACACCACGACGGCTGCAGCAGGACAGGCACGGGGCATCCCACCATCCCCGCAGCTGGCCCCAGCCCTGCACCGCCCTGGGCCCTGCCTGTGGGGGGTACCCCAGTGAGCCATGGTGATGCCGTGCCGTGCCGTGCCATGCCATGGGGTTGCCTGGGGCTGCCTTCCCCACAGCCCCCCTTGGCAGACCCTGCTCCGCTGCAGCAGCTGGGCCTCTGATGCAAAACGGGATAAAATAAAACCCCTGAACTCCAAAAGTCTGAGGGCACAGAAGCTGAGGGAAACCCCAGGCTGAGACGTATTTGCTGTGTATTCCGTCTCCCTGGAAAACTCAGCTGGATTAGTTCTACTTAATGCATTTAGGGTTGTTCAAAGTTAATGTGACACAGAGCTGTGCTCTGTGTGTTTTACTTCCTGAATAAATACCTTTGTTCCTGCTAGTCTGGCCAAACAGTGCCCCAAGCATCCTCCCTCTAGTCCCTGCCAAAAGCAGACAACAGCCCTTCTGCCCCTGTGAGTCACACAGTGGCAATCCTCTGCAGGCTGGGGCAGGACGTCATTCTCTCCTCCCATCCATTTTTTAGGGCAGAAACAAAATTCCCACTCTGCATTTGTGTGAAACCAGAAATGCCCTCGCGAGCCGAGGCCCCGGCTGGTGCCCAGCGGTGGCTAAAGCATCTGCATCCCCATCCCCGTCCCCAGTCACCCTGCGAGGACCAGGTGCCCGCATCCCCATCCCAAAGCCTGTGGGCTAGCAGGGACAGTGGGAACCCGCCAGCCTTCCTGAGCCCAGGCAAGGGCAATGTGTTCAAGGTCTATGTCTGAGCGCTATTTTTCCATTTCCTTTCGTTAAGCAAAACCTCTGCGTTGTTTATCTGCGCTATAAATAGTTTCCTCTGTGTCTGCGTTTGCTCTTGCTGTGGTCAATAACGGGCGGTGTTGGGGTTTGGGGATGGGGTTTTTTAAAACTAATTTTTTTTTTGCCTATCACTAGTGTCAGAACAGAGCCCAAAACCAGATTAAACAAGAAGAGATTAAAATGAGAGATGTATAAATGGGTCTAAAAATAAACCCTGGGTTCCTTAAGCTAACAGAGATCTGTTGCACACAGTGCAGCTCAGTGCCTTTAAAAGTAATGAGTCCCTTGATTTCTGTTGATGATAACAGGAACATGTATAAATCCTCTGATGAACGCAGAGTTCAGCTCTGTGTGTGTTTGTGTGCGTAGGGCTGGGGAAGGGGGTGAATAAGCTGTTCCAGTGGCTTTTACCAGTTCTGACTGAGCTCGTTTCCAGGCTGCTCACAGAGCACAGAACATTTATTGGGACTACCTCTGAGTTCAGTTGCACTGACTATTTATTTGTTCAAACGACCAGTAACACACACAGAGAAATGAATTTTTACCATCTCGGTGCACATTTTCCCAGCAGCACTCCTGCGCTCGAGCAGCGCCGGCCCTGCGCATGGCCGGGAGCTTGCAGGAGGCGAGCGAGCCAGTTCTGGCGTGTGCCTGCCAAAATCCACTGCCGAAAGCGGAGCGATGCTGTGCTCAGAAACTGCTTTACTGAGGAGCCCGCTCTGTCCCCCTGTCGCACTGTGGCTTGGTGCCTTATCCGAGCCGCCAGCTCCCCGTGCTTTTCCAGCGATGGCTGCCTCAGGCCCCGGCACACTTTGTCTGAGCTCAGGGATCATAAAGCAAGGACAGATACTGACTCTGTCACCCGTTTTGCAGCGGCTCGTCTCGGCTGGAGCAGGGAGAAACGGCCCCCTGCAATGCCATGTATAACCTTGGGCTCCAGACCATTTTGGAGACCTTGCTTAACACCCCTACGAGGCAGCCCCGTGGGGTGCCGTTTGGTCAGGAGGTGCGGGGAAACAACCGAGGCTGGGATCATGAACAGCACCTGAGCAAAAGGTGAAGTGGGGCTCCCTGCTTTCCTCCCTGCCTGCTGCACGCTTCTTCTCTTAACAAGAGCGAAAGGGCTGATACCTTTGCATTTGCTTCTTTCTCCCTCTTAGCGTGCAAAAGTGCACCCAAAACCCTGGAAAAGTGCAAAGCATGTGAGTATAATATCCATAATATTGCCATGCGCAGTATCCCTCCGTGCACAGCGCAGGCGCGTGGGGAGGCGTGCAGATGTCTGGGGAACCCGCCGGTGCCCCCGGACGGGTGCTGGGTGCGCTCCCAGGCGCGTGGAGGGCAGGGGCAGAACTGCCACCTTTGCCAAAAAGATTTCAACCCAGTGTCTGCTTCTTAAATAGCACTCGGTCTTTGTCATGGTGACACGAAGCCTGATTCCTTCAGAGCTGGGTGCTGCCCGGTGTCGGGCACCGTCTGGCACTGCAGCCTCCCGCAGCCGCCGGCTTCCCGGGGAGGTCTCGGCCGGCCAGGCACCCTCGCACCGGCATGGGACTGGCTGGTCCGCCAGCTGCAGGGCTTGCCGTGCACCCCGACACACGGGTTTAGGGACAACACTGGTCACTGGCAATTCTGCAGTGCAAAATTCAAAACTGTTTTTAACTCCCCTCTCACGCAAGAGATGTAAGAGAGATGCCAAACCCCTATCAGCAGGGGCTTTGGCAGCTGGCGCCCGTAAGAAATCCAGGTGCCGTGGCTTTCATGGTTTCTGATCTGATTTCTGCCTTCCTGGCCCGGAAGGCCAGGGCTGAGGCAGGACCTCGTGCTGGGGATGCCACCGCCGGCATCCTGTTCTGCAGGAACGGCTCCGGCCCCAGGGACACTGACCACCCCTGGCACAGTGGGAGAGGATCCTCGGCTCCAAGGGCTGTCTGCATTTGCCTCTGAGCACCTGGAAGGGCTTGGACAGTGCCAACGCCACCGCATAGATAGAGCTGCTGCTGGGTCATTGTGCAAGACCTGCCCCGGGAGGAAATGGAAAATCACAGATCGGGGGAGACTAAAGCTGATTTCTGAACAGGGGAGTCATGCCTGAATAACGCAGAGGAATTTTCGCTGATGCTCTGCTGCTTATGCAGCCTGGCAGGGTGGGGGGAGCCGCGCAGACAGGCCCGGCGTGCCGTAATTAGCGTGTGTGTAATTTCCTATTGGGGGCATTAGCAATACGTAAGGTGTGGAGTAATGGAAAATGTGGAAAGCTGGCACACTGGCTTGAAAACTAGCTAAACAAGAAATAACCTTTTGCTTCTGTAGGTGTATAATTGGGAAGTGTCAATTATATACAGTTGGTGCATAAGAGGATTACTGCACTACAGAAAAGACTTCTTTGTCTGGAAAAATTACTAGTTGATAATGGAGATATTCCCCTCCCTTCTCTATTGTGTAAACAGTATTGGTGTATTTGCATTGCCTTGTCTCTCATGAAAATAAAAATGCATTTGCTCGGCATGTGTGTCCCAGCACTGCCAGTACTTTAACTGCTTCACTGCTGGCCCCTGGCTGCTTCTGCTTCTGGAAGTCAAAAACTGTTTTTGCAAATCCCAGCAGCAGAAGGACAGAGAAGACCACAGAGCCCACATATCCATATATGTTTCATTTAACATGCAGCATCAAGCATACTTACCATGAGTCACCGTGAAAAGCTTTCAATTCCCCCTTTTATTTACAGAGAAAAAAAAAGGTGATTGGTTCAGGTATAGGCTTTGCAGAAATTTTTCACAAATAAAGGCTATTAGTATTTATAGACATTCAGGAGTTTGTTCAGGGACAAAATGTATGATGTTTGGGAAAATGAAGACTTTTAAATATAGCGAGTCTTAGGAAAACTAAGAAAGTGTTTCCTGAATGAATTTTCAGATTGCTAAGCCTAAGCCAGCATGTATCAATTGAATCACTGCCCTTTGCTACGAGCTTTTACAGGAATTAGAAATTGTGGTCAGAAATCATCTAAACTGCAGAACACCAATGTAGGTATATGCTTTACCTGTAGTACCAGCTATCAGCTCAGGTGCGTGGCCTAGAAGGGTAATTGCAGATTTTTGTGAGATTAATTGTGTCTAATGTGTAAAACCTAAGTCTGTGTGAACTATAAGCTAAAGGAGTGAGGTGTTTTCCCTAACTCCGGTTTGAAACCCTCCCAGCATTCTCCATAATGTCTGTTTTAGATAGATAATAATGTCTGTCTGTAGATAGATCGACTTGGCTTTACGCTGTTATTAGTACCCTTTTGGGGTGATGCCATACATTACTTTACGGAAAAAGCCAAGGGAAGACTGGGTATTAATTCCCATTAAAAGCAAAACCAGCTGCCTCCTCTGTCCCCAAAATGAGGCCCCTTTGTTTACTGAATTTGGGCGACTGCTTGGCAGACGGTGCTGGTGCAGCTCCAGGAGCTGCTGCCTGCCCACTACCTGTCTGCTGCCTGTCCGCTGCCTTCACCTGGGCACGGGGACTCGGGGCTGTTTCGCTCCCAGCTGGCAGAGCCACGGTGGCGAAGGCAGAACCGGGCTTATCGCAGAGTTTCTGCCTCTGGCCCTGCGGTTTGCTATCGGGCTGCTGCTGGCAGGGAGCGCTGATGGGCGAGATTATTTGCTGCAGCACTTCTGACTGCATCAGGGAGGTGGTGGAGGTTCAAAGTGGCCTCAGGACAATTGAGGAAAGCCCTTACCAAATCTGAGGCTTTTCTGAGACCTCTGTTGTGAACTTGGCTGTGTGGGGCAGCTCAGGGCAGGGAGCCTGGGAGGGACGATGCTAGAACAGTGATTACTTTGGGACTTGGGGCCAGGAGGTGTTATCCGTGAGCGGGTAGGCTTGGCTGGCTTGCATTAGCAGGGACGATCAGACCACCCCCCAGCGGGGACCTCCACCCCTCTCCCGAATTGGGATACCCCAACTTCAGCAGCTCCATGGATTGCAGCGCTGGCGGGAGCTCCCTGGGAGAAAGCAACTCTGCGAAAAGTGCTGCTCATCTGTGTGTCAGGGCTTGTCTCACCAGAAAAACATCCCTAGAACTTGCACCTCTCTGTTTGTGGCGTCATGCTGGCCAGGTCTCTGGCAGAGGTGGGGTGAGATGCTCTGGAGACATGGAGTCTCACGGCTGCCCCGGGGGACCCTTCCTCGTCCCAGGACGTGGCTGTACCTGATGGTGTAGGAGAAGAAAGAAAAGAAGGCAGAAAGCAAGCGTCACTGGACCCTGCGGGGACAGACTCCCCTATGGGGCCAGGGGTGCCGCTCACCCCAAGTGACGGCTGTTCACTGAAGCCCCGTGTGAATGTTCTCAGCTCTCAAATTTTCCATTCTAGCACGTTTTTTATATGAGTCTATCTTTCCACATCAGATAACAGCTTAATAACAAAACCTAATTAGAAGTAGACTATGACTTCTCTCATTTAAATAGTTAGGAATAAAGTACTCCTCAAATTCTTTCTCCTCCACTGCATGTTGTGAAGGATTAGATCAAGCACTGCCGCATGTGAGGCGGCTGGGTTTCCTCTCTGAAGAAGTCTTTGATGGCTGTTGCCCTCTGCCTGTACCTTGGGCTGTCTAACACTCACCTGCAAGGGCATTTGCCCCATATGGTAGCATCATGGCCACATGATAACAGCCCCACAGACACCTTCACCTGCAAGTGCTGCATTTTAAATTCATTACTCTAATTTGGATCTTGGTGTCTGGTCTGGGGTGAATCTCTGACTCACATTGTCTGGTGACACCTTGAGTTTTTCTTTAATAATTGAATTTATAACTTCAGATTTGTCAAATTTCTGCTCACAACCAACCAGCTTTTCTCAGATACCCTCTACTTCAAAGTGTGGATTATCTTTGGCATTCCTCCTTGTGTAGCCAAAGAACAGATTAAATCACTCTGAACATGACAACTTTCCGTAAAGCACACTGAATCGTAACGGTAGTGTCACAGTTCCACATGGCAAAGGAACATATGCTGGGCTTTTATGCCAGGGGTATTATTAGTGAAATGTCATGATCGGATATTAACCCTCTGAATACGACTGGGACTGGTGGGCATCAGGAGTGGTGGCCGGTGTTCCCGGGCGCTGGGGCTGCCTGCTCGAATGCTGCTGTGGAGGTTGGCGAGCACCGACGTCTTCCCTGATTCCTGGTGTCCCTGGTGCTGACTGAGGGAACTGTGATGTACATTTGCAAAATACTTACTCTTTAATTTCAACATCTTTGATGCATATTCTTTAGAACTTTATATTAAATCAAGCTGACTCTGAATGTTACCTTTTCTCTGATTTAATTTAAGCCCAGCATTTACATTTGTGTTTTGTAGTGATCTTAAATGCAGAAAAAAGGCTGGGTGAGTGCAATGCCTGGAGGAAACATGCAACGTCCGGCAGCAGGAGCCACGTCTCTGCCCTGCCAGAGAGTCCCAGCAGTGTCCCAGCAAGGGCCACAGTGCCTTGGGACAGATGAGAAAGCCACCCCCAAGTCTCAGGTTTTTCTGATAGCTAAAGCCAGATAGAGATTAACATCATCTTCTCTCTCTGTCTCTGAATAAAAGGAGCTCCATAGGTCATATGTGTAATTCAGGTATGAAGTTTCAAAGTCTGGATTTAGAAGTGAGAGCCAAAGGCTTTGAGAGGTTAATCTGTAGCTGAAACCATGCTGGTGACTAACTAAAAAGGTCTGCCCCAAAAATGCAAAAATCATGAATCATTACTGAAAGTCAGAAAATGTGTCGTAACTTTCATGACTCCAGATAAACTCCCAGCATCCTGTTTGCTGCCAGCCTTTGTTCTAGGGCTTTGACTTACTCATCCATTAGGGAGGTTTATCCTGAAAGCATGTAGGCTTGAAAGTTGTCTTTGAAAAAACTGGATAGAGACATATACAGTTTTGACCAAAATGTATACGTGTATTGATGCTTCTCTGTCACGCATCTGTGAGAAGGAGGAATATCTATATTCACTCAAGTCCCAGGGCCCCAGTGCACGGCTGTTTATGTTTGCACGGCACTGGTGCGGCGCAGCAGCTACTCGCTGGATGCCGTCACACCTGAACACGAGAGCCCCGCTGCCGGTTGCCAACCCGCGGGGCCATGCCCGGAGCGGGATGCGCGGTGCCACGGGCACGTGGGCATCACAGGTGGGGAAGGGACCGGTCCCTGCTGCTGGAGAGGACTCGTCCGCGGAGCCCTGCCTGCTCCCTGCGGTGAGGGCCGGACCCACGGCTGCCCTGGGTGCTCTGCAGCTGCCAGGGGCTCTCCCAGCCCGGCCCTGGCAAGCGGCGAGTCGGCCAGGAGAGGATGTGGCGTGGCCGAATGGTGGTCTGAGAGGGAAAATAACAGCCAGGGTGACTGCCTTTCCATCAGTCCACATCCTGTGCATGAAGGACGTTTTGTGAAATGCTGACAGAGAGCACACACTGCACAATAGTAGCAGACATCATTTAAAAAAAAAAAGGTTTGTGTGTGTGTATGCATATATCTATATATTTACACATATATAGCTTGCTGTGGTTTTACAGAGCAATATAGTATGAGAGTTTCAGGCCGTAGTTAGTTTGCAGTTTTAAATATACCTATTCAGAGACTTGAGGAAATAACTTATGGCTAATTTGATGGCAGTAGAATGAGACTTCAGTTTTCTGCAGGACTTCTAGTAGTTAGCCATTGCTCAGCGGATCTTTTCTTCCTCCAGCAGTGGCCCACCTCAATGATTTAGACCTGGGAAAGAGAAATCGCTAGTAGGAACTTCTGCACCAACCTCATTTCTCTCCCCTTCCCAAGGCAATGGTCTGCAGCATCAAATAACCCTTAAAGCAAAGGCACCACCTCTTGTGTTGGTTTTTGGTGTTTCTTTCCTTGTGCAGGTCCCTAGAAGTCAGAGTCAAGTGAATTCCAGGCTGCTGAGAACAGTCCTGCCTTTTTTGGTTGCATTTTGTGGACCCCTTGGACCTGCATGGGTCTGGGGAATCCCAGGCCAAAATCCAGTAGCTGCTCATCTGTTGGGTAGAAACTCTTGTATTGTGCATGATCCCAGCTGAGGGGAACCTTGGGCTGCTCTGGGTTCCCCGTTTTCAGATGCCATTATTTTACAAATGCCGAAGAGCAAATACTAATTGTTGAATTATGCTTTAGGAGAGACATTAGGGGATGCGATTACTGTCTTGCCTTTCAGGCTGAGAAATAATTGCTTTACGTAATAGATCCTCCCCTGGGATTCCCTTATGCATTTCCATTTGCTGCAGTTGTAGGAAAATTACCGGCTTCACAGCAGGGCCATTTGTCTTGACGGTGTCGTACAGCCGCCGCACGTGTAAATCGACACGCGGGGAGCTCTTATTGCAGTGGGTTGCGTGCAGTCCTCAATGGCAGAGCATGCTGTGTTAATTTGCTTTCCTTGGCCCCAAAATGATCATTTTCCTCCTGCTCCCCTCCAAGACCCTGCCTTGCCCAGTTTTCTTAGATAAAATCCATGGACCCCCTATCCCTCTCCTACAGGTGACTCAAGGGACCGCTTGGTATTGCTTATGTGATCACGCCTGCTAGGTCCGGGTGTAAGATGATAATAAAAGCCCCTGTGTGCGACGGGAGAACAAGTACAGAGCCCCTAAGTGCAAAGCTATGTATGTGTATGTAAAATGCCCGATCCCCTGCACTGCTGCCTGCACAGGGGCGGGGGGCAGCCGCCCATGGAGACAGCCACCATTGGGTACACGCTGTGTCCTGAGGGGGGGATGAGAGCCTTGTGCTATGATAAATATTAACAAAATTTATTATTATACAGCACTGCAGGGGGAAGTGTCTTTCTGGGGAATTAATTAGAGGAAATGTGGAGGCAGTGACCATGATATGCAAATCAGGATGAATCACGGTTACTGAAAAGAGATGAGTTTCTGTGCCGCTGTGGTGTGGGGAGAGGTGGGTTGGGCTGTTGGGGCCAGGAAACGTGCTCGGGGCAGGATGGAGTGAGTCAGGGTCACAAAAAGTGTTGTTTTATCAGCCCTATAAATAGGCTCGGGTGCACAATCCAAAGCATCCTTTGTGTCAGAAATGGGTGTTTCTTGCCTTCACATCAGGTTTTATTGCATGTTTCATTGTCATGCAAGGTGCCATTTCACAAAGTGGATTTCCACACCAAAAAATGCAAATTTCATTTCTTGTGGAAGACAGTTAATGAACGCTCTTCAACAGTTACCCTTGTTAATAGCTCTTTAATTCTCTAATGAATATTTATGAGCGGTTGCCTGAAAGTGGTGAACCTCAGACTGTATGGACCAATATTTCCTATTGATTGTGTTTGAAATTAAAAGAATGGTAATTTTTTTTTTTTTTGGTGAAAAGCACAGTGAAACAACTGAACAAGATGAGGATAGCTACCAATTCAGGGAGTTTTTTTTAAATTTATGGCAGTTAATGAATTACTCAAAAATCCCCTTTCAGTAGAAGTGCATTTGGGAGGGTAATTTGGTGGCGTATCAGCAGCGTCTGCCCATTTCAGGGCTCCAGTTGTGTCCCTGCCCCATCGCGCTATGGGTCACCCCCATGCAACACTGCTCCCCCCCACCCCCGGACAGAAGCCCCTCTCATGTCAAAGCACCATCCTTCTGCTGAGCTGCTCCACGGCTGCTGCCACCATTGCTTCCAAGTTATCTTGTGACAGGCAATAAAAAATGAAGGTCCAGGCACCTGGGCCCCATTTTTGGCTCATTGGTTGTGATTTCTTACACGGGGCTCGAGTATTCTCATAGCACTGTGTTTCTAGATGGGTTATGTTCCTGTTGTACTGTATACCTACTGGACCGTGGAAATCTCTTTCTTAGTATTATAGTCATATATCATAACAGTTTTGATTCCTGTCTGCTAGCCATTGTATGTGTGTAGACTGCAAAGACCATTTCTGACCCAAAGAACAAAAAACCTGCAGGGAAACGCCGTCTCTTTGTGGAGAGCAGTGATGAGTTTCATTCCTCAGGGGCTGGCATTGGGACTGGTGGTGTTTTAACACCTTTGTCAGTGACATGGACAGTGGGATTGAGCGCACCCTCAGCAAGTTTGCCGATGACACCAAGCTCTGTGGTGTGGTTGACACGCTGGAAGGAAAGGATGTCATCCAGAGGGACCTTGACAGGCTTGAGAGGTGGGCCCGCGTGAACCTCATGAAGTTCAACAAGGCCAAGTGCAAGGTCCTGCACCTGGGTCGGGGCAATCCCAAGCACAAATACAGGCTGGGCAGAGAATGGATTGAGAGCAGCTCTGTGGATAAAGAGTTGGGGGTGTTGGTTGACGGGAAGCTCAACATGACCTGGCAATGTGCGTTTGCAGCCCAGAAAACCAACACTATCCTGGGCTGCATCAAAAGCGGCATGACCAGCAGGTTGAGGGAGGTGATCCTCCCCCTCTACTCCACTCTGGTGAGACCCCACCTGCAGTACTGCATCCAGCTCTGGGGCCCCAACATCAGAAGGCCATGGACCTGTTGGAGTGAGTCCAGAGGAGGGCCATGAAGATGATCAGGGGGCTGGAGCACCTCTCCTATGAGGACAGGCTGAGAGAGTTGGGGTTGTTCAGCCTGGAGAAGAGAAGGCTCCGGGGAGACCTTATAGCAGCCTGCCAGTACCTAATGGGGGCCTACAGGAAAGCTGGAAAGGGACTTTTTACAAGTGTCTGTAGTGACAGGACAAGGGGTAATGGCTTTAAACTGAAAAAGCGTAGATTTAGATTAGATATAAGGAATAAACTCTTCACTATGACGGTGGTGAGACACTGGAGCCGGTTGCCTGGAGAAGTTGTGGCTGCCCCATCCCTGGCAGTGTTCAAGACCAGGTTGGATGGGGCTCGGAGCAACCTGGTCTAGTGGAAGGTGTCCCTGCCCATGGCAGGGGGTTTGAACGAGATTATCTTCAAGGTCCCTTCCAACCCAAACCATTCTATGATTTCATGATTCTATGATACTACCCTGAGCTTCCTTCCTTTTGGAGTGGACATAAAGCATAAGGAAATATAAAAGCAAGTGATTATAGAGGCCTACTGAAAGGAAATAGGTTTTTAAGGATTTGGCCTGAAGAGTTGCTTTTAAGTGCTCTTTGAGGTTTTTGCTACTGCCAGGCTGCTCTGTTGGGAGCAACTGTGGGACTCTAAATTTCATAGTGTAATTTTGAAGTGCCTGGGATAGGCATTCATCCTAAGACCAAATGTGCTAGCTTTCTGAGGGACAAAACTCCAATGATAATCAGCTATGTTAAAGCAAACACCTCTAAATTCTGCAGATCTTGAGCAGCTGAAAGAAATAGAATCTCACTGAAGATATTAGTCTCTGATATCCTTTCTGTTCTGATTTACTCCTACTTCTGTATACTTAGAGTAAAATAAATAACGTCCTACTTGTGGCATAAGTGCACATTGTCTTTTCTGTAAACCTTGCTACAAAAGCATGGGAACAGCAACATTAAAACAATTTCAGGCACACTGGAAAACATAACAGTGGACCTAGAATTTTTTTTTAATAACAAATTCAGTAACTACATTTCATTTATTTATTTCTTAAGGGCTTTTTTTGGTGCATAGCATTGACCGTCACTGGATTTAGAGCTTGTCAGGGGAAGGGCTGTCCACTCTGGGAAGTACAAAGAATCTTCTCATCTGTGTCACAGATCAAAGGCCTCTGATCAAGTGGCAGCATAAGAGAATTTTAAATAAAAGAAACGGTATTTGTAACCATGATAACAAATAGTTACTGTCTGTCAGAAGCTAGATTTGTCTGCTTCTGTATCAGAAGACAGGTATTAAATACTTACAATTGGTTCAGATTCAAAAGTAGGCAGACATAGCTGTTTTGAGGCCAAGTTGGAGGACTACAATAATCAGGATGAAAGCGTCCTAATCTCTGATCTCCAGACATAACCTAACCGTAAGTACCTTGGCTACCCTCTATCACCTTTCGTTATTCGGTATATGACGGCCCACAATAATGCTTGTGCATTATGTTACAGAGCCCCGCCATCCCACAACAGAGAGGCGAGCCATCGCACTGCGGAGCGAACACCAGCCGCGGTAAAGCGTTGAAAAGCTCTAGCCTTAGCCGTGTGTAAGGCTGGCCTTAACGCCTGCCCGTGCCAGGGCTACCGGCCACGGGCAGGGCAAGGCCTTGCTGCCCGCCAGCGTCCCTCACGCTAACAGGGCCGGCGTGCGGAAACCCTTCCGAGCGACGGAGCGTAATGGGGAGCGCTGGCCCCCCAGGAAAGCACCCGCCCTTCGGGAAGAAAGGCTTCCCAGGGTGGGTGGAGGAGGAGGATGGTGCTGGTGCATTCAGCACCACCTGTCCTGAGGGCGGGGCGAGGTGGGGCAGGGCGGGGCATGCGGCCCTGGAGGGGACCTCTCACCCCTCCATGTTACACCAGGGCCTGCTTGCTTCTTGCGGGGTTACTCGCCTGCTCCGCAAAAGGTATAACGCTGAGAGAAATGGCTTGTTTCGGTGGCTGAAAAAATTGAATCCAAGCTACAAACTTTTGCTGAAATCCACTTGTCTTCCAGCTGCAAAGCAGGGTTCCACATCACAGCTGTTCTGCTGCTGTTCAGCTCCGGATGCTTTCCAAACTGGTATTCAGCAAGGGCCACCTCTGAAATCTCTGGAGAGGATGCTCGGAAGGAAGCACAAGCCTGCATGAATATGCCTTCCTGCTCATTGCTTGAACAACACCCTGATACCACCGAGGTGAGGCTGTTACTGCTATAGGTAGCTTTTCTCCTCGTCAAGACAGGTAACCGCAGTAGAGCTGAGTGGCATGTGTGGAAAGGGACTGAAAAACAACGGCACAGCCAGCGTGCAAGGCAGTCTTAACTCTCGCTCATCTGACAATTGGCATGTTTGGCTTGCTAACCTTAAGAAAATTTAAGTATAACATCTGCACGTAATTTAATGTAGACTTGGCTAAACAGGGTTACTACCCACACATAGATCTGCAAAGCTGCTGAGCCCGCCAGTGGCAGGCGATGCGCGTTGCAAACCAGCAATGGTCCAGAGAAGCTGTGGTGCACGAAACTGTCCTCCTTGCTTTGCTCACAGCTCGGAGGACGCGTTGCTTATCTGTGCTGTCTTCTAGAGACAGAACACACAGCACATATTTGCTGAGCTATGAACAGCTTGAATGTTTATCAGCTGTAATTTCAGTGCTAAAACTGCTCAGCTGCAGCTGTACAGAATCACAGCAAAATGCTTTAAATACAAATTGTACTGCAGGTGTGGGGATATTAAGACAGGAGTTTCACACTCACAGCCAAAATCTAGACAGCTCATAGAGCCAATCCTTAGAAATCCTGTAAGATATTTAGGCCCCATAATTAAGCAAAAACTGCAGACCCTGTAAGGGCAAACTATGTTAAGGAGCCATTGTTCACCTGAAAGGTGAAATCCAAACAGCTACAAAGACATTTTTCATTATACAGGAGTTTGAACATTGCCTGAACACAGATGCTAAAGTATGCCTGAATGTTCTGACATCGTTAAAATGTCATGCAATGCGTGGAGAGTTACCTCACGCATTGCTGTCATCTCAGCTTCAATACCCTCTGCACCAATAATAGCAACAATGGTCCCAGGGCCGGTTGGAATTTTTTCAAATCAAATGCATTTTTTTCATACCTCTACTTGCCGTTTCCTCTTCATTTCTGTTAAGGGAATCAGTATGTTTTCCTCTGTTTTATTGCACGTTTCAAAGTTAATGATATTACTGTTCTCTGCTTGCTCAGTTGGAAATATTTATGAACTGTATTAATGCGTCTGCTTGCAAGATTCCCTCCCTCTCCAGTCCTAACTTCCAGTGAGGATGGCTCTCATGTACACACAGGCAATGAAGTGGTTTGTTTGGGGCGTGCACAAGCAAGTCTCTGAGGCCGACAGTATCTGTCAGGGCCCCGAGGGCCCCAATCAGCCCAAATGTCCCCGACCAGCCCCAGCTGGACACCTCCGTGCCCATGGCCCAGGACCCCATTTCAGCCAGCCCAGGGCAGTAGGATGCTGGGCTCCAGCCTCCCCACAACTCTGCCATGCCTGGCCGTGGGCCCCCAGAGCCAGGCTGCCCTCGGTGGGC
>JANXJC010000098.1:42798390-42825151 GCA_027564655.1 Leptodon cayanensis
GGGGGGGGGGGGCGTTGGTGGTGCCCCGGCAGCCGTCCCGTCCGTCTGCCACCGGCCGGCCGCTGCGTTTGGCAGGGGTTTGGGGCGGGGGGGGGGGAGGCTCTGTCTCCCCTGGAAGCCCCGAGGAAGGCGCCGGGGCGCGCAGCCGGCCGCGGAGCAGCCTCTCGGGGACCGGCTTGTGTGGCGGGCGTGCCGCGTCCCCGTTGCGGTGACGGCCGCTGATCGCGCGGCATGGTGTGACCTAGTCACGGATGGCTCAGGTCCTCCGGCCGCGGTTCCTCCCGAGGTGTCCGGAGGGTGGGAACTTGGGTGCTCTCTTTGTCGGGGGGAGAAACGGATTCTGCCGTGGAGCGCTCAGCCTTCCGCAGAGGCTGCGGCTGGGCTCACCCCCAGGCTTTCCTCCTGAGACGCCTCATGCACGTTGTGACATGAAAATACGGTTTAATTTCTGTTTAGCATAGCATACTCAGACAAACGTTTGGAGCGCTTCTCACCGCTGCAAATAAGGCGAGCGCAACAGTTGATAGGGCTAGCAGCGAAGCAAAGAGAAGAATGCTTTCTGGCAAACTTGCGTGAATTGAGGCAGATACTTACAAACATCTGGAATATCAGCCAGACTTCTAAACCTCCTGGGCCGTGCCCCGGGTGGAGTCTGGCACCACTGAAATCTGTGGCAACGCACCGCCGGAACTGAGCAAGGCTGGCATGTCGCGTACGGTAAAGGGAGCGTTTCTAGGGGTTTGCAGTTCGTACAGCACCGTACGTCTAGCAGAGAACTGGGCCCAGACTTCTGCTGCGCGTTGCTTTTGCCCTGTGTGTTAGGACTGGCTTTGCTTTGTGTGCCAGCCCCATGCGGAGATCACCATGTGTGCTACAGTAAGTGTGTTTTGTTTGTGCTCCGCCCCCCCAGTCTTCAAAGTTTGCTTTGTTTTTTCATCATCTTGAAGGCTGACCTGAAGTACACACTCTGATCCATATGCGTGTAGTCAAAGGATGCAGTTTGTCTTTTCACCAAGTTTAGTAAACTTTGGCAAATTATCACCGCAGTTATTTTTACACTTAAATGTGTCAGTTCATATTAAGCAAACACTGTGAAAATACTCATGTCACAATAATTTCCATGATTATGGCCTTAGGCTTGTGCAGAATCTATTTGTGAGTAAAGCCGCGTGGTGTTCAGTCAGACTTCTGCAGATAATTACGGCTGTGCATTCATGTTGCTATTGCTGGAGCCTGCAGGTGATAGCTCCATTTGACCTGAGCTTGCTATTTCTCATGGCAAACGCTGTGGTTCAAAGTGCTCTCCTGCCCTCTCGTTTGGCTGAGAGTGATAAAAGCGGCCACTTTGGAGCACGGTCATTGAAGAGATCCTGTGCTGTCACACCAAACGATTCCTGGTTGTTCCTAGTTAGTATTTGAGACTCACTGGCCTTCCTGGAGAAGGTGAAGCATATTTGTTGTTTATTGTTTGTCACAACCAAAGAGGGGAACACTTCTGCTCTAGCGACTGCCTTGTGATCAAAAACTTAGTTTTCTACAGCAGCAAAACCGGGCTTATTTGGATCTGTTCCACTGCAGGGTGGGGAATGGAAAGACTGGTCTGAACTTTCGTGATTACGCTTCTGGTTTGTTGCTGTTGGAGTTGGGACCGGCAACTGCCCAGTCAGGTTTCTGGAGTGATGTCGGTGCAATTCAGGCACAATAAAGATGACATTAGCTTGCTTTGTGGGCTTAGCTTTCGAGTTACGTGTTGGAGCTGGCAGCAGCCGTTTCTGCTTCTTGGGCTCTTCCTGCTCAGTTGGGGCGTTAAGTTTCTCTGCTATGACCTGAAGTGATCTTGGTTATGAACAAGGACTACTGCTTTGATAGACTTCACCTAAGCGACTTCCAGTTCCTTTAATCCATTTTTTCTGTTTCTGATTTCAAATTCCAGTTGGTGATACATACTTTAATTAAACACTACATTTTTAGTCACGTTTTCCTGGACCTTGAGGTAGTGTAACGGTATGTGTTTTCACAGCATGGTGCAGAAACCCTGAGCGGATGGGATGGTCGGGTCCAAGTGTCCTGCGGTAACACAGTCCTGCCTTCTCTTGCTCTGGGGATCTGATTCACCGTGGGCCAGGCATCCTCTGGGAAACGTTCCTCCACGGAGCTCTGGGGTGGGTGCCCCCACATAAAGGGGTGCCGTAGGCAGGCTGGGTCCAGGCCCAGGGTTCTGGTGGTGTGGGTCTTAGGCTGCTGAAGCTGCCCACCCTCGCCGGGGCTGCACTCCTGCTCTCGCCCCAGGCGGGTGGGCCTTCTGCTCCCCCTTTCCGCACCAGCAAACCCTCACATATTGACTCTGTGATGAACCTTTTTCAGATTTGTTTAAAGTAGCCTGAATGTTACTGTGTGCCAACAGCATGATTTGCACTTGAAATGTGTTTTGTATGAGTACTGTTCCTTTGGCTGGCACATGCTGTATATGCAAATGCTCTTTTCGTTGAGATCACTATTTTGTAGAAGAATAATTTAAAATATCTTTGGTAGGCAGGTTTGTCTGGGTGGGATAGTCTTTCCTATATCCTGGTATTGCTGACCTGGCTATACTTTTGCAAAGAGGAGAAAATTGTTTTGGTTTTTGGTTTGGTTTTTTTTTTCCTTTTTGTTTTTGCTCTCCGATTGCCAGAAGTAAATTACGATAACATACTGGTTTGCTCCTGCCAGCCGTCCACATCCACTAATAACCTGTTGCAATGCTGACCTGGGAGCTCATGAATAAACATGTTAACAGTGAAGAGGGTTTTTCATTCCTCGAGTAGTTTTGCTGCTTCATTAAAAACGTTAATGCAGTATTACATCTACAAATATTTTTTCAAAGTTTTATGAACATGTGCATCTCATGAATATGAATGCATATGATTTTTGGTACATTTGTGTTTACTTAAGCATTTAATGTTTGTCTTGCTGTATAAACATTTCCTGTTTTTTATCACAATATACTCTTGCTAACAACAGAAGATGGAGTTCAGGTTATCTGTGGGTGACTTTTTCTCCCCCCCAATGCCTCTGCCTGTGGCAGGGGGGTTGGATTAGATCATCTTTAAAGATCCTTTCCAACCCAAACCATTCTATGGTATGAGCTTCTCCCTCCCTGGTTCCCTTGCTTTCTTTGCTTCCTCTGTCTGCGCTGACAAAATTTCACATTTAGCTTTCAATGAGCCTACCGCTGTAGTGGCCATGAAATCAATCTGCCTGGCACTTCACCGCTTTTACTGTATAGGATTTTAATTAATGTGCTGCCTTTTTTTTCTATCTGCTGTATCCTTTCCATTCTCTTCAGTTACTTTTAAACGGCTTAATGCCGTTTGTTTTTCCTTGGGACAAAAAGCTGGGAGTCAGGTGTGAGCAGCTGGCGTTGGAGCCGGTGAGAGCTGTCGGCCGTCCGGAGCTCATCCCCTCCGAGGGCTGGGTGTGGGTGGCCGGCAGAAAGTTGTACTGACACCTGCAATGAAATGCCTCCAGCCGACCTGTGGAAAGCTCCTCCGAGGACACCCTGGGGCTCATGAGCCATCCCGGCAGCTTCTGCGGGACGCTGCACAGGAGGGTTTTGTGCAGGGTCAGGAGCGTGTCGTGTCAAGTGAGAGTACGTCAGCAGAGGAGGCGCTTGGATTTCCCTGCGGGATCGTTCAGCCCGAGTGTAGCATGTTACCGGCCAGCGAGCAGAGCAGGCTGGGCTGCAGATGCACGGGCACGAGTGGCGGGAGGCATGCCTGTCCTTAGTTCAGGCGGGTCCCCAAACCTGTCTGCCAGAAAAGCAGGAAGGCAGCCTCTCTGCCCCTGCCTCCATCCCTCCTGTCTGGCAGATGTCTTGGAGAGACTGGGTGTCATGGCGAAACTTCCCTTACCGCGTGTTTCGTCATCAGCACAGCAAAGGGGCTTCGGTTGTTTCTGCTGGACGGAGGCAGGTGGAGATCTTTGCAATGCAGTTTTTGTTGTTGTCTCAGAAGCTTTGTTAGTTTGCTGCATATTTAGCCGGGTGCAGTCACAAATACTGAAAACACACCTTAGTGCTCACACTTGAAAATTGTGTCTTACCCTGTTTTAGTTCTAGGTGACTTTAACAATCCATGTTGTTTAAGCCTCTGGACGTAGATCTTTAGGGTAAAGATTTCCAATATGCCCAGTAGACTTAGCCATACAAGTTCCAACATTTCTGCTGGAGTTGGAAAATAGTTCGTTTGTTCCACCTTCCTTTGAAATTGGAATATAGGAGCCTAAATCAGGTAGGTACTTCTGAAGAAGTTTCCTTCTGTCTTCGTACTGCTGAATGTAGGTAGCTCTTCTCTAATGGGATATTGATGCAGTTCTCAAATTCTCAGGACAAACTTAGGCCAGAGTAGAAGTGTAATGATGACAAGAAAGGTAAAAGCTAAACAGAACATGTAATTTTATTAGTTTAAAAAAGAGGGAGGGGAGAAAGTAGGTTAGGGGATCGCTGTGTGGTGCTAGGGTACCCATACTCAAGATTTTTCAATGACTAACAGCATTACTTTCCTACCTGTATTTTCTTTGACCACGCAAAAGACTAGCCTTCATATGACAGTGCCAAGATGTGGCAGTAAGCTTTCACGTTCCCAAGTGGCCTATAACCCACTCAACATTTGGGTGAAAGTCTCCCATATAGTACACAAAGAGGGCAGGGCTGGAATTTCTTGTTCCAAGTCCTGTTTGTAATAGTATTATTATTATAAGTACGCTTATGGCTTTAATTCTGAGTATGAACTTGGAATATCCTTTCCTTCTATTAAGAGTTGAAGTCTTATCAATTGAATTTGAAGTAGAAATACTTCCCATAATAATTTTTAAAAACAGCCTGCTCTTCTTGTGGGTGGTGGTCACAGTGTAGATGTCTCTATCACTCTGATCTTAATTTTCTGATCCTGAAACAGTGGGTGTGGTTTTATTTTGGTATTAGATATCTGTGGATTTAGCTGGTATTAGGTGATAACGATCAGGGCTTTTTTTGGCTTTGGGTTTGTTGTTTGGTTTTTTATTTTTCTGTTTCTCTTATTCCATCCTTATTGTCAGGCTGTGTTGATGTTTTCCAGAGTGGAGGAGAAAATTAAACAAATGTGCCCAGCTAAAGGCAATGTTTCTATGAGAAATTTAAATGTACGGGGAGTATTTCTGCCAGATTCAGTGGGGCTGGCTGTGGCTGCGGGCTCCTTGCTGGCAGGGAGGAGTAAACGAACCCTTCTTCTCCAGCCAAGCAGGGGGTAAGAAGAACAGAATTGGGTAGCTGGAGGAAGAGGGGCAGAGGCAGACGAGCGAGGAGGGCCCCGGTCTGTCTTTGCCCATGGGCTCGCATGCTTTGGAGCAAACTCCTCCTTTCCTCTCTGCGCCCCAAAGCTTGCTGGTAGATGAAGAAGGAGCCCTGGCTGCCGATGGGTTGGTCTGGTGGGCCTGACACCCCTCCTGGGCGGCTTCCCAGGGCTGAGCCTGGGGCCGAGCCCAGTGCTCCGCAGCTCTGGCTACCTCCCCAGGGTGCTGCCCTGAAACCCGGTTTGTTCATCGTTTTGCTTTCTGTGATGCTGTAAAATTGCATGCTCCTAACTGAGGATTTCCGTTGTAGGAATACATACTCTTGAGCGGTAAGATAGAAGGCCAATGAAAAAGTATTTTTCAGTGTTCTCTATTATGGGAACCCTAAAAATAAGTAATCTCTAATTTATCTATTTCTGGACGCCTCACTTTCTGGTTGTTCTGGTGTTATCTTTCTGATTTTAGTTTGTTGTTGTGTAAGTGCCACTAGTAATTTCTTAAACATTGTTGCTGCCTTCTATTTGTTTGGTTTTCTATGGCAGAATCTCAAATCAACGTTTTTCTTACAGTTGCTGCTCTACTCCTGCTATGTTTTAGGAGACTCTTTCCTGTTTTACACAATTCTAAACCCTCTTTGCAGGAGGTGAAATTTTGAAGTAGACCAGACTTTGGTACTACCTAAAACTTCTTGAGCTATGTGGAAATGATGATGGGAAGAAGAAAACTGTTTTGTTACCCTCTGCAGTGCTTGTGCATTTGAAAGAAAAATATTTTTAGTAATTGAGGGATCTGTTGGACCTTGAGAAAGAAATTGTTGGTAATAAATCACCAGCAGGATACTGCAGTTGGCCCAGATGTGCAACTGAACGAAGCTGAGTAGTGGCCCAATGTGATGGTGTCTGGCTGCTGAATAGCCCTCGCTTCATGTGTTAGCTCTTAATCTGCTGCTGTGAAGAGGTGTTTTGGTTTGAAACTCCTTTACTGCCTCTTGTTTTCTTTCACTTCTGCGACTGGGGATGAGCTCAGGGACGTGTGCGTGGACAGCTGAAGTGGGTTAGGCGGTACGATGGAGCTGCACCAGCAGTAATGCCTGTGCTGGTCTTTGTTACCAAAGTGCTTTTTCCAGGTATAGAGGGATAACTTGCAACTGTTGATACTCATGCTTTGAAAAAAATGTAGGATAGCTGGGGCGAGGATTGTACCAGTTTGCAGCTCTTTTTTCATTTAGTCTTTAGGTAGGTGATAACGTCAAATAACATACAGCGAGAGTGATGTGCTCGCAAGTGTGCCGTTTTGACAAGGTCTTTCTTAAATCCTTCACAGCCGGCTTGAAGAAGATCTAAATACTCCTGCTGATTTATAGCTTCCTAGGGTTCAGCTTCCCAAGTAATTCAGCTCTTAGCATCCCTAGCTTAGGTGAAAGACGGCACAGCAGTGTGTGCTGGTGGGGTCATTCATAACCGGTGCCCCGGCTCAGGAGCACCCCAGTGCCCGGCTCTGCGCAGCTCTCTGCTGTGGTCCAGGGGTGCTTCCCCCAGGGGCTTGCGTGGCCACTGCACAGGTCCTGCTCACAACCAGCCCTTCGCTTCCAGCCCCCTAAGGTATAATAAGAGGCGATAGCTGAGAGTGAGCAGCAGAGCAAATTCCCCTTTTAAGTATAAATGAGGATCAAGACCCAAAGCAGTTGTGCAGTAAACCAGTGACACGTTATTGTGCATCCGTGTACTTGCAAAATTTAAAGCTCTTTTCTAATTTGCTGAAGGCGACTGGAGCAGTAATAGTACGGGCGACACAGAGGGTGCGGTTTTTCCTCCGAGATGGAGTTGTATGCTAAAAAGAAAAATATCACTTCTTTAACAAAAAATAACAAATTTTTTTTAGCAGATATTTTTACAATTCTCTGAGCAGAAGAGTTTTAATTAGGAGCTTGTACAGTGTTTAGCCTCCCTTAAGCAGGAAGCTCAGAAGATTATCTTGTAGACCATCTTTCCTCTCCTTTTGATTAAGTGTTATCATTAACAGCAAGAGCACATGTTTACATGAGGAAGTAATAGTGGCAAAGTGCATTATATAATTACAGTTTTCTGTTAATGTGGTTTTATAGCAGGTGGAGTAGAGTTAGCATTTTGTAACTTGCTGGGTTTCCACAAATTGCCAGTGTATCAGTGTGACCGTTTAAGAGGATTTAATTCCCCAAATATTTGCATATGAAATTATGCAATGGCAGTAGGATAGCATAGGAAGAAGGCTTTACATGTGCATCTGTGAGTTTATTAGCTTGTACAAGCACTCTCACAAGGGTCAAATTTTAAAGGTTTTGTTGCTGTTTCAAAGTTATCATCGTAAATTTTCTTACCACAGAATTTTACTTCAAAGGGAGTTGCACATAGAACACCAGATTTCATGATTTTTCTAAGAGGCTGATGTTTACTTTTACTCTTTTTCCATTTTCTGTTAGTTATTTCAACATACTGTTTATATCTTCCACCCCCTGCAAATGTATTTCCTCTTTTTCTCTCAAACGCTTTCTTTCCCTTTGTTGTGCTGTGTATACTTACTTGTGAAGCTCTCCCCTTGTTCCTCATTTGTTATGTGAAGTGAGGATGTCACTCAGAAAAGCAGCCTTTTCATTTGCAGTTTTGTGTGTGCCTCAAAAGCCATTAAGAAGGCAAGTTTGGTTACCCTGAACACGTCATTCGCTGCCCCTTGAAGCAGGAGCTGTTCTGCTGCAGCAGGGATTGAATGCGTATGAGAGAGATCTGATTTATTAATGCACGTCCCTGGGGGTGTGCCGGGTAACGAGCCTGTTAAAGACAGAGCCAGGACAACATAATTCCAGTGAAGTAACTCCCTCGGTGTTACAAAACTGCTCCACGTGGAGCTTTAACTTGGGCTTCGAAATGTCGTTGCGCTGCCTTTAATGCAACGAGCATCTTGCTTTCCGTCAGAGAGGCGATTCCATGGGGTTAAACTCAAAGTTCCTTCTCCACTAGGGTCGATCAACACTCTGTGCCTTGGCCTCCATGTGAGAAGAGGAAATCAAATGGCTGAACTACCTTGGAAGGCAGACTGGCTTTTAAGTACGTGATCTGGGAGTTGTCTCCTCTCCACCCCCACCCAGAAGACCAGCCACTCTGGTCATGGCTTTACCTTGTCCCCTGCCCCTAAACTCTTACCTTAGTTTGGAAAAAAAGGGAAAAGTCAGTCAGGAAGGTCTGACTGCAAGCCAGTATGTGGAAGTTCTCAAAATATATCTACATTAGTGTAGTCTAATACTTTATTTGATATTTTCTAACCGTCTTTTTTCGCTCACTTGGTAGAGAATAGGCAGTGGTCACACAAAAACAAGACTTTCTGCCTTTGGTGAATGGCCTATCACAGAGTCATTTAGCATCCTTTTGCATCTTTATTACTGAAGTGGCAAGGAGTCTTCCCCTGATGAAAGTTCCAGGGAAATATACGTTATTTTGTGGTGTGGAAAAGGTCAGATTAAGCATGACAATCATCAGACTGGCGGAGAGTGAGTATTAAAATTAAAATGTTTCTGTTACTGCTTTTTTTCCAATCATATATGGTAGTTATTGAACACTTTTAGCACTATTTTCATTATTTGTACATCATCTTTTAATGTAAAGGTGCTATCTAATCACTTTCATTTTTAATATGTTATTGGAAAAAATATCAAAGTTAAAGCATTTATTGACAGCAAACAAAAGTGATCATTGCTTTTATATGATATTTTGAAGTCAGAGGTAACTGATTGTTTTCATTAATGTCTTCAGGTTGTTAAGCACTTGTCTCCATGAGTCAATCAGCTTTAACAGATAATATCCTTGAAAGCAGAAAATCAAAGCTGAGAAAAGTAATTAAAAACCCCGTGACAACACTGGAAGCTTTCTCTCATGGTATAGGTAGCTTACCTGCCGGTTCAGACAGCTTTTAGGGGTACGACTGTTACTGCTCCTGAGGTATTTGCCAAACTTTAGCTCGGCTTAAGACCTGTGTGCCTGTAATTTGAGGTGAGGCTGACAGCTGAGGGATGCAACTACAAATGCGAAGCTGCAATAGGAAGAACCTTCATTTCATGTTGTGGTTTGTGACTGGAAGGGTTTTCACCTGGGGTTTTGGTTTGTCTGGCTCCTGGAGTCAGGCCCTGGCCTGCGGGACCCGGAGGGCCCGTCCCCTCTGGGGCATCAAGGGGCGAAAGCCCTGGGGCGGGGGGCCGGCCTCGTCCCTTCTCTGGGGCAGGCAGGAGCAGCCCGGTGTCGGTCAGGAGGCAGTCGCTGACGGAGGCCGGGGGTACAGCAGTGAGGCGAGCGGAGCAGGAGCATCCATGTGAGCAGGGAGCTCTGCACGGCAGCAAAGGGGGTCACCCGCTGTTTTCCTTCCCTGCAGAACCAAACAGGGCGCTGGGCCAAGGCGCAGGAGACCCCCCTCGTTCTGCGGGAGCCTGTTTAACGAAAGAATCTGGAATGGCCTACTGTTTTCAAAGCCTGTCTGCTGCTTGCTGTTCATCAACAGCTCCAGAAGTGTGGGCAGCACAGCGTTTAGTCACTGGGAGGAACCCATGTTTGTTCAGTCTTCAGAGAGCCAGAATTAAAAAACGTTAATTTGTAGTGATGTGCTGATGCACGTACAGAAGCCATGCCCGTCTCTTTTTTGGGGATGTAGGAGTAAAGTATACTGAATGGCACTGAAACGAGGTGGTTTGGGTGTTTTTCTTTGCAACACAAAATACGTGGTGTTAAATTAAGCACAAATTTGGAACCAACAGAGCATTAGATTGCGGAACTCATGGCTGCAGATCGCTCTATGGGGACACCAGTAATGGACAGAGTTCAAAGAGGGTCCGCAGGTCTGCATTGTAGAGAAGCAGTGCAGCAACTGCCAGGACTGTCCCTCAAAACAAACTGGAGAAAAAAACCCAACTGCTTCAGGGCAAAAGGCGTTTCCCAGTCATTATCAGGAGGAGGGGTGGTTTGATGGTGGGAACACTGGTCTAGGCTATGGAAATCAAGGTTCAGTTTGCGTTCAGCCACAAGCATCCTGCATGACCCTGGGCAAGTGGCACCAGATCCCCAGACGGGGCACAGCCGCGATGGGATGCAAGCAGGTGAGAGTAGCTCCCCAGCCAGAGCAGGCTGTGCAATGTTTGCCTCTTAAAAGGCTGCGTGCCTGAGTGGAGTGGCGATCTGTCGGGGGTAATTGGACAGTGCAGGTCATGGGTGAGACCCAGGGTGATGGCTCATTCTTTCCCCTTTAGTTTGAGGAAGGCAGAGAAGAACCATGTACTGACTTCAACGCAGCTTGTATGGGCATGCACCACGTTTTATTACTGGAGAAGTTCCTGGCTAAACAAAGGCTTAGTTAATACAAGCTGTATGAGCCTTCTGCTTAGCGAGAGGTTCCTTTGGCTTATGCAAGCTCAAATGAATAACAAAACTAGCTCTTTAGACTTTTTCTTTTGAAGTCTATCTATCTTTACTTATAGGAGTAAGTAAAAGCAGGGAAAGATGCTCCATCTTGATCTGTGTTTTGGTAAGGCTTGCAAAGACTGTTTACAGGATGTTAAGTAATGTCACCTTTCTGTAGAAAGTTCAGATCTCATTAAAAGGCTTCATTAGCACACCGTAGAAGGAGTGGCCGATCATAGGCATTAAGTACCATGGGAACATGCTGTATCCGAAACTCGTTTGTTGTACTGTGCATGAGGTAGAGCTGCCTCTACTTGTTCTCTCTTTATTTTCCGGTTTCCATTGCATTCTTGAAAAGACATTTATTTTTTTATTCCCCTTGAATGTATCAGCAAGCCACTGCATATTAATGGGTGGGCTCTTTGGAGCAGCTACGGACTGTGCTATTAGCACTCCTAGCACTGCAGTAGACGAACAGTCAGCGGCAGGCAGGCTTTGTGAGCAGGACATAATTCTGAATTCTTTCGTTAAAGCCTTTTAAGTGATCCCGTGGGAGCTTGTTTTGAAGTTTTTTGTTTTTCTGGTGTGGCAAATGCTCTAATTTTAGAGGCTTTACCAATCCCAGCGGGAAAAGCAAAACTAGTTTTCCCATAGGAACATCTCAGAAATGTATGCTGAACTCTCTTTGGCAGTGGTTATTTACGTGTCAACCAAACATTAAAAAACATTGTTCAAAAAGCACTTGGGGGAATTCTGTATTCATTAAGTACCATCAGCCAGCATTAACTGTATTTTAATTACTTCAGAATTCTTGTTTATTTAGGGACAGAATTACTGCTTTTCTTGGACTAACTGGGCAGTGAAGACCTTTATGTGTAATGTTGGGCAGACAGCTGTCGTTGGATCCATTATTGCAGCAGGTTTGCACAAGGAAGGTTCCTTTTGACAAAAACATTGGCTGTTTATGCCCCTGACCTCACCATTCAAAATGTTTTTTAAAAACAGCTGTTCAAAGTGAAAGTGGTGGTCTAGAATTCCTGTCGGACTTTTTATTGGAGGAAGAAATGGAAGATTTTCTTTTTTAATTTTTTTTTAACTTCAAATGTTGCCAGGCACCATGAAGGAGTCAAGAACTGGGTGGAACAGTGTGATAGGACCAACCTACTCACTTCAGAGAACTGGACATGACCCGAAAATCTTCTGCTAAAGCAAGTTTGTTTTCATGAACTGGCAGTGTTGTTTTTCTGGGCTGGAAGGACAGACCTTATCCAGGCTTGGCTGCTTGCAAGACCATGAAGCCAACTCTCATTTGTCTTGTGGGGTAGCAATTTTTAGCAAAAAGGAAGCAAGGCCTTTTCCCTTCAGCTATCCTTACTAAATGTTAAACTACTTGTGTTTTATTACCACTGTGCACCTTTTACTTATCTCAACAAACAAAGATCTTTAATATAATTTAGGAAGAAGTGGGAAAGGAACTGATGCTGTTTGGGCTCTACTTGTTCTTAGAGGATATCAATACCATTATAGTCTTACTGAAGTGAGTGTGTGGAAAATACATTGTAAACCAGAGTCAGTGAAGACCGAGCTGTGTAAGCCAGGTGAAGGGCTATATCCTCGACTAAGTAGGTGGAATTTTGGTGCAAGAATTGCTTGCTTGTGTTGCTTAAAATAATGAACTATTGCCAAACTAATTAGTTTTTCATTTGTATGTGAATATTCAGTGTCATATAATGAAAATCCATATTAAACAGATAAAAGGTTTGCTTTATGTTACATTCAGAGCAATGCAAGAGAAGTCCCCAAGGAGACACCTTTCTACTGCAAGATGGCCCGGAGAGGTTGTGGAGTCTTCATCCTTGGAGGTATTCAAGAGCTGTCTGGACACGGTCCTGGGCAACTGACTCTGGGTGACCCCGCTTGAGCAGGGGGTTGGACCAGGTGACCTCCAGAGGCTCCTTCCAACCTCAGACATCCTGTGATGCTATGCAGCCAGCCATAAGACTTTTTTTTTTTTTTTTCTTCCCCTTTTGCTGCTGATGCCATTGCTTGTTGCTTTCCAGCACTTGCAGAAGACGACTGCCTACTTCTTAGTTCATCTCTTTGTGGCAAATCCTCGTTCCCTTTTTGTCTGTTTTTCTGTTATGGATGTAGACCATTTCCAAATGTTTTCCAGAGTGACTTTGGTCCAGGAGCTGGAACATGTGCATTTGAAAACAAAGGCTATCCTGCTGTTCTGAAAACTTGAAGAAAAATATGCACGTTGTCTGTCAGTGTATAAGTTTTTCTAAATCTTCTGAAAGGTTCCTCATACGCTTTATTAGTGTGCTGAAACCAAAGTCTCTAGGTCAGGGTTTCAGCTCTGATTGTTTTTTGTTTGCTTGCTTTTCTGTTGACATTTCAGTAGCAAATAAATATGCTGTTCCTGATTACTTCAGAACTGGAAAGGTGGTAGAAGCACAGGAGCCAGGAAACAGTTGCAAGTGACTGAGACGGTAAGAGCAGTGGATCTGCAGGGTTCACTGGCAGCTGATGAATCTGATCTTTACCTCAAACAAAGGAACAGCAAAGGTGCATGGCGGGAAGTGATTAGATGGCAAAACAGCTGCTGCACTGATGTGTTTCTATTCTGTCTACTACTGTGTTTGCAATATTGCTGTTTGTTACTTGAGACATGATTGATCCAAAGAACTGAGTTGAGAACTGGGAAGAGATGATGTCATAGTACAAAAAGCAAAAAAAAAAAAAGTATTCCTCTTCTATTCTACGTTTCTGTTCAATCACCTGGTAATGTAAGGCAAAATTACCTGCCATTCACATTTGCAGTAATTCATCTGGTGTAGTCGGAGTGTAGAGAGTGAAGCTTCTGCCAGTATTTTAAAAACAGCCACATTGCTTCTCGGAAGCGGCGTGTCCGCTCTGTCTGATGGGCCATACAGAGGCGTTAGGCCTCAGCCGCAGAGGCGCGTTACGGAGGTTAGCTCGGCTTGCTCGCCACGCTCAGCAGGACTGGGCTTGCCCGGCGCGGTGAGGCTGCCCGGCGTCGCCTCCAGCAGCAGGGCAGGTTCAGACCCTTCCCTCTGCCGAGAAAGGTTCCACAGCTGATCTCAAATTTGACTGCTGCGTGGCTTAACGATGCCGCCTAATTTGCAGCTGTGTCCCAGCGCGCTCTCTCTCCTTCTTTCCTGCTGCGGAGAGCTGTGGTGTCGCTCCGGGGGAGCGGGGCAGCCGAGGCCTGGACAGGGGTGCGCAGCCCTCCAGGGAGCGGGTGGCGGGCACAAGCCGAGGCCGTCGTGGCCGCGATAGTCGCAGGCGGCTCCTCGGGGAGCGAGTGGCTCGGCGAGAACTGGGACGGCGCAGGCGGACGGGGCAGGTTGGGAGGATGCTCTGGGTTGCGCGGGAAGGCGAGGCCAGCGGAGTCTCTGGAGGCTGTGGGTATTTACGGTGCTGTCTCTCCATCTCCCCCTTCCTTCTCTGAGCTCGATGCTCGCATCTTGGCTGTTCTCCTGCAGGTTTTGCAACCTCCCCCAGCCACCCCGGCAAGCGTCCTGGCTGCCGCAGAGGGAAGGAGGGAGAGAAGGCAGAATGCTCCGGCAGTCCTCGAGAGCAGGGCTTTCTGCTGCTGTCACAGGCCGCTGCTGCTGTTCGTGTAAGGGGCTTTCCAGTGCAGCAGAAGGATGAAGTGGTGCAGAGAGGAGAGGCGTAAGGGGGGAGCTCGGCAGGGCGCGGGGGGGCTGATCCTCCCCTGCTTTGGGGGGGTTCACATAGGGCTCCATTGCTAGCAGCCCATTGCTCCGTGGGGCTTCTGCTTCACCTCTGCCCTGTTCTGGGTTCTCTCTGCGGAGGGGCTGTTGCTGAGCAGGCGCAGGAGTGCGGCTGTACGGGGTCGCAGAGCCTGGAGGAGCGAGTGCTTCGCTGCACAGCCAAACCTGGAGCAGTCAAGTTCACGGGGCAGGACGGGCTGGAGGCAGACCGGTAGTCTCAGAGTTCCAAAGCAATTCTGAAGCTTGTGGGTGTTTCGTGGGAGGGGATGTTCCCAAAATGTTTATTAGGAAAACCTATCATGCTTTTCCTTAGTGGTCAATGACCTGCAAACAGAAAGCATTTTTGCAGCTATGTGAATTCTTTGTTGGAGGGGTCTCTGTCTTATCTGCTGCTCGAGGTTGACAGACATGGTTTTATCCTGAAAGCCTGTGCAGGGCTGTATCCAGAAGACAGCAGCAAGGGGGGGGACTCCATTGTGCTATGCACCATAGATGCATGGAAGGCTGCTCTATTCTGAATAGTTTGATTTTTAGGTTCAGCTCCTGCAATGGGGTCCAGAAGCAGGGACAAGGACTGGAGCAGAGGAGGATAGACAGAGTTCCTATTTAGAATGACAACCATTTCACTGGATGTCACACAGATACAGAAATCTTAACGAATATCCTGGATAAGAGACATTTGTTTAAAAAACAAAACCAACCAACCAACCAAACACCCCCTCCCCCAACCCAAAATCTCCAAATCCCCAAGCAGTTACATAGCCTCATACTTGGAAGGAATATTGTTACTGTTTTTCTTTCTAAATGTAAGAATCAACCTATGGTGAATTTCCTTCAGTGTTGGTGAAAAGCTAGCTTTGCTGAAGAGTCTGTAAATACTTGGATCACTTAACTATGTTCCTTAGAGCTTTTGTTGAAAATTAGAAAATACCTTAGATAGCACTTTATTTGCTTGAAATATACAGATACTGATGTTTCCTTGCATGATACCATCCTAGAGGGAAATTCCTCTAGCCTCTCTGGATTTTCAGAAAGTTTAGTCGTATTTTAATTAGTTGAAAAATGTGAAGATGTTACCCGGAGATCTTGGCAGGACTGAAGTTCTTACTTTGTCTTCACAGCACCTCTTCCAAAACCTCTTAATTAAATCTGTGAACTTAAAAGCTTTAAGAAAATGGAAATAGCTGATTGCTGTCATTAAATGAGTATATAAAGAAGTAGGAAAACTTTTGAAGCTTTTTTTTTTTAATGTGGGAATTTCCAATAATGTTTCTGAAACGTGACATTCATGCAGACAGCTTATTAAACTGTTCAGTGTGTTCTGTTTAATTTTTCATGCTTTTTGTTGTTAAAATGGTATCTTGCCCTTAGTGGTGTATTTTAAGATAAAGAATGGGAAGTTTTATGGTGTCAGTGCTAATAGATTAGAGGTGTTCACGGGCTTCCTGTACTGTTTGTCTGATGTTTCAGAACAGTGTATTCCCTTCATTCAAGGGCCCAACCTGATGTATATAATTTTGAGCATAATCTTACATTCTGTAAAATAACTGTGGGATTATGCAACTATTTTTCTCTAGAGCAATAAGCAAATCATAATATGAAAATACAATAGGTAGATTCATCAAAAATAAATTTGAAAACGAGGGATTTACGTTAGTTGACTTTTCCATCTCGCTCTAAACACTAGCTGTGACTTACCGTGGGAGCCAAATGTGTGCTTTTCCCAAATAATTTAAGTAACTGTGAATTCAAATGGCATTCTTTAATTCATTTTGGAAATAGATGTCAGGTCTCTGAGAAGAGATGGTAGAAACTGCATTTTTCCTGAAGTGCTAGGTTCTGTATCTGAGGGAAAATACTGTTTTGAGTACTGAGACCTTTGAATAAAAGGTCTCCTCACAGGTCAACGTACTCTGGAGTGATTTGCCTTTCCAGAGAACTGTGGCCCTTTCCTGTTCCTGGAAAGTTTATGCACTGCTTCACTTCCTTCAAAGGTGAAAGGCAAGCTGAATGAATATTGGGGGGGAAAGTATGTCTACTTTTTTACTGTGGTGTTGACTTTAGCTGAGTTTTGTGAGTCTGTAACATCTTCCCTCTGATCTCTGAACCAAGCAATCTACGGGCAAAAGTAAACCTAGTAGACTATGGGAAGTCAAAAAAAACAAAAAAACAAAAAAACAAAAAAACAAAAAACAACAGCTAGAGAGGCTACTTGGCTTATATCTTAAGATTATTGGTAGAGCTATTGAAACACTACTTCAATTAAATATTATGGACCTTTCTTTCAGTTCAGAAAACTCTGTATTGCAGCTTTTTTGGTTACCATTCCTGTCAGTGTGAGTGGTGTTGGGACTAAGAGTGGACGTGTGCTGCAGTGGTCTGAAAGAGATGTGCAGAAAAAGTCCTAAAACCAGTGCTGCTCCCTTCATTTACACCCAATTTTTGTCCTTCATTGCCTTTTGCTAAGGCATTGCACTGGCAGCTTTGCGTACATGCTCTGGCTACACCAAAGGACTGGGGACCAGAAGTTCGTGTTTCCTATAATGTCTTGACCATGTACATCAGTGAACAGGGTGATGGGGGTTTATCTTCAGAGTTTAGAAATGTGACTTGGTTGTTTGTGTGGGGTTGGTTTTTTGTTTGGGTTTTTTTTGTGTGTGTGTGGTGGTGGTGGTGAATGAGGGGGCGGGCAGGTGTTTGCTGGTTTTGGTTTTGTTTTTGCTTTCTAATATTTTGAAAGGGACTGATTCCAGACAATGAACTTCAAGAAGACATGATGTGAACAGGCAATGATAAATACTGCCACAGTGAACTTTATTTCATGTGTGTTACTAGAGAGATGGTAAAGCTCTTCAGTCCTTCTTATCCTCAGCTGGGTTTGAAAGGGTAAGCTAGACTTCATGGCAGTGTGTTCTCTTGGAGCAGTGCTCTCCCTTCTGTCTGTCTGTCTTGCCCCTTTTCTCCTCCTTTTATTATTGCCTATGCTTCAAAGATGGATAAAATTGAAATTCTCTTGTCTGAAGCTGTGTTGCATAAATATTTCTGAAGTATATTGTAAGATCTACTAGCTATTTAGAAATCTAAAATGGAAGTAGCAACTGAACTGAGCTAAGTATAGTATTTGTGATTATTTAAGCTGATGGCACCTGGAGAGCCCAGTGACAAGTACAATTCGCAGTACAAATGCAGTGTAGATGATGGTGTCTACTGAGAAGACAAGGTCTCGGTATGAGAAAACTGTGTTTGTTAAACCTTCCTAAAATTCAGTGCCTGATACAGAACCTGGAGTACAGCAAGTGTTTTACCTTGTGGAAAAATGCAAAGCAAATGCCAACAGATGTGGCATTAACAAAGCTCATTTAAATTTCCTGTGCACTGGACAAGTGAATAATTGCTGTGTGCTCGGTTAGCAGAGCTGTAGGTATTTAGTGCATGGAATATATGGTTTGTATTTACAGAACCTGTTCTACAGTTTTGCTCTTTTTTTCTAAGAAAATGCTGGGTTTTGCTTAAATAATGTAACTGAGAATATAAGTGAGATTACTTCAGTGAATAGCTGCACCATCAGTGAAGTGTCCACAATCTGCACTAGTGCCAACCCCCCCGCCCCCCCCAGTTAGTTCCTGTGCTGTTTGGTATGCTCTTCCAGTGTAACTCCTCCCATCTTCTGCCCTAATTCCAATAATGTAGAGATGCTGTTGGTGATGAGCATGGTCTGAAGAGGAAATCCAGCATGATGTGGTTCACTTTGGGTGTGAAAGTTAAGAATGGCAAGAGCCAGTTCTTAAAACCCCTGTATTCCTTGCAGGTCTCTGAAAATGGCCATTGTGGGTGTTTCCAGTTAGTGGCACCGAATATTGTACTATTTGTAAAGCAGTTCAACAGCTGAGTAGGCATACTGATAAAAATTGAAATGCACGGTTGTCTGAAATGGCCTCTATCTAGACTGCCTTATTTTGGAGAGATTTACTCGTCTCCGTCTGATAAATTGCAGAGCATGAAAGCAAGGCGGGGGCAAAAAATTGCCTGCTTTCATTTAATAGTGCTTCAGACTTGCGCTGGGATTTATCACTGCCTCTTGTTTACTTATTTGAGTGTTCTTCGCAAACATTGGCAGCATCAGACTTAACCTTAAAAAAATAGGAAATGTGCTATTTCTGTTCTACCTTGTTTTAATTGAATATTTTTTGAAGTATGTCTGCCATCTTCATTTGGCAAGGCCTCCTTAAATCTCTAGCCATGAGAAGCACTGCTTGGCATCTGTGAACTGTTTGGTTTTTTTGTTGTTGTTGTGGGATTGTTTTTGTTGGTTTTTTTTTCTTTCTAAAGTTGCTGTTCTTTTTTCAAACTCGGAGTAGACATTCCCAGCAATTACGGAAAAGCCACTTCATTTCTGACAGCAGCCATACGATAAACTTGGTGAAAGCTTCTGCGAGCAGCTCATTTCCTGTGAGCTGGAATGTGCTGCGTGGAGCCCTGTTTCTGCAAGAGCGGTCATTTCTGTTAACATTAGTTGTGCTCTGTCATGGAGCATTGGAGATAATATGGAAAAGAAAACATGTGAGTTTCTGGGCTTGTACCAAATAACTGCTAATTTTGGTAGTTCAACAACATTTAGGACTAGCATATCTTTTTTTAATTTGTAAAACAGAATGGGTTGTTTTTAAGACATTATTTAAAACAAGTTTAATACTCTGCTAGTTTTTAAACCTGGCGAATAGCTAAAGAGTACAAATCCCAAATGCAATTACTCTTGGTTATCTTCCTTCAGAATGATTTTTATTAGTTGGTATGTTGCAGCAGTATGTATCTCATTCATACCGATGTCAGTCCATCCTATCAGTGGGCAAGATGAACTCTGTCACATCCTTTTTAGTAAGCAAAAAGCTTAAAGTGGACTTAGCTTCTCAATTTGTGTATTTTCATCATGTTGTGAACCTAGTCTTCAATGTTGTAAAACTACTGAATCTCACAATTTTATATATGGTTTTATCCAAAGGTTGGGAGAGAGGCAAGAGGTGGACGTTTCCTCGTTTCTAGCTGGTTTCCTAACTGTGGGTGGAAGGAGCATTGGACTGGACCATTGGGACAAACTGGTGTGTGGTGGCCTAACTCTGGGCACCGTGGCTTCTGTAGCAGGGGTTGTTTTCAGAGGGGGCCTGGGTTTAGGCTAGGTAGTCTCCAAACATGGTTCCAGGTGCTAACTTGTCTGATTCCTGATAGCACTATGGCTTGGTGGTATTTTAAATGTGAACTTGTAATGATAATACTTCATGAAAATGATTTGAAATTATTAACCTAAGTTTTGGCCTTAACATAGTTGCTTTCATTTCTCACATAATTTAGTGTTTTTTTCATTAAATACAACAGAAACTCTGTGACTGTGTACAAGGGAAGACTGGAATAGCAAGGTGGCAGGATTATTTTTTTTTTTTCGTAACTTGACTGATTAGCATGAGGCCATCATATCCAACACTAGTTTGTCAAATAATTTTGTTTGTTTTGATGAGAGATTTCATAAGCTAAAACCTTTATCTATATAAATAACTTGGTGAACCCTCGAGCCTTTCAGTGTGAGTAAAACAAATGGGATTTTCCACAAATATAAATAATGAACCAAAAATAGCTGTTTTTGAAGAGAAACAGCTCAGAATTGGGTTGGAGAATAAGAAGGTATGTATTATTCAGGAAGGAAATAGGAAGCATTTGAATGAAGTTGTGTGTGAATTCTCTCACCCTTTGGTATAAGGATAGCCCACAAAGGTGATGTTTTCCTATATCTGCAAATATTTATTACGTTAGATGGATTGATGTTTTAAAGTAAAGCTCTTGATGAAATTTAGTGTAAGTTTCCATATGGAAACTATGTCAAACATAATCAAAACAGACATGCAAAGTATTAACAATTATGCTTAGCGAATCCTTTAAGGTTTTGAGAAGACCTTTATGTGTTAGGGATTAATATGCTTTTTTCAGATATTCACTGAAATAAGACTTTTTCTTCTCAAAGTGTATTAATTAGTTGAAAAGTGGTCTGTGAAAGTAGCCACAATGTGTAACTGGTTGTAAAGGACTTGACGTGTTTTTAAAACTCTGACATTCCTTTCCCACACTCCTTGTGAGCCTCTCTCATGATGTTTTGCATTCAGATACGCTTCATGGTGCTATTACAGTTAACGTGGATTTCCAGTTATCTTCAAGCAAAGATGTTGTGACTACAGTTAACAGCTACCTGCAAGTGGTAGCGGATTTTTTTATTTCCTGAGCCACCTTCTTGGGCAGCTTTTTAAAAACTGCTACACCAAGTTTTACACTGGTAGTGCAATATTTTTGTTATATTTTGCTTGTCTTCATCAAGTGTTGTGCATGGATGTATATAGATTGAATGCGATGTATCTTCAGGTCAAGGTTGTAATAATAATCCAACAAAAATATGGGAGCAAGCTTGCTTTTTTAGCAGTCCTTGCTTCACACATTTTGTAGGGGAAGTGCGTGTGTGTGTGTGTGTGTGTGTATATATGTATATGCCTTTTTTTAGGTAAAAGAGATGCAAAGACTAACCAGAAAGTTGGATTTTAAGTGACAGGGTGCAGTGTTTACTAACACTTACAATGGAACTTTGTTTCCCTGAACTTGTATAATGTAATTAAAGTGTTTTCAGTGCAGGTGATAGCTGGTGTGATAAAACTAGCATACTCGAGGGTGGGCCTTCCTGTTGTGGGGTCTCCTCCCTTCCTGAGGATGGGGGAGTAAAGACCCCCAGGAGAGCGAACTTCAGCTCACAGACATCCCCTCCTGCTGCTCCCAATCATGAAAGTCCCTGTGTTATGTTTACTTCAGGATTTTGCACCTTTCCTGCTCAAGAAAATACGGGTAACGAGAGGAGATAAATTAACATTATTAAAATACTGTTTTCTTAGAGTTAGCTTTGAAGTCCTGTTGCTGTTAACTCAAAGGTGATGGGAAGGGGGAAAAATGAGGTTTCTTGCTATTCCCAGGAAACAGGGGGAGATGCCTGCCAGCTAGCTTCAGGTTGCCCTGGCACGGGCAGGCTGCTGGCCGCTGGACCTGTGGTCCTTGGCCGCCACAGCAAGTGCCATCTCCTAAGGTATTTTCTCATACAAGTCCTTTTTCACTCGGGCTTAGAGAGTTCATTTTGAGTTAAAACACCAGCCCTAGAAATTAACCTTTACTAGTTCCCCTTTCCTTCTAGGAGTACGTTATTTTACTTTATGTTTGTGAAGTTGGCATGTGGGGTAACACTAAAGCAATGTGTTAACTTTGCTCAGCTCCTGATTTACATTGAAAGTCATTTGGGGTTTTTTTATGGTGTTATGTTGTGGATTTTTTTCTTGTTGTTTGGTCGATTTTTTTTTTTTTCTTTTTTCTTCCTTCTTTTTTCTTTTACCTCTTCTGCAAAGGTTGTTTTGTGCCAAAGTGACTGCTGGAATTCTGAGAAATCCTTTTCTTTGGAAAGTGGTTTCAGCAGCAGCTATCTGTGGGACATACTGCATCTTAACAGCTGAAATACTGCAAAACAAAACTCCATATAAGAACTTTGTGGCTAGGTACAGTGTACGTTTGAGATACACTTGGTGTGATATAATTTTGTTGGGCAGGAAACAACCTCATTCAGCCAAACTGCTTTCTTCATCCCACCGATCCCACCAATTTGGAAGTGACTTGATACCTACTTTTTTCTCTTCTAGCCTTCCTCCCCACTTCTTCCCATTCTGTATAGCTTTACAAATACAGATTAAGGTTGTGCTTTGTAAGTCAATTCTTTCCTTTTTTTCTTGAAACTACATATTGTCAAAACAGGACAATTGAAGTGGTACAACCAAAACGGGTCCAGTGGGATATCTAGGGCTCTTCTCCAGCTTTATCTTGAGATGCAGATTTCCGTGATAGTAAATACCAGTGATTGCAGAGGAGAGAGGATCAGACTCTGGAGAGGCAAATGGACAGGTAATTTCGTTGCTCTTTACAAACACATAGGCATGAAAAAGATAGTACTGAGAAGCCTCCCTTCTTGCTGATGAAGGGAAGAGCGGATTTGACTTGTCCTACAAGATGTTCCCAGTGCTACTGATATACCTGTTTCTCAGATGCCTAGCCAACATGTTTTCTTCGTATGTTTTGGGGTTAAGCTCATTTTCAGATGTGCTAGCAGATAGGCTTTGCAGCGTTTTCCCCCTTTATCTGCAGCAAAGCATGAGGATTGCTTTATATGATCATCTTCATTCTTATCTCACCTAATTAATTCCCAGCCTTTGCAAGAGCCCTCGGCAGTGATGATACTTCCAGCTCTCCTAGCATCTGTTTTCTCTCAACAATCTGATCTGCTGGGAATAGAAATATTTAATTTATTAATTCTTCTGCAGCCAATATATGGGAATGTGGGTGAAATTTATCATAGCCTAGCTGTGATCTCGTGGTTCCTTTTGAACGGTGTGAAAGCTATCACGGAAGCTTTGTATATACTGAGAGGAATGAGAAATGCTTTTAAAAAAAAAAAAAGGGACTGCCTGTTTAAATTATTGAAGAATGAGAATCTAACAGAGACAGAGCTGCTGGATTTTTAGACTCTGCAGAAATCCAGGTTTAAGCCTGCTAAACTTCGCATGGCATCGTATTCAAACTTCTCAAACATGATACCAAATAACAGATTAATTTGAAAATTTCCATTAAGTATGGATTTTAATGAATGGTTCTGGATGTGCAGTTTAAGTCAACCTTGGCTTCTACTTTTTTGAGATAAGTGCTACTTGCTGTGGGTAGCATGTGAACCGTTTGGAAACCAAGCAAAGAACTAATACTTAATATGCTTAAACAGGGCACATTTTTAACTGTTCTTCCGTGCAGAGTGGACATATTTCAATGAACATACAAGCAGGTGTGACTTAGCTTTAAAATGTCAGTCTGATTTCCACCCTTGTATTCAGTGTTTGCTAACGCTGACTTTTTAAATGCAAGGGGAAAACTCCTACTCTCTTTCCTATGCATAGAATATCTAGTCACATTATCTGTAGACCTGTCAGGAATTCGTCCCATCATGATTGTATTTCTGCACCCCCCCCCCCCTTTTTCCTCTGGATCAGGAAATGTATACTCAGCTTTTTATGCTGGAAGAATTAGTTGATTGGCGCTATTGTTATCGATTATGTCCTTAAGACTTGACTCTCTTGATATCAATGTGTCTTTTAAAAGCAGGTCCAGTAAATGGAGATAATACTCTTCTCTAAAATTCAGAACTTAGGTGAAGCATGTCCCTCTGTCTCCTGGCCTTGCAAGGAAATGCAGAGGGATCTGGCTTGGTAGATCCAGTGCTTAGCTGCTGAGGGTCACGGATTTGAGGAGAGGGGGTTTGACTTTGTATTCATTTGCTTTTTATACTGATGATGTACTGATGGGGTTCATTATTTCAAAACCATTCTGTTACCTACTTTGTTCTGGTATCCCTTACTGATAGCCAGAATATCAAGCCTAAGGCTGCCCAGGGAATGTATTAATCATGTATGGGTTTTTTTGTAAGTCTTCTGTACAGTGATTTTCTTTTTTTTTTTTTTCACTCTAGGGATCTTCTTATTGTAGATGTCCTCATTTTTACACTGTACCATCCTTTTTCTTAGCATTTTTCTTGCTGTTCGCATATCAATAGAGCAATGGCACTGTAATTTTCAATCCCTTGTACTAAAATAGGACAATCATTCAGGAACACACCAATGACATTTTCTTCCTGAACTTTGAAAAATTCAAAACGGGTCAGCTCTGTATCGTGAGGAACAACATGGCCTGTTACATCTGTTGTGAATCTGTTGGTATTGCCAGGAGGGCTGTGTCCTTGCAGTATTACTGGCTTTTAAGAATTACTGTGTTTAGCAGTAAGATAGGAAATGAAATGGATTCTGAATAGTTGTCTATCAGGATTAATTGTTTATAAGCAAGATCATGTGTTAATGAATTGGCACTCTAATAACACTTTATGGAATACTTTTCTAATATAAAGCAATGGTTTCTGTGGATGTTTGCTGTAGAAAAAGAGGGAATATTTGCTGGTAGTTTAAGGGAATGTGTATGCGGTGGCAGGTGTGCCAGGTGTGTTCCCCCCAGGCTGGGCAGGGTGGCCGCTCCTGCCAGCCCAGGGCTGCCAGGGCAGGGGTGGCTGTGGGGGCTCCTCCCGGCCCCCCAGCCCTGTGCCCCCGAGCCAGGCAGCCCTTCCCTCTAGGCCGGGGCTTCGCCTGTGGCCGGGTCTGCTCCGTGAGGGTTGTTTCCAGCAGCTGTCTGCCTGAGCGGGGTAAGCTGGCGTCGGGGGTTGCTTTTGGGAGAGAAGAGGAAGGACCCGGCCGTGGATGCGGGAACGCCAAAGAGCGGACCCGCTGGCCATCAGCGGGGTTTCTCCTCCCTCCTCCCCATGCCGGCAGGTGTCCGGGCTGGTAATCCCAGGTGACAGTCACCAGTCCTACTTCGAGCGGCTCTGGCAGCAGCGTTGGCTGTGGAGGTGAGCCCGGCCACGGCTGTGATCTCGTCTTCGTAAGAAGATTATTTCAGGGGCCCCCTCCATCCAGTCATGGTTCTGTAGACCGACTTCCCTCTCTGTGGTGATTGCCTGGTAACATCTTTGTGGTAGCAACAGCTCTTCCTTATATGGAAAAGCGATTTTTAGAAAGTAAAGTATTTTTAGCTTCCCTAACTGAGTTGCAGCAGCTGGGAATGTAGAGGGGCCAAAACAGCGTCACCAAAGTCTTTTCAGGAGTTACCTGCCTGCGATTTGAGTACACTGGTTTCCAAACTTGCCACTACCTCCCCCACCCTCCCCATGCATCAACAGAAACGCTTTCTGTCCATGTTCCCGGGCCTAGCGGGTCCCAGCAGCACCGTGGTGGCTCTGCTCGTGGCAGCTCGTGCTCCCGTCCCTGCCGCGCAGCCGTGCCTCACGGGGACACCTCCACAGAGGCCCAGAGAGGCAGAGGGTCCTTCTCGACTTGTTGCCGCTCTTGGCGTGGATGGTGCCAGAGACGGGTCCGTCTCTGGTGATGGGCTCCCCGCAGAGGTGCCGCGCACAGCAGGGCTGCCGAGGCTGGTTCTCTTGCCGGGTCCCTCCAGAGGTGCTGGGTTTGTGTGCGGCCCCGAGGAGCCTGCCTGCCGAGCTCGGGTCTGGGCATCCTCTCCCATGCTGGGGGGTGCTGCAAGCACATGGCGTGTTCAGAGAAAGCAAGTTAAAGATACCATCAGCCGCTTTGCGGAAAGCTGAGCGCCTGGGCTCCGCAGAGGGTGGTGAAGGGCAGAGGTACCCCAGGGAGTGGGAGCTAGCCTGGGAGCTGGGGGAGAAGCACAGGAAGGGGTGGGAATATGTGTATGCATTCCCCAGATAAAGTGGGGTCCTAAACTGCTGAGTATCCTTGTTCTGGTCAGTCTTGGGTACCACCCTTTTTGGTCTTTCAAAGGGCAGCAAGTGCCTGCAGGTGCAGGATGTGAACAGTGGTCCTAGGGCGCAGGCGGACCTCCAGCCCTGGGCACCATCGGCTCTCCCCGACGGGCGGCTGCGCTGGCACCTGGGCCTGGCGGCGCAAGTGAGGGATGAGGTGCTGCTGCTTGTTTAAAGTAATCTCTTGGTTGCGTGTACTCTGGTTGTCTTATTAACACTTGGATGTTTACGCTTTGGGATGCTTTCAAGAAGGTGAAAGGTCCTCTCTAACACAAGGGTTATTCTTGTTACTCTGATGGATTGATTTTAGAATTAATTTTCAATTGTACATAAAAAGTCTGTGTGCAACACATTAAGAAGCTAAATCTAGATACCAGCAAATAGTTTAAAAAGGATACTTCTGATACTCTTAGGGTTTAATTTTATACTGCTGTAATAAAAAAATTGTGTTCAAGAGGTAGCAATCTGGACATCAGATAAAGATTTAAATCTGGCACTATGTGAAGATGGGAGATCAAAAGACGGTGAAACTGAAACTTCATGTTGGGACTGGAGCGGCTGGAGTTCCTTTGGGCAGTTCTCTTCAAGTGCGTTCATGCTCAGGATGTCAAGACTTCTTGCTGTTTTTAGCTGTTGTAAAGCTAAGGCTTACGTATAGCAGTATCAGAAACCATTTGGGCATAAACTGCATGCTGGGTGTTGACATCAGAGGGATGGTTCTCTGCTGTTAATAAATCTGATGAAAAGACATTTTAAACCTTAAGCTCATACTCTAAATCATAGAATCATAGAATCATTCAGGTTGGAAAAGACCTTCAAGATCATCAAGTCCAACCATCATCTGTGCCCAC
>JANXJC010000098.1:42825251-42918942 GCA_027564655.1 Leptodon cayanensis
CACCTCCCTGCTCCTGCTGGCCACACTATTTCTGATGCAGGCCAGGATGCCGTTGGCCTTCTTGGCCACCTGGGCACCCTGCTGGCTCATCTTCATCTGGCCGTCAACCAGCACCCCCAGGTCCTTCTCTGCCAGGCAGCTTTCTAGCCACTCGTCCCCAAGCCTGTAGCGTTGCATGGGGTTGTTGTGACCGAAGTGCAGGACCCAATGTAGTAATAAACTCTAGATCTGTTACCTGTTAAGTTTATGTCTTCCTTTTGCTCTTCTACCAAAGCTGAGTGAGGGAGATACCACTACAAATACCAGAAAGCAAGTCTCCTTTTGCTCTTCTACCAAAGCTGAGTGAGGGAGATACCACTACAAATACCAGAAAGCAAGTCAGTCATCCCTAACTAGGATGTAGGACAGCAGCCTAGCAGTGAAGGCTGGGACAGAAAGCTGGGCTGTGTGCGAGGAAATTGCCTTCTCCAGGAGATGTCTGGGTTCATCCGATGGTAAGTGGGCATTCAGCTCAGTAACTGCTTGCTGGGGTTGGACTCACTGTAATGATGGCCATTTCTGCGGGATGTCTTCCTGCTCGATCTTGTACAACAGCTTTCGGTTATATACATGAGTGTATATTGGTGTTTTGGACGCTGGGTAAACGACCCCACTTTTGGGACAACAGTACCATCACAGGAATGGAACTTGCTCTAGAGGAAGCCACTGGGCAAACTGGGGGGAATTTTACAGGAAGTCTCTTCAGCTCATGAACCCCAATCTGTCTCTTGTCCCCACTGCCCAGCTGAAAAGCTGTATTGGTGGCATAGGGTGTATTGTGAGCCTGGGCCATCTCCGCAAGCGAGGCAGAGCTGAAGCACTGTACAGGAGGTGAGGGGGGACAAAATTGTTGACAAGTTGTGAAAATTTGCAGAAATGATTTGGCTGCTCCTCTGCAGTCCTTGTGCTCCAGGGCTGCTTGCAAGCCCACGTGTAGAGTAGGGCCAGCTGGGAGACTTGATTCCACATCACAGCTGATCTGAATTAAAATGCATTGATGAGGCAGCCATTGCTGACCAGGTTGTAAACTAGTTTGCAGAGGGAGGAGAACCTAGAGGAACTGCCTCAAATAAGGGTGAGATCTACTTAGTGTCAGCTGAATGAGCGTGATTTGGGACTTTTAGAAAACTTGAGTATTCCATGAGATCTAAAATAAGCGAGAGAAATGTTTGGGGATTAATACTCTTTAAGAAAAAGCAGAAGTGCAATCTGGGGATCTTTCATAGCTCATGTTTCTCTGTCCTCCTGGTTGAAGTGTGCTGGAATCTCCCTGTTTCCTCTCTCGTGTTGTCGCCACCCCCTCGTTTACAGCCTGACAAAGTTCTTTGCTTGGGAATGGCAAATGCCGGAGAAACAGTTCAAAGTCTGGCCTGTAAGTTCAATGCGTGTTCTAGCTTAGCCTTGGATTCTCTGAAGTCGTATGTTAGGTGCTTTGTGTCTTTGTGGGAAATAACGTATATTGGATAATGCAGTGTAAAGTGCAAGCTAAAATGCTTCAAAAGCACCAGAATGGACTTGGAGCATAAGTCCTCAATCTTTTCGTTATTTTTTTAAATTATTTTAATTGCTATGTTTGCTTTATTTCTTATGGTGGCAATGTGCATTTAATGCATTGTCACACTTGCAAGGTATTATGAAGTCTTCATTTAAAAATGCTATGTCTTTGCACTTTAAACTATGTTACTTGCTAATATAGTATAAGTGGAATTGGTTTTGGAAAGAATCAGTTGATTTTGAGCACCAATGTTCAGAGTAGTTCTAATTTGATCTTGTAGGCTGAATATCTGTTTTAAGGCTGGAGCGTATCTTGCCTTTTACTTTCATACAGAGAAAATCCAGTAAGTTCACTCCTATCAACAATAAGTTGATATAATCAGGATTTTGTTGTTGTTTTATCCACAAAAAAATGATACAAAGGAATGTATTTTTGTATGTGAGAGCCTTCTGAAAGTGAAGTAAAAACATAACCCATTTCCATAGCTCCAGAATACACAAAGACTGTGACTCGTTAGTGCTTGTGTTGTTAAGTATTTGCTAACATATTCACAGTATATGCAAGATTTGGTCAATGTGGGAACAATGATGCTTTTCTTCACTACTCCTTTCTGTTAATAGTTGTTCTATTTAATAGCTCCACTGAAGAGCTCTGAATAGCAGTCTCTTGCATTTAACAATATCCTTCTGTTCTGTAAGCGTAGGACTGCTTCCAGGATCACCTCTGCTGGAATTAGAGGGTATTTTGTGAGTAACCTTGACTTTGGGCTTTAAGACTACTGAGTAAAGTGGTTTTGTCCTTGATAATGTTGGAACTGTGAATGAAGCATTTAAAAACAAAAAAAGTAATCCTTAGTTATCCAATTTTACTAGGAAGTTCAACTTTTTAAAAATAGAACTAAAGTATTTCATTAAAAATGAAAATCTTTCCTTTCGTAAATATGGAATGATGCTCTTAGACCCTTCCTGCTCATACTTTAACCGTGTAAAAATCCAATGTGAAATGATAGATAATTCGAAGTAAAATGGATTTAATTGATTTTTGACCCTATCCACTTGCTTGCCTTTTAAAGATCTTTGAAATCTCTACCTTTAGAGTTGCCAGTGCTAGTTTTAATATACACTTGTTTCCATGCTATTCCATGGAAACTTTTCAAGGGTATGAAAGAATGCTACAAAATTCAGCAGGGAGTGTTGTGCAGACTGTGTGCAGTGTTGTCTCGCCAGTGCTGCCAGTTTGTTTAAACCAGTTTCACCCAGAGCCACAGCCATGACACCCGCTGCACAATCATGGTGTCTCCCCACTGCATAATTAACTCCTGGCAGCACAGCAGTTAATCTTCCTGTTATAGCAGTAAGTGTCGTTCAAAACTGCCAGGGCCAAAATCACACCTCAAGGACTTTAGTTCTTCGTAGGAGATGGATATAGAGATACATACACATGTACACACACCCCCCACACCCCCCGCCCGTGTGTGTGTGTATATATATATAGGCATATAATTCCTTTTTGCTGAGTGAATTTGCAGTCTATAATTGGAATTCAGTTTAGTTAGATCAAATTGCTCCCCTGAGGACTGTTTCTACCAGTCTTTAGCTAAGTATTCATGATTAATTTTATGTACGTGCTATGAATCTGTCTAGGTTTTGAGAATCTGCTTATACTCACTCCTCTCATTGGGCTGTAAATATAATATATTGCTTAAAAATCATAGCTGAACTGTAGAACAAAGTTGAGTATGTGTAATCTAGACCACTTCATTAGTTGCTTTTTGTCAATGTCATCTGATCTGCATGGGATTGTGCCGATGAGGAGCCCAGTCTGGATGGTCGTTAAAATAGGATCCCTTAAAGTAAACTCCCTTCTTTAATGCAGATCCTTTACCCCACTGGAACACAGCTCTGGTCTGTGCTCTCTGACATGCAGTAAATGGACGACCACTGGTCGTGCTTTGCACATCCAGGCTGTGATACCACTCTCAGGAGCAAAACAAAGCTACCTGGGTGGTGGAGGTGCGAGGTAGATCCTGAAAGACTACTTGCAGGCTGCTTTAATGAAGGGGCTAGAAATAACCAAGTTACTTCTCTAAGGGGAAATTAACTGCTCTATAACAGTATCCTCATTTTCCCTAGCCTGGTGAAATTTCCTTGTCATCATGCCCTAATTTCTAGTTAGGGGCTGCTGCTGTTGATTCTGAAGTACCATACTGCAGCTTAATGCATCAATCATAGGAGAAGACTCAAAACCAAGGAGGGCTGTAGCTTCCAGAACCCTCTTACGCCTCAGGAGTGGTCACAACTTTATCATTTACTGTCTTTTGCACTTTAATCAGTATATACTGTGAAATGATAATTATAGCTAATATCCTTCTGTTAATTAAAGACTGGAAATTGGGGGATGGGAGGAAAATTCTGGAGTTTTAATATGGTTCAGAAATGTGGGTGTCTTTTAAGGATCTGTGACAGGCAAGTTACGGTTGAAAACAAGAGTAGATCTATTTTGGATGTATTAAACTGTGCCTTGTCACTTTGAACTGTACTCTAAAAATAAGTGAAAAAGCAGATGAACTGATGCTAAGCTCTAGTGCTGCTGGTGTCTTCACGATGTACTTGTCATGCAAGGACGCCCAGGCTGGCTGGGTGGATGGAATATTGATCTCTTTATCCATAGGAAAGGCAATGTAAGAAAGCAGATGTTTTGCTATGGAATTTGGGAGAAAGCTTGAGATTTCTATTTTGTTGTGAATGTGGTGACCTCTGAAGTCAGACAACATACCAGGGTGGATGCAGCTAATCCCAGTATACCAAACCTTTTTAGTTTCAAATAGAGATATAAAATAAGTGTATGATAGCCTGTATGTACCAGATACGAAGAGTTAATTATTAAATAATTAATTCTACTTAGTTTTATTAACCCCTACCTGGATTTGAGAGTAAATCCTTATGTTAACTATGGAAAACACTTTGTGTGAAGATTTAAGAGGGGAGCGAAAGACAGGTGTGTAAGAAGGCTGTAAGAACAGAGTGGAAAAAGAATTTTCACTTGTTCAGTTGATTTTTAAAATACCAAGTATAGTACCTTCGCTTATATTTGACTTTATAGGTGAAAAAAATATTCTGGCAGTCAAATAATAGGGCTTACTTTTTTGTGTGTGGGGGGGGGGAATTCTGTTTCTCCTTAGGATCTGAAGTTTGGGTTAGCATTCAGATCACCTACTAAAGCTTCTCTTTATCTCCAGAAAGCCATGCAAGACTGCACCGCTATACACTTCTGTGCGCAAGTGGCGCATGGTTTCTTGGGAGGACAGCAAGCATGGCTGTGCTCTGCTCTGCCGTGGCTGGCATGCCGGCAGCCCTGTATTGAGACTGCCAAGGGGTTTTTTTGGTGTGGGTGTGTTTTATGAAATGTCAACTACTGGTCTCTTCCAGAAAGGCTTGAATTGGTGAGAGACCAAGTTTCTAGTGCTGAGCTTGCTCTGAAAACTGAAATCTGTTTCAAGGATGGAAACAGATTTTAGTCATTATTGTGTAAACTAAATTAATATGATTGTGAATTACTTGCTGTAGGATTTGGCAGTTTACATAACTTTTTTCCTGTGGAGTGGACTGTATGTTGTATTGGTTCATTGCAAGGTACTATGAGGTGGAGAACAGTCTTTCACTATGCAACACTTTTCCTACATTGAAAAATCTCAATAGAGGGTCTGATATTGCCACTTTTCTCAGTGAGTGAAATCTGATATTGCAAGAAATAGTGTGCATCTTTGAAGTATTTAATAAATAATATTTGTGATCTCTGGGGGATGCCAGCTTCAAGGGCAATCAGACAAGTGCAGCGAGCGGTCTGCTGTGTTTGCTGAAGATGATCTTAGGGGGTCTACCTGCATGACCTTGGAAATACACGGTCAGGTCATGGCCTTGGGAAATCTGAAAACAAACATTTTTCTACTGTGCCTTTTGCTGCAAGCAAGCAGACTAGCACCATGCTCACCTCTAGGGAAACTTTTGCAGGAGGAAAGGCAGGAGAATAGTGTGTTTTCCCATGTCTGTCCTGTCTGCTTTGTGTGCCTGGAAGTAAGATGAGATGTCCGAGTCCAGTAGTGTGGACTGTCTTGTGTCCATGCTCTCTACCACCTGAATCCAGCTATTTGTACCATTCCTGATCTGTCTCCCTCCTGACCTCTGTGCCGTGGGTACCACCTGGTTCACACCAGATCCAAGTCCGGGCACAGAGGAGCACGTTGGCAAGCTGGGGACTGAGGTCCAGCCTGATGGTCTGAGTGTCCTGACGCCTGCGTGGCTGCGTTGCTTTCCCTGTTCTGCCACAAGTTCTGCCGTCCCTGCACAGGCTGTGTTGGGGAAAGGTACGGTATTGCTTGCGGGCATAGGAAGGTGGCAAGTCCGTTGAATGCTCTATTCTGGTGGGGGTGGCTTTATGTAGTCTCCGTGTTTAATTTTCCCTATGCAGGCTGGTTAGGATTTTTCTTGCCCGAGAATGCCATCCTAGCTCTCTTCAGTGGTGGTGGTGTGTCTTCCCTTCTGTTGCTTTCCGTTTTTTGCTTTTGTCTGCCTCCTGAGGACGGGATCATCCCAAAAGAGGGTGCTCTTTTGGCTGGCTTTTGGGGTGAACAAGGGTGAGTTTCTTTCACGAAGGAAAGGTGTCCCCTCAGAGAAGCTCTGAGCTCCCAAAGCTGCGGGTGTGCAAGGGGAGACCTTCCCATCAGCGCCCAGTCTGAGAGGAGAGGCCTTGGTGGATGCTCTCCTCCCAAGATTGGATGGGATTTCTCTTAGGACATACACTGTCTTGATGTCTGTGCCATGCTCCAGTTGGTGTAACTGTTCAGTGAAATTAAAAACTGGAATCACAAGGTTTTTGCTGCTACAACCTGTGGCATTTTTGTGGGTTTTGTTTTTTTGGGGTTTTTTTTTTTGAGGGGGTATGAGAGAGCGATTGGTGAATAAAGTCAGTTCAAACCTGCTTTATTCTAGTGGGGTTGCTGTAAAAGTTGTCTCTGAGCCTACAGCTGTTACGAGAGATTCAGCAGAATAAGTTTAACATACCTAACATTGTAGTGTAACAGTGTTTTTTTGTTTTACCTGTCTGCCTTCCAACTGTTCTTTCTTAATGGCTGTGTAATTTGGAATTGTTTATGCTAATTTGCAGGAATGTTTTCCCTGTAGAAAAAAAATGGAGTTGTCCTTAATTATCCAGGAACAGAGTCCCAGGAGTGCGTCCCTTGCCTCAGCAGTGCTGTTCAGCAGTCGTCTCCCTGCTTGGTGCTGCTCAAGGATGGTGTTTCCTGAGGTGCAGCTTCCGTTTTCCTCCCTTGCGCCGGTTGCAGGCCCTCTCCTTGGGTGAGCTGTCAGGAGGCAGCAGCCCAAGCCCGAGGGACGTGGGGCAATTTCCTGGCTCAGCCTGTGCCAGGGGAATGGTGGCTGCGTTGATAGTCTTAATTCTTGATCCCGAACATAAGGATAGTTTTACTTTTGCTTTTCTTAAAGCAGTTCACATATTGCAGCATAAATACATGTTTCCAGAGCTCTCCCAAGATAAACATTTAAAAAACATTTACAACTGTCAGGTTAAGTGTGTCCTCATATTTGCAGCATTCTCTTGAAGTGCATCCTCAAGCCATGGTACCAGTGAGTCGATTTCAGTTTAATCTCACTTGAGTGGTCAGAGAAAACTGGAGGTGTTTTCTCCCAGTGTGACCTATTAGGCATTTGGAATGTTTCAAAATATGAAAAAAATTTCAGGGGGAGGGGGAAGTAAATAAAAGTAATCTTTACTTTTTGTCAGAGTCTAACTTGAGCCTGAAGACCTATTTTCCTAAACAGGAAAAGAGCCATTCCAGCACCATTCAGAAATGTTGATACTAGGTGAAGTGCACTTCCTTGTGACAGAAAAATAGAGGTGTTACCTCATTGCAAACAGGATATCTCTTAATAGTTAGGTTTAAATATACAAAATTTTCCATAGTGGCTTTGAATTTCTGGAGCCATGAACACAGAATAAATTTTGGCTGTAATAGTATTATTACTGGCTGGCTGTCAGGAGATTTCTACTGATACCTCCTGATACTGCTCGTTTGGGTTTTAGTGTTGAATCAAGCCTACTGGTTCATTAAATGTGTCCACAAAATGTTTGTGGAAATTGGCTTTTGTGTTTGTTTTTGTTACTTTATTATACACTGGGTAGGGTTGCCTTACACCTTAGCAGTAGCAGTGCGAGCATGCCAGCTTCAGACTCCTCTGGGCGAGTGCGAGAGCTGCTCACTGGTGTGGAGGTCCACCTCCCCTCCTGGGGGTCCATCCCTGCGGTGGGTGCACCCTTGCCTGTAATTATGGGAGGTTTTTTGAGATGGAAGATAAGTTTTTAAACTGAAGATGTCTCTCTGCCTCCCCCGCCTCCCGTCTCTCTTTTCAGCAACAGAATTCAGTAGATGAAATGGAGTGATTTCTCTAAAACATGAAGGATAAGCAGGACCCAGAGTACATGTTCTTGCAGTACTTGACTTGCATTTTGTTTAATGTCAAGCATGTGTTTATTCTAGTCTAGTATGCCAAAATGTATTATGTACAGTAGGTCAGGAAGAGTTCAATAATTCTGGGAAAATGTATGTAACATTGGTTCTCTTGCTGCAGTCTTGTCTCTTATTTGGATGAGAAATGCATTACAGTAAGGAAAAACATTCCAGAGATGTAACTTCTAAATAGAAAGTCTCTATTCCTGGCTGTGTCTTGTGAATAACTCTTAAGATGAGTGTAGAAAGCAAAGTGCTATTTAATGAGTGGAGGGGAAAAAAAATCTGACCTCTCTTAATTTAAAAAAAAAAAAATTTTTTTTGTTTGGCTCAACTTTATTTTATGAATGGAAGTAGTCTGTGTTCTTCAGCTGCTGATTTTTAGGGCGAGGATCAGGAAATTGAGTGAGTAATCACTGCATAGTTTTTGCCCATGTTTTGGAAGTGTAGCGGGGGGGTACTTGAGTTTAACTCGAGGGTGCAGCCCTTCTACCAGAGCAGGTAAGGTGGTGCCAGGTCAGGAGCTTGCTCTGCAAGCTTGCTGATGATCGCTAGCACACCGCTGCTCTTTGTGCAGCTTGAGCACAGCCGGGGAGCTGGTCGGTGCCGCTCTTGCCTGTGTGGCCGTGGTCCCCATCGGGAGCACAGGGTGGCCGTGCCCGCTCCCCGTGCCGAGGGAAGCCTGGCACAGGCTCCGGTGGGGCGGCTCAGGTCGCCCACCTCGCCTGTGGCTGTGCCTCGGCTGGCGGCTGAGCGGCAGTGGCTCCTCCATATCCCGAGAGCGGGCATCCCATCTGCTGTTCTGTGGTTGGATTTTTAGTTCCACTCGGGTAGAGGGCATTTTTGTTCTTACGTTGAGGGTTCTTCTGCAGTTGTTAAACTTCCCCTCGTTGCAAAATATTTTGCTGACCTCATAAGCCGACTTCAGTATTAAAGAGTTAAGTCATTGAGAAGCAAAACTGTTTCTTGGCCGTGTATTTAAAAAAAAAGAAAAAAAAAGGACACAGGAAATATAGTTCTTTGAGTTTTCTTTCTGACTCCCAGAAATATTCTTATCCTGGAAACGCTTTGAGACAACTTCCCCAGTTTCTTATTTCCGTACTATTGAATATTTAAAAAATAGTGAGATCTAACAGTTCTGCTTTTTAAGTGGGTTATGTCACTGAAAGTTAAAATATCTCATACTTGTGTCATGTACTTTGAGGACTGACTCTGGCAGTCAGCACATAATCGTGTAGCCACCCATCCTGTGTCCCAGTGGTAAAGAGCCCACTGGGTGAATTTGTGGTAAAAAAGCTGCTGTATGAATTTGGCAGTGAATTAGTGATCTTTAGCATGTTTCTGGAGCGGTGCTGAAATTCGAGCAGAGGGTATGATAGGCCAGAAGACAAGGCACAATTGTCTGTAGCACATCCTTTTGAAATTTGCCTGTTTCCAAAATCATTATTTTGGCAGTGATGCTGGGGGGAGCGGCTGGCGGGTGAGTCTCCAGCAGCAAGGGAGTCACCCTGTTGGTTAGTGCTGTGTGTCTCCCGCTGCAGAAATGGCAGTAATGTGGCTGGAAGGAGCTTGGCACAGCCTTAGGAAGGGTTAGAGTTCAGCAAGGGGGAAACAACCTGAACCCAGCTGCTTATCGCTGCAATCAAGTGTCGGTTGAATATGTGTGGTTGTTCAGAGGTCCCTGTTGAGTCACTTTAACAACCTGCAGGCCACAATTTTATGGAGGTAAAAGAAAAAAAAACCTCTAAGAGTATGAACACAGGTCACAGAGCCCAGGAGGGCTGAGGCTGGCAGGAGCTCAGGGGTCTCTGCCCAGGGGATTGGGCATCTCCAAGGATGGAGACCCCATGGCCTCCCTGGGCAGCCTGGTCCTGTCTTCAATCACACTGTCGGGCGAGTTCGGTGGGGATGTTGGGAAGTGGGTCTGTGAGCACCCCTCCTGCAGACGTGAGCGGGGCTGGGGCTGGGTGCAGCTCATACAGAAAGCACGGGGGCTTAGACCTTGTGTTCTGGTGAGTATTTGGATCTGGCAGGAACGGTTTTAGGAGCCTACAACTCTCTACAGAAACAGGCAAGAAATTGTGGCATCAGGACCAGACTTTCTTACAGTGTTGAATGTTGTAGCTGATGTGCTGTGGATCCGTTCTTGTGCAGGTGGATGTGGCAATACCTGAAGAAGGGTTCTGCTTTTTGTGATTTGGGAAACATTTGTAGTTCTTCTGTGTGGGGTTTTTTTTTGGTTTTTTTTGGTTTTTTTTTGTTGTTGTTCTTTTATCTGTGGGTTTGTATATTGCTTAGCCTCGGCATTTTTATTTTTTCTCTTTATATCTATATTCTAATAGCATCTTCCCCATGAGCTTGTGAATCTCTTCTGGAGTCCCACACAAGTAGTTTTATCTGCACTAATGCAGACAGTGGTTTTCTGGCTCCTCAAATTCAGGCTCAGTTATAACCTTGCTAAAACTTTGCATGCAGTCTAGGCTAATGGTCATTCCTGCTGCCTGACTCTTTCAAGTTGTTGTTTTGCATCCTGATGACTGTAAAATGCTTTTCCCTACCTGTGATGAATCCAGTCTTGTCTTGCGTAGCATCTGTTCAGACTGTACTCACACAGATAATTTTCCTTGTCTGTCACAGATAATTTCACCCCTTGTCTTGCCTCTTAATTTATTTCACATTTTCTTATTTTAAGAATAAGCTGCCTGACTTAATGTAAAATTTCCTTGCTTTCTGCAGCCTTCCTAAGACACTTTTTGTCAAATAATAGTGGGAGGTTGGCTCCTGGTTTGATTTTGTTCTGTTTAGGATTTTGTGGCCAAGGTTTCCTGTCTTGATTGGTCGTGCACTGGATTTGCCAGTGGATAAGTTTTTGCTGTGTCCCAGGATGCTACTTATGCTTGGGAAACCTCCTTGTAAAAATCTATAAAACTTCTTAAAAACTTTCAAGGGGGCACTGTAAAAATTTGACAGGAGTTGAATAGCTTGTATACTGAAAACAGCCTTCCATGCTGACTTCTAGCCTGCTGATCTCCCTGTAATCTTATATTTTTAACAGTTAATATATAATTAAACATAATTTTGCATATATAATACATATATATGTATTTATATATAAAAATGTATTGAGGCCCAGGCTGCCTTTTTTTTTCCTCAGTTGTCCATATAGTGCCTGGCATGCTGGGGTGCTGGTCCAGGGCTGGCACTCCTCCTAGCTGTAATTCAGGATTTCCCATGAAACGGGTGAGCTAGGATGATGTGTGAAACCTCTGATGGAAGATGAAAATGGGAGGTGAAGCTGCCAAGTGTTTACCTGGGAAATGTGACATGAGAAACTGAGTCAAAGTAAAGGTGGATAGAAGAGTGCAATCAGATGGGAAGCAGATCACAGAAACCTTGAAGGAAGGTTGCCCCGGGCAGGAAAACTTGCTCACCTTCTGTTTTAGTGGCTAAGCTCTTTGTTGTCCCAACCATGGTGCTTCTTTACATTTCTGCCATTATTTATGTAACTTCTGTAACTTATTCCTTATCCAGTTTACTGTCCTGCTTTACCCTTTATGATTTAATTTGTGTGAAATTAGTGCTGTGTAATATTAAGCATATGCCAAAAAGATGTTTTTATAGAGTGTGGTAAATAAATTGTTTTCACTTTCACAAAAAAGACACTGAAAAATAATTTTGCAGAAGTAATAACCCTGAGCTGCTAAGAGCTCGCTACAGCTGTGCAGCCTGTCAAATTGCAGCTCATGCTGTGAAAATAGTTTTCTTTTTGTGCCTGGGGCTGGAGTTTGAGATGTTTCTGTCCTTGTCATGGAGTGGCAAGGGCCAGCTTCCTGGCGCAGCGGGAGGAGTAGTGCGGCATCAGGGGTGGGGGGGGAAGTTGCCAACCCCCTGCCTGGTTGGTTGCAGCCAGTACTGTAATGTGCTGAAAATTAGGAGATTTGGGGGGCTTATTCATTTTATTTCTGGTTGTTGTGCTTTAGAGAGCAGTCATCACGTTTTCAAGTTTCTCTGTATCCACTGGTGAGAAATTACATTTTTTTTTTAATAGGAATAATGACTGAGGTACTCACCTGGCCTTTGGAGTTTTCTTTTAAAAATAATAATAAAAAAAGAAGCATAAATCACAAACACAAAAGCAAAAGCAACTCAGTGTTGAGACAATGCAGTTGTAGGAGCTAACAGCACAGATTGTACTTGATGTCTAATAAATGCCTGTAGACTGTTTGCCAATACCATGTTGTGTGGGTTGAATAGCAGTAACCTTAGTTCCTTGGATAAACTGCTGCTTTGAAGGTAGTCAATTAATTTCAGCGGGTATATTGTAAAAATGTGTTTTAATTTCTGTACTGTTTGCTTGCTGACTAATGTGATCTTTCCCTGTTACTTGGTAAAAATCTGCAGAAAGGTAATTTAGGCCCTAATTCTGCAAAGCATGAATGTGAGATGAGCTGTAGAAATAGGAATGCTTTAGCTCAATTTTCATTTTTTTTTTGTTTCGCAGAGTTATATTGAAAACTACAAAAATAAGACATTATTACCCTTTATTAATGTCTATCACTATTTTTGGTCAGTTTCGAAAAAAAAAAAAAGCTTCTTGCTTGAAGAATAGAAAATTATGCAGGAAATTAAGATGGAAAGCTGTGGAAAGTGCAGTAGATCTGATGAAGCCTGCTTTGACAGTTTTTCTCTTTGAAATGCCAGGGGGTTTTTTGGTAGCCCTTTTGCAGCCAGGTGTGGTTTTGCAGGATATTAAATACCTTTTACACCACTACCCACTGGTCATACTTGTTTGAAGATAGTTTAATTTATTGATTTATCTATCCACACCTGCAAATGCATTGTCAGCTTGATAATTTTCTTTGAAAAATTGGTTAATAATATATTAAAATTAAACCTTTATTCAGGTGGTGCTGAGACTGTATGTTCTCCTGAGACTAATGAAAGCTTTGATACTTCCCTCTGGTGGTGCTCCCAACAGTCTTATCTGTTGTATCAGTAGTGGTACTGAGGAAAAAACGGATATTTATGAAAGGTACTCTGTCCTACTAAACTCCAATTTAATGTAACAGTTTCTGAACAGTTTGGGAGGCAGATGCAAATTGGATAAATATGTATCAACACTTAAAAAATGAAAAATAAAATAACTGTCTATAAAGACAGAAAGAGGAGAGCGTGGCATTTAGAGTATAGCGTCAGAGCTGACAGGTTTGGAGTGGGAGGAGTTGCGGTGAGACTGTGCCACTGTACAGAAGGAGGTCTGTTCTAGGAATATTGCCTCATGCACTGACCAGTCAGTTTATTACTTAGTAAAAGTGTCTCATTTTAACCATATATGGTAGGACCAGGGAATAAATTAAGCTTCATTTTTTGACCTCTGGCTGTACCCAGACAGCTTTTATTGGACTTCTTCAGGTGAAAGTAAAAACTTCTGGACCAGATCTTCACTCTGAGTTTAAGTAGATGTTTATTTTACACAAGAAATGCACTCTTTTATCTTTGTTTTTCTTGTTGAGGGGTCTTGGAGCATATGACTGGAGGTGTAGGTGCTCGGGAGATGCCTATGCAGGGATGGGCTTGAAGTTTGTGCAAGAAGGGATGTCTCTGCAGCTAGAGAAAGGGTGGTCTGGGGAAGGCAGTGGTGATGATGTCTGAAGCGGGAGCCACAGTATCACTTGGACCATGGTAGCCACTGGGGAGCCGCAGCCCCAGCGCGGGAACTGGTGCATGGGTGAGCTCTGGGGCAGCCTCCTTTCCCAGCCCGGCGTTTGAGGGGCGATAACCAAATGGATGCAGCAGCTTCCAGTTTAGCTTACACTTCTGCTTGTTTGTCCTTTGTGGCATGGGACAATGTGATAGTTTGAAGACAGAACTGAAATTAGATGGCACCATTCTTGTTGTGGGTTCACCTGTGGAGTCTGTCACGCAAACTGCTTAGGTTGTGGATGGTTTGTTACAAACAAGATTTCATTTTCAGAAGTGAAACTGCGAGTGTGCTTGGCTGAGAAACCATCAGGCTGGAGGTATGAGGAGATTTGCAGAGAAGGGGGGGCACCAGTTATTTCGTGCTGGTGTTTTGTGCAGTGTGTGGGACTTCTCAAACTTAAAAAAAGGTGCAGGCTTACAGAGCTGGAGTAAGTCTGTGTGCTTAAAAAAATAAAATATAGCAAGTTTATATATTCATTAACATGAAGAGTTAGACGATCATGTGAGGCTGGGGTGCTAATAGGGTATATTTCTGATCTGTGCATATTTTTGTTGCTTTGGGTTTTTTTTAGAATTTATTGATTTTTTTTCTCAAACTCGAGAGAAAAGTTCTTATCTCTGCTGTTCATCAGTCTGCAGTTTCTTTGTGTTAACAGAGCATGTGTTCTCAGTCAGGCGTGTTTTCAGAGAGCCTGCACCATCTGACACAGTGCATGCTAATGTTCCTCGCTTTTGTTGTCTGCGTGACGTTTCCTTCCTTGAGAATCTATATTTAGTTTTGAAAAGTATTCACAGTGGCATAGGACTCAAGGCAGTTGCCTTTCAAGCAAAAGGAAACAGTTCTCTTTAGGGACAAGAGTGAACGAAGGGCAGGATTTCCTGTGGAAACTCACCCACACGAGAGTCAACTTTTACTTTGAACTTAATGGCAAAAAAGGCTAAGTGAAAAACCTGGACAATTTACAGCAACATGAAAGACCCCCACCCCACCCCCCCGTAACCAGCTCCTTTGTACTTCTCAGAACGTTTGCTGTAGCTCGAATTAGGCCTTCTCTTAGAAGGTGGGGAGCAGGACCATTTCAAAACCACGTTTTGGTGCACACTTGTCCAGAACTGAGAAGGTAACTTTGCTGTGTGGTTTTATAGTCACTTACTGGTCTGTGGTGCATGTGCTGAGGGTAGCAGCTCTATTATGTGCCACACATGCAGTCGTCCTATCGCAGCTTTGTGCTGTGTAGCACAGGGGAAATGCTACAGAGTCCCGCTGCCAAGGAGGAAAAACTGGCTTTTTCAGTACAGAACAGCAGTGGCGGGTAGGATGAGCTCCGAGAGCAGCAGATGTGTTCCCTGGTGAATGTGATCTGTTTTCCTCTCCCTTATTAACGGCTCTAAAAATAGCCTGTCTTTCAGGATAGAGTCACCGAAAGGCCAAGCGTGTCCTGGCGTGGGCGAAGGGGACAGGGCCTGCGGAGCTGTGCCAAGGAGTGAGGAGCCCTGGTTGCCACCCTGGGCTTTCAGGAGTGCTGCCTGGGTGTGTGCCCTGTCTGTGCTGGGAGACAAACTCCCTTTAGGTGTATGGGTGATTTGTTTACAGCGTAAGAGCTGGGAAAGCTTTGCATATGATTTTAATCCCTCCAGTAGCCATGCGTGCCGCTGCGGATGGGTATGGCCAGAGCCATACGAGTGTGTGGGGTGGCTGGGCCAGGCCAGGCAGCAGCCACTGCCCAGGTGCGGGATGTGGGCTGGGGCAGTGACACCCACAGGACACCCCTGGCCTGGCGGCTTCGGGAGGGTGCAGAGGGAATGCAGGAGAAGCGGGGGCTGCTCGCCTCCCTCCCAAGCAGCCGGGCAGGAGGGTGCTTCTGGCAGCAGGATGGCTGAAGGCCCTCGCCCTCCAGCGTGTGGGGTGACTGGGGAGGGACAGGCTGTCCCATGCACTCTCGGCCCACCACAGTGCACTGCCCACCTGCTCTTCCTCCTGAAGCCGTGCGAATGTTTCGTCCGATTTCAGCCACTTCTCGTGGCAGGACAGAAATCCCAGAGGTTCTGTAAAACCGGAGGGAAGCAGTGAAGTTGGTGGGTTTGCAGGTGGACCAAAGCCATCCTCCTTCTTCCAGCACGGCAGGAGCAGCGGCAGCGTGAGCTTGGCAGCTGCCAGCCAAGCCTGCCCGGCCAGACTCTGGTCTGCCTGGGGCTGCTGGCTTCCGCCAGGTCCAGAACCAGCCGCAGCATGTACCGTCTCACCCCGCTCAGTGGGTACCAGGGGGCTAGATGAGCTGGGAGGCTGGAGGAGCGCACCGGGGATGTCAGGCTGACGTGTGTGGGCTGTAGGAGGGAGGGCTGGGGCTCTTCAGTTACAGGCGAAGCCACAGACAGAGACTACAGCTGGTATGTAGTGGTGGTGGTGAAGTCTTGACACCTGAGGTGAAAACCTACTTTTGCTTATTTCCTCAAAAAGGTATCCACTCTCCCAGGGGTCCCAGCACGCATGTGCCTCTTGGGTGGCTCTGCTGCCAGTTATGAAGTCGGAAGGGTGTCCAAGCACACGCTTAAGGTGCTCCATTGTGCGTTTCCTTACAGTTGTGCTGTTTCTGTGTGCTAGGATGACAGAGCAGCTGCTACACTATGTTTGATTTTAGTTGGGGTTTTCCGAACTTCTTTGGCTCCTTTAAAGGTTCTGGAGGAAAAAAGCAAATGTGAGCTCTTCAATACGTAGCAGGGCAGCTGTTGCTCTGTTTAGGAGCTAATTAAACTGTGTGATGGCAGAAGCATGCACGTGTGTGATTGAAGCCCTGGTGGGATGCACACTGTGGTCTGCTCCTCTGGCGTGTGCCAGGGGATGTGCAGTGCAGTAGTGTGAAGGGGGCAGCTCTCCCCCTTCCCTCTGCCCCTGGGATGGTCTGTGCATTCATCACTGCTCACACTTGTTTGAAGGAGCATTGCAACATCAGTAGCATTTCCAGCTGCCTCTCCTTGCATCCCTGCCTGATTTGGGGAGCATGTTTAAAAAATGGAATATTCCAAATAATGCGTTCCTGTACAAAATGTTCCTGCTTTCCTGATTAATGTTTTTATCCTCAGTAAATGGAAATGATGTCTTTAAAAACAGAAAAAAAGCTTAGTACCATGCTATTTCACCTGAACTTCCCAGTTGTGTTAAGAATATTTGTTTTGTTGCTGTTCTTACAAGTTCCTGAGACACATACATTCCTGGACAAGCAGGCCTGAATTACATGGTGCTCTGTATCTGCAGAGCAATCCGTGTAGGTGATCCTTCGGGGCATATTTCCCAAAAGTGCTGGGCCTGTGCTGGAGAAGGTGATTTTTCCCCTTGGTGCATGCCTGGCAGCAGTCTGCAGGGGTGAGGTGGGTAGCTTGACTTGCCTACTTGGCCTGCTCCTCAGCACCTCCTGAAGTACTGTGAATCAGATGAGAGACCAAGTAATGTGACTTTGTATGAGCTAGTCAGCTTTTTAATAAATTTCTTCCCTTTAGTTTTTTTTTTAGGACTTCTTAAAGTCCTTATGAAGGTAAAATTCCTGATGGTGCTCACGTTCCTGTTGTATGGAGGCTAACGGATGCGTTTGTTTATAGCTGTCTCGCTGAGAGCTGTGTGGGTTGTCCTTTTTTTCCTTCCTTCAAAGCAAATGAAAGCTTTCCTTTCTGAAGGAAAGTGTTGGTTTTTGGTGGGTGGTTTTGTTGTTTTGGTTTTTTTTGTTGTTTTTTTTTTGTCAGGATTCCCTAATCCCTTCTCTGGCAGCAACCAAGCGTGAGGCAGGCACTGCTCTGTGGTGCCTGGTGAGAGGGCAGGAGGCAGTGGGCATGGGCCCGGGCATGGGAGGTTCCCTCTATACCTGAGGAGAAGCTTGTGCACCGTGGGGGTGGCTGAGCGGGGAGGCTGCAGGGTCTCTGTCCTTGGAGATGCTCCAACCCCTGACCTGTCCCTGAACGCTTGCAGTGGGGATCCGCTGGGAGCAGGGTGGGCAGAGACCCCTGAGCTCCTGCCACCCTGGCTGCCCCCGGGTCTGGTCAAATTCAGCTGTAGCAGGTATTAATTAACCTGCTAGCTGCTGCGGTTGTATTGCCCTTAGTCCTCATCCAGGACTGGCCAGTGCTATGAGGGGGTCAGAGGAAGCTCCCGCGCAAGCAGAGCGGACCTTGGGCACGTCCCAGTAAGGAGGCGACCCTGACCTGAGCGGGCACGCAGAGGCGCAGGGACTGGGCTGCACCGACAGCCTGCTTGGATAGCAGCCTGCCAGGGCAGGCAGGATGGGGCAGCAGTGGTGGGTGTCACATATTTGCTTGATCAAACAACTAGTGGCCTTTTTCCTGATTTAGCTTCTGTGGGGGCTGAAATTCAGAAAGGAAGTGGAAAAAAAGGATTACTTCTATGACAGCTGTAAATTTCACTTCTGCCTCTCCCTAACAACAGGAGGAGTGTTTGAATGGGAAAATTATCTGCAAATACCCAATTATCTGTATGATCTTGGAACTGAAAACTTTTTGTTGTAGTTGGCCCTTACCATTACACTTGGACGTTGGTCTGAGGTGTGTTTTCTGAGGGTGCTGCCTGCCCTGTTCTTGTGCAGTAATGAACAGATGTCCTTTTACATGAACTCTAAACTATTGCCTGGTTTCTGCTCATTTCAATTAAGTATTTATGTAAATTCCAAAGTTACCATAAGTGCTGCCTTTTTGACACTGTAGTAACCTCATGTGAATTAACAGAGCGTTACACAAATCAGAGTTTAGAATATATTTTGGTTTTATCTTGGGTGTTTATTTTCTTCTTCTATGAAAGCTGCTAAAACTCTGTTTCATACTATATGGTGCATTTTTTTTCTTTGAGGAGTGGGGGTGGGGGAAGGGTGGGGAACAGTAAAACCTTCACTTTCAAAACATACTGTGTTTGGTGGTTTTTGGGGGGTGTGTGTGTGTGGTTTTTTGTTTTTGTTTTTGTTTTTTTTTTCTTTTTTTCTTGTTTTTCCACTTGTAACATGAGGATTGAGCCCTGGTGTGTGTTTAAAGGTGTATCCTGACTGAAACCAGAAAAACTGACTGTACAGCCAGTCTTCATGCATAGAAGCCCTGGGGCCTTAATACTGTTAACGGATCTATATGGCAAGAGGCTCTTTTCTGTACTGAGGGCCCAAACACAGTCCCTAAGATTTATATACTAAAATAAAGAACTGGAGAAATCAAAATTGTAGGCATCTAAAATCACTATTTTAATATTGCTTGATACTTAGGTTTCCAAATGAATATCAATGCCAGATTTCAATGTACATCTATTTAAAAGCAACAGAAAAGTATTTATGTATTTCATGTGAGAGTTTGCTTCTACTTAAACTAAAACTGAATGGATAAAACACTTCACAAAGGGCTGTATATATGTCTCGGATAATTTGTATCTTTATAAGGTTGCCTATTTGCAAGACATCTGATGGTCTTTTATGGAAACTTAACAGAATACCAAGGATGTTATTTCCAATTGCATATATCAGTTCTGCTACTTTGGCTTCTTAGAAATTGCATCAATAATGTTAATTGAGCAAAACTGTTTCCCTTTTAGCACTTTGTTTCTCTAAATTGTTTCTTGTCAGTTGTCTGTGGCTTTGAAGACTTATTTCTCCTTGTATGCTTTTTTTTTTTTTTTTTTACAATAAAGATTATCTAGATATTTTTCTTCTAAAGTTTTTCCTCTTAGGGCAACTGCATGTTAAGTGCAATTGTAGCACGTAAGCCTCCTCCTGGAGGATCCCAAGGATGCAAGAAAGAGGATTCAGCTCCCCTTATATCCCTCCTGAACAACCTAGGTGTCAATATATATAGGGCAACTGATGTTTCCTGTGTTGGGTTGGGGTTTTTTCCCCCCAGCCTTCCTGTATAAAGCAAACTCCAAACCTTTGCTTTCCCTTAAGGAGACCTGGTTGTGAGACACAGCGATAGAAAAGGTTTCTCCAGCTTCACCTGTCAGGAGAAGACTCCTTGGGTCCCTTCACCTAAGCTGAGCAACAAATGAGGCCACACCAGATTTTTGGTACCTGCTGTTCTCTGGAGTTGATGCCCTGGTCATGCATCGCTCACACTTTCAGCTGTTCATTAGGTACCCAGAGCAGTCTGGTCTGAATTTTCTGCCAGGACAGAATTTGGCAGAGACTCATTTTCCCACTGCTAATAGTGGCCTGGGTGCAGTATAAATGACATTAGCCCCCCACCTCCTATTGCAGCAGCTAGCTCTGGAGTGGGGGTTATGACACAGTTAGCTGCGGGGAGTTACTTGCCTGAAGAGCTCAGGCTTCATGCTGCACAGAGGTCCTTGGTCTCACTGGGGCCGAATCCAGCCTCAGTGTTTTTGGGAAGTGTTAACAGGTCTGTTTTCTGTTCACGTGAGGTAGGGACCTGATAGCCTCCTGAATTAGTATCGCCTGGTGCCTAGTGCTTGGGGCTGTTAAATGGGGCGAGCTGCGCTGTGGGAGTTGTGTGATGCCCTGAGTTTCAGGGGGATGATGTTGACCGGGGCACTGTGCAGCAGCATTTAGTGCTCACTACGCAGGTGACTCCTGAGCCCATAACGTCACTAGATGCTTTACCTTGGGGCTTCCAGTGCTGGGAACTTGGTGCCATGAAGCTCGTGGTAGTCAGGTGCTGTTGAACCCCCAATGACATGTGTGGTTCACCGACCTGTGCCTTGCAGTCAGGGGGTTTGGGTGCTGTGAACTCACATTGGGGTGTGTGCATGTGTGACTTGTCTCAGATCCTTCTGAGGTGGCAGAGTTTACCCCGTTGATCCCAGATTGCACATCCAGGAGCTCCTTTGCAGCATGAGATGCTTTGTCTTGGCAAACTGTTAATGGTGTATGTTTATGGGAGCCTTGCTGGCGGAGAGTGTTATCCCACAGGAAAACGCTGTCCATTCTAAACCACGTCTGCCAGGCTCCCTCCCAGCATTGCCAAAACAACGCTGGCATTTCCATGTGGTGGCTCTGAATAAAGCTCAGAATAACCTTTGTGGATTATTGGGCCATTGATCAAAGATGCACTTATTACATAAACGTGCACAGCTGTAAGGAGGAAAAAAAAAATTACTGAAAACCCACTCTCTAGATCAAATTGAAATTAATTTCTAAGTGTCTCCCTCAGCGCTTTATTTCTGAAATAGCATGTAAACAACTTTCACATGGTCTCCTCTGCTATCAAATACTTCTGTTAGATCACTACATATTTCTTTATTAGTGTGATGAACTGCATTTTGGCATCCCCCATGCTTCACTTGGCAGTAAATGGACAGCCATTCTTAGGACTATGGTATTTTGGCATGAAAGATGTCTCTTCTGATTTAATAGCATGTGTTGGAGCCACCTCACTGACAGCTTGCACACTGCTGGTGTGTTAGTCCTGGAGCTGATTCTGCAATGATTCTGGGAAAGCCTCGGACTTGCATCCCCAGCAGAGAAGTGCCCAATCAAAAGGCATTTAGCTTGTAAATGTGGGTATCTTCTTGAGGAAAGAGCATTTATGGCTTGGAGTAGTTGATACACAGTGCTGTGCACCAGTGCTTATAGCTCATGAACTTTAGCTCTTGAGCTTTAGTTCACGAAGGTTCCTGTCTACAAAAGTGAGCATTTACATCGGTGTTTTTTTGTTTGTTTTTTTTTTTTTTTTTTTTCCCATGGAACACATTCTACCTTAATAATTTAAGACAATGTTTTATGCTGGCCTCCTACTCTGTAGTTACTCCCTGAGCTGTTCGGCTCAGCAGGTGTCACGAAGCCATAGGTGTAGTTGTGTATGTGCAGTACATATATACCGGAATGGCTAACCTGTGATGCTCTCACCACTGCATTTATTTCTTGCGTAGAAGGCACTGGGTGTCTATGGCGTGTGCTGCTTCAAGATACCAGCACAGTACATCTGTGAAAAGGTCTGCCACTGTCACAACCAACAGGTTTAATAAAAAATGTAGCGTATTTTCAAGCCTCCATAGAATCTAGCCTACAGGAAGAACTGTTTTGATCATTGGCTTTAGTGGCTGGTTTCACTGTTGTGCCTTTGTTGCCTCACAGGAGCTCTGGAACAAAAAAATTCCTGAATTTTTAACTGTGTCCCTGTCACAACTTGGACATAGGAAAATTCAAATCATGTGGTAGCAGCAACAGCTACAGGGTAGGTATGCAGCTCTCAATGCATCTCATTTTGAATTGGCTCGGAGAGCCGAATTCTTTATCAGGCTCTTGTTGGTGACTGACAGGGATCTTCTTTTTCTTTCATCTAGTTCATGTATAAATTCCCTTGCTTACCTTGCTTGCTCAGAAGATCTCTGCTTGCTGAGCTCCTCAGAGGTTAATAGAGGTTGCTTGTAGTGGGGAGATCCAGTGTCCACAGGGTGATGACCCGTTAATTCCGTTAATTGCTCACTACTTGATTGTGCTGCTTTGCGTGGTGGGTCCGTGGCTGGGAGATGCGAGTCAGGACAATGTTGCTCCCCTCTGGGTTGTGCTACGTGGCACCTGGAGCACAAGCAAGGCTTTGCAGAAAAGACCCTCAAAAAAACAGGGATTAACAAATATGTCCTGGTTTTGTTTTTGGTGTGTGTTTTTGTCATTTTTCAAAGTTCTTTGGCTCAGTGATTTTTCTTGTGGGAGTTGGGAAGAGAGGCACCTGAGTATGTTGTAGATTTAACCTTTGAAACTGGATCCTGAAAACAAATGTTTTCATGCCATGTACATTTAAAAAGAGCAGTTGTTGTAGATAAGTACTTATCCCTATATTCAACCCAGGGGTAGTTTTTAAAGATCTAATTTAAAACAAAGAAAGAAAGAAACCCTACAAATACACAAGATAGACCATGGTGGTGGTTGTGATTGTGAATATTGCCAGAGCTCTATTTTATCTATCCATGTGCAAGAACAGATTAATTTTATTTACGCTCTTTTTCAGCATAAGGTCTGTTTTCCCCATGCCATTCAAATCAGAATACAAAGTAATTGAAAACTTGAGTGTATTAATGTGGTTAATCCCTGCTATTTGCTAGCAATTATCATTTGTGTGGTGTTGTAAATACCGGCTGTTGGATTAATTCTTGTTGTTAATACTCTTAACATGCTGGTTATTCAAATATCCAGGTAGGTGCCTTTAATCTTTCAGTAAGATGTTGGTAATAGAAGTTGAATTTGAAACACACTGGGAGTTTGCTAGGGTTAGGATAGTTAAGAGTCATGGCTTTTTTTTTTATTCCAGTCTTTGCAGTTACTCGTAAATCATTGTTCATTGGTAGTTGTCATACTGTGCTTGCACCTGGGTGGATTTATCTTACATGTGGGATGTGGATGGAGATCAGCCCTTTGGGGTTGTGGTCTGGTCTCTCTCTCCAGTTGCAGTGCGTGCTCAGAGACAGCCTGTGCACAGTCTGCGGCACCGCTCTGGGTGTTGTGCACGTGTATGTGCAGGTATGGCAGAGAAGAAATACTGTCTGTGTGCTAAGTACCTTCAGAAAACATGTTTTAAAATGGTTTGACTTCACTTCTTTTAAGGGTGTACCTGGCTGTATGTTAGACCTGTGTAAACCTGGTCTTGTTACCATTGGATATACTGTATTATTTTGTACACAAATAATTCTGGAAGTCTGAAAGTCTTGTTGCTCCATCTCAGTGTAATGTAATCCTTAAGAAAATTACCTGTTGTTTAACTCTACTAAAAATAGTTATGAAAGAATGTGTACCTTCAATTAATTACAGCATGGGAATTTTATAATTGAAAGCTGAGCTTCATTAGTGTTGAGAGAAGTCTTTTTCTTTTGTTCTCTGATACTGGATTAACTAAGAAAGCAATAGACTTGGGACAGCTATTAACACTTTGTTTGCAATATATATGTGTATATGTAAACACACATGTATATATGCGTGTGTGTGCACTCATATGCACCTTTCCTAAGTCTACTGCTTTACTAAGTTTTCATTCATACGTATATATGAATAGTATGGCATGATGAAGGAAAAGAGGAAATGTTTGCTTTTCCTCCTTTTTTTTGTTTGTTTTTTTGTTGTTGTTGTTTACAACCCATGATTAGAGTGACTCTTGTATCACCGTTGCCTGTTTAAGACATTATTTGATACAAATTATATAGGCTGAGGAAAGAGGGTGCCTCTGTGGATGGTGTTGGTTTACAGGTTATCAGGCAACTTATTTTTTATAAAAATAGAGTTATATCAATTATTAAAGCTGTGTGTTGGCTAATTAACAGCCTCTGTCAGTCAAGGTATGTATGAAGAACGAAGAGCCAGAGGAATGTTTGGGTATTTGCAAGTATGGCTGTGTATTTTCACTTACGCTCTTCTCTGTGACTGGGAATGTGTTTTCCAGGTGTTTGGCAGACATATCCTTTAATTGACTGTGAAAGCCTGTAAGAAAGTATTAGCTGTGTAAATCCTGCAGTGCTGCGTACGGAGGACGTTCGGCGCTGACGATGAAGGCTTTAAGCACTTCTTCATGTGAAGTGTTTTTTCCAGAGCTGGCACTGCCAGCGCTGTGGGGAGGAGCTGGGCATCCTGTCCTCCTGCTCAGTGTCATTTCTGCCCCAGGGGTCCAGCCCTGGCCGGGCAGCAGCTGGGCAGCATCCAGGGCCAGTGGCCGTCTGCGTCGAAGCCTCTCTGCCACCGATACCTCCCAAAGGCAAGCGGTCGCCTTTCTGCGATGGAAAACACAGCCCATCGTGTCGCTGTACTTTCTTTCCGCGCACCAGCTGCTTGGGTAGAGGTACTCAGTGTCACCGGAGGTATGCTGCTGAAAAATATACTGGCGCAACCTGACATCTCTCTGTGTTTTAGCATCTGGCCCAATCCTCTCTGCAAGGCTCTCAAACCCATGTTTCAGCTCAGGCCTGTTCTGCAGCTCTGCTTTCGGCAGAGGCAGGCATCAACATCTTTGAAATGAGTTGCTGAACCAGAGTCTTGCAAGTAATAGCATATACAAATCATGGGCTGCTTCTAATTTGTTTTTGTAAAGAGTGTGGATGGCACTGATGGTTAGCCACAAGTCGAGCGAGGAGCAGACCTTGCAGAAAGGCTGTTCCAGTGTCATGCTGACCTTCTGCTGCGTGCAATACTTGGTGTTTGCTCTAAAGCTGTATTGCTGTGATATACTTTGAGTACAGTTTTCAACTTTGTACTTGGGAGTTACAAATGTTGTGTTACTAACTTGTGTATTGTATGTGATTCATAAACTTTTTCTGGAGATTTAATTGTTCATATGAATGATAGATTGCTTTTAGTCACTGCCCTTGAATCATCCTTTATTAAATGCAAGCATTGTTCATACTGAATTAGGTGACCAATTTCAAGTTTGTCATGTAAACTTAATTTTTTCTATTGGTAGTGAGTGGGGCTTTTTTTGTTTGGGGTTGGCTTTTTTTTTTTCCTTTTTTTCTCTTTTCCTTTTCTCTTTGAATGGTATTCCTGGCTGTACTTTTTGTTCCCTTATGCCCATGGAGTTTAGGAGGGGCTCCTGAATATCCACACTGAGAACCTGAGACAGAGCTGCTCTTTGGGACGGGAAAGAAAATTCACAGTCCTGTTCAACATGCAGTGTGTTTGTGTCGTTCCCCCCTCAGTGACATGCCCTGCCTGTAGGGAGCTGCTGTTCACTCTCCTGACACTGTCAGGTCACCTTCTCCCGGTGTCGGTGCCTGCCAAGCACAAGGCTGCGGGACCCTTTGACCAGCCCCTACCAGTGTGCACCTTGCCTCGGCTCCGGCGCCTGCGTGGGCACAGCTTTGACCAGGGCTGAGGAGCCCGCTGGGCTGGGTGGTTGTGGACCGATGTGTCAGGCATGGCTCTAGCGAGTGGCCTGGTGTTTTGTGCTAGTTACACTGAGATCTGCACGCAGCAGGGTGAAAAGATGCACTTTTTCAAATTAGAGAAGTTTAACAGGCTTTATCCTTGTCAGGTTAGGATGGGCAAGTGACCAATGCACAGTAACTCAGTCCATTCCTCCTCCTGCCTTAAAGTGCAAGGGTGCCAGCTACCACACTTTGTACATGCCAACCCCCAAAATAAACTAAATTTGGGGATGCTTTTGCTAACAGATATTCTTCTTTAATAAAAACCATTTGTTGTTCTAATTCATTGTTTCACTTGAATCTTCTCCTGTGTCCAGAATGAGGTTTGCTTTCTGTAGGCGCTATGCGGTGTTGTTTAGTGACTATGCTTGTGTTGACAGGCCTAACGCTATGTCTCTTTCCTACTCAATGGCTGCTCTGAGAGCTCTTTGGCATCAGAGCAAGTGTGCTTCAGCCCTGGAGTCCTGTTCATCTAAGGTCGCACCAGAAGGGACCGTGTCTGGCTGCTCATGATGTGTCCTGTTCATGTCCAATGACTTCGGCTTTCAGCTGTTTCCATCACACTGCTGTGATACCATAGATCATTAGTTTTCACATTGCTGCATTGTGTTTTCTCCTCTAAAGGGTCATCCTCACCATGGTGAAGTTCCTGTCTTTCTGTGTTCAGCCTCATCCTGTGCTGTCTGCCTGACGCTGCCCGTGAGAGCCTGCACTGCTCTCTGCCCTGGCCTGAGGTCCTGCGTGGCAGCAGCGCACTGAGAGGCATCACCAGCTGTTCAGGGTTTAGGCAGAGTATAGACCTTGCTGCTGCAGCAGGTTTCTGTTCAGCCGTTGTGCACATGCCCACTGGTTGCAGACACTTGCAGCTGTGTGCAGTGTCACACTCTTGCATTCTGTGCAATTGCGCACTCAGGCAGTTAGGTGTTACCTGAAATTAATTCACTGCAACTGCTGGAGTCCAGTGCCTGTCTCCAAGAGCAATGCTTGGGGTCTCTGTTTTTTGGGCTGGCTGGCTGGATCACCCCAACAACTCATCTATCCTTAACCCCAGCCATCAGCTGTCAGCAGGCCATGGTTTCTGTACTCAGGTCGATGAGCTGGCAGCTGCTGTTGTGGCCAGCTGCAACACACCACGTGGTTCTGGATGGTCTGTGATGGGTGCTTGTTCCAGCACTGTGCAGAAAGGCAGTTGCCCCGACCCCTTCCTCAGCGTGAGTGTTCATGGTGAGGCTGAGCCGTGCTTTCCTGCCCTGCGCAGTACTGTGTCTGGGACTCTCAGCCCTTTAAAGTCTCCAGGCTTACTTCCAGTGGCCAGTTACCTTCTCTGCTTGTGGATGTATTAACCCATGCTCTGCAGAAGAGTCCCCCACAGCTTCCCCTGAAATCCCAAGGCTTACGTTGGTCCTCTACTGCTTCCTCTAACAGAAACTCGGTGTCTCTTTGCGGTCTCTCTCCTGCTTGCTGTTCATGTAGCTGTATTTTTGCTCTCTGATAGTTGTAAGGATGCTTGTTCACGTGCCGTACACCATTCTCCAGAGAGCATTTCTCACGGGTCTGCTTCCTGCATGTCTCACTGCCAAGCTGTGCCTTTGTACTTCTAAGGTCGTGTCAGTGTCTTGGCTGTTCAAAAGCCAGAAGTTTGTCAAAACTATCCATAAAAGAGCACAGTTGGTTTCAGTGGTGCAATGCAATTGCTGAAGTGTAGTGTTAGTGGCAAGTTTTTCTTTTGCTTTTTTTAAGCACTATTATGGCATCAGCCCCATCAGCTGAAGCTGCTGAAGAACTAGAACTTGTTTCAGCTGCTGCTTGTGAGGTGTCCACTCCTAGCTTTGCTTTTGTGGGGATCTGTTTGGGTTTTGTGTGTCTTTGTTTTAGGGTCTTACAGTATGTCAGGTTGGTTTCAAGGTCAGTGAGCTCCTCAAGGTTTTGGAAGATCTTGCCCAGACTGGAGTCCTGAGAGCACATGCTACCATTACTTTTTAGATGTTAAAAGCAGGCGGCTCTTTCCCCTTCCCTGTCTTCTGGTGTTAGAGGTGAGACTAATTCTGGTCTTGGTATCAACTGTAATATACATGTCTCTATGTCCAGCTCCTTTGAAGAGGTAGGCACTTGATCATTGCTTCATCACTTTCGGTTCAATTACATCATTCCTGATGTTTCCCTAAGATGTGGCCAGAATAGTTTGTTTACTCTTTAACAGGTTACTCTTTACCGTTACTGTTTTAGGCTGCATTTCCTATGTTTAAGAGAGTGCTACTGAGTTTTGAACATACCATCCCTGGCTGGGAAGGGCTGTCTCTTGGTGTCTCTTACAGTCTAAGAACATGTGGTTTCCGTTGTTTCAAGAGGTGCTGATTTCTCGTGTGTATAGGGTAGTTTGTAGACAGCTTCAATTATATGGAAAGCCTTCAAAACAGGTAGTAGATGCTTAGTATTTTTCATTCAGCTTGCGATGTTTTTTGACAGGAAGCCCAGGCTTTTGGTTTTCCTGCTGTTTCTGCTGGACATGTGCGCTAATGAGCGCACAGCTCTGGGCCATGGCCTGTTTATCTGTCTCAGGCTCTCTAGAGAGCTGCTTCCCTGCGTTCCTGCAGTGTTTCTCCTTGTGGAGGCTGCAAGCAGCGTGTTTTCTGCATTACTCCACAGGAAGCCGTAACTGCTTTGGTTTCTTCTTGTATTCCCACCATGTATTGTGTCTTCATTTAGACCCACTCACAGGAAAGGACATCAATGGAGAAGAAGGTAAACGAAATAGGGGCTTACTGCATTTTTAGTAGATACTTAGCTATCAGCAGTGCAGGTTAGGTTGGACAGGAGAGACCAAGATGGTAGTTTCTTTGAGAGGCCACTGTGCCAGCGACCTCCATCCTCAAATACCAATCCAACACTGCAGCAAGTCTGGTGCCAGCATGGCTCCATCCTATGGCGCGTCAGTCCAGGACAGCCTGTCCGTTAGTCTGTCCTGGTAATGTACCACTGTCCTTGAATTCTGCCACCCTCCCCCACGAGGGGGAGAGGGCTTTGGCTGCAGAGACTTCAGCCCTTCTCCTTCAGGCATAGACCATCTTTGCTTCTCAGCATTCGCCCTCTGCATTGTGTCTCTCCTATGGCACTGGCAGGGCAATGCAGCATCCCATGTAAGAGGAAGGGTGGTCAACAGTCCCTTCCTCTTCCTATCCCCTAACGCACTGTTTTATCCCAAGCACTACCTTCTGCCTTTGTTTCTTCATTCCTCTTGATTCAGCATCCAAGGAGCCACTGCTTTTCTCAGCCCAGGAGTAAAACTGCCTTAAACTTTACAATGAAAGACTCATGTGTCCAAACCCCCATTTTTTCCAACTGCATTAATTGGTCTAATTATGTTATAGTGCTTCTCCCATGCATGTTTCTTGAACTTAGTGACTGTCACTCTCTGTGGAGTATAACAGCAGCAGCATGGGTCTCTTCTTTTTCTACTGCTACTTGGGAAAACTGAGCTTTCAGAAACATTGAAGTAAGTGACACTGCATTTGCATTTGGAAGTTGTTTGTGCAAATGTATGTAATAAAAACATAGCATTTAAGTAAAAGTTCAGATTTTGAAGAATCTGCACTTTTCCTTAGACTCACAAGTAATTCTTGTTTTCCTGTTTGATCCTGGTTGGTTTGTCTACATTGACTTTGAAATGTGGTAAAGTAATAATGTGTATACAACCTGCAGGTTATCAACTTTTTGTTTGTCAACTATGAATGTAAATTTTTTTTATAAAATGCCACAATAATAGTACCCATTTGATGTGGGTTTTCCTCAGCATCATCTGTATAGTTTGATACTTGGAGCATAGCAACAGGAGTACTTACAAGTCTGTCTGAATGTAAGAAAATATTTAAATCCAATAGATCTTTGAATATAAATGTTAAAAAGTTGCTAGTAAACTTTTAAAGATACTATAGGAGATGAAAAATCTTGATCTAAAAATCTTAATCTAAACAATTTTAGTGAAATAGCTGTAATGGTCATGTTGATGGACCTGAAACCAGTTTTTGAGTAAACCTGGTAATTGATCAGGCAGAACTTGATTAAAGGTTTTGTTTTTCATTAAATAAGTAGAAAACCAAATATAGCAAAGGCAGGGAAAAATAGCCTCTATTTCATATTTTTCTCTGAATGGAGTGTAGGTTGAAGGGAAGAGCTTAAAAAGGCTCTAGGTACTGCTTGGGACTGCGTCCTTAGAATATATGACTTCAGCAGGGCCAGTGTGTTGCTGTGCAATGCCAAGAAACCTTTGAGGTCAGGGTTTCAGGGAATCCCTTAGCCCACATGGGGCTCTTAGGACTGTTTAAGTTGGGCATTTAAAAATTTTTGTTGGTCGTACCTTCTGGTCAAGTTGGTGTGCAAAGTCCAACCAGCCAGTTCTCCTCTGCATTCATTTTGGAGCTCAGTGAGTTTTCACAAAGTGAGTCAAGAACTTTTTTCTTTTCACTTTAAAAATGAGCCTATTCTTCGCTAAAAATAAACTTCACAAAATAGAACCTGCTTTCTATAATTCATCTGCTTTCTTCCATTTCCCTCTGAATGAAATTAAAAAGAAATTTTCCAGGCTGTTAATTTGGTTTCATTTAGTTCTCTTTCCTTTTTTTTTTTTCTTTTGAATGAAAGGCTGCTTACCCTGTCTAAATATATTTTCTCTTTTTCCTTTTTTGAAAAGACTTCTTCCCTGTCTGAATATATTTTTGCAACAGGCTTAAAGCTTTCTTTTGGCTGTTGGGTATAATTTTGTAGGAAATAGAAACACTAGGGACGAGAGACTACTTGTATGTTCATTTTGAAAAGCCGCTTGTTTTCAGGATATTAACAACTCATGTGGTATCCATGTGTTCGCAAGCTTACTACTTTTTCTTACAAGCCTGACCAATACCGTAACCAGTGTGACATAAATAGACTTCAAATGGAAACTCGGCATGAAAAGAGCGTTTAGTGGGATCAGAATTCCAGGAAAAGGTCAAAATGGCTTTTAATTGAAGGGAGCAGCGTCATGCAGTTCATGTGTCCTGTTATTTTAACATGGATCCCACATGGTTCTGCAGCCTAAAAAGAAGTCACACTTGTTTCAGGGGGTAGGGTTTCTATTTGTGACTCTGTTCAGAGTCAAAATGTGTGCTGTTAGTTGGAATGGTGGGATGAAACCAGAACTGTGCTCCCCAAGGCTCTGGAATATTTGCGGAGTTCAACTACAACAGCACAGCCCAAAGAACAGCAAACTTCCCAAACTTTTGTGCGTGTTTGAGGAGGTAGCCTGTGCGCATCTGCTCAGCTTGTGAACATCGTGTTTAAAGCAGGCAAATACTTGCAACGAAGCCACACTGAGCAGGCTCGGTGCTCTCCAAGCACAAGGACGTGGACAGGGTAGAGCAGCCCGGGGCCCTGAGCTGCGAGGGCAAGGGAGGATGGCATTAGAGGAAAAGCACTTGGCGCTCAGGAGAGAGATTCCTTCTGAAAGGATGCTCAAACCTTTTGCTTGCATCTCTTGCCTTTCCTGGTGTTACTTGAGCCTGTTGCTCTTTGGCAGATCCCCGAGGGCATGAGCTGAGGCTGCTGTGTGGGCAGGGGAGAAGGACCCAGAGCAAACATAGCTGATGCAGGACTGGAGGTGGGGGAAGCCAGAAACAAGGAGGCTGACAAAGCGGGGTTTGGATTAGTGAATGGGGAGAAATCGGTTCATCGGTGAATGGGTATAAAAGGATTTAGCATTGAAGAGGACAAGGAAAAGATTAATTTCAGTTATGTTACAAAAAGAATGAGATAATTTAATGAAGGACAGAGTGTGGAGAGAAAGGATGGGAAGAAGGCCAAAAACTCTGGAAGACATGAAATATAATGTGCCTATTTTTAGACAGAAAAATAAGAGGAAGATAAATTATCTTTCCATTTGATTGTTATCTCCAGTCCTTCAAAACTTAAAATTATTTCACTTATACAGAGGTGGCTGGGGAGGAGTTTGAGGCTGAGGGCTAGATTACAGAATTTTATCAGAGTGGTAAAAACGGAAAGAAAGGATGTGGTTGTGCCATAGGAGGGACCGTAGGAGGAGGGCATGGTGGTCGGGAGCGTCTCAGGGTCTTTCTCGCGGCTGAGGGAAGTGGGAGCAGTCGGGTCCTGCGGAGCCAGTGAGGTGATGGTCAGCCCGGGCAGGAGCCCAAGCTGTGGGTGACCAGGGCGTGAGTCACAGCAACCATGGAGGCTGACCAAAACCCCCGGCCCTGCACAGAGGAGTCCTTGCCGGCAGCCCCAGTGACCTCAGCACCTTATCTCCTGAAATTACCTGCCAGGAGACTTGACTGGCATCTTCCAGTGCTGTTTCTCCTGCTCCGATTTGTGTTTCTGTCACCGCTTCTTCAAACCTTCCTGTGTTCTGTGGGATCCCAGAAGGAATTAATCTGCAGGCCAGAAAGCCTTATTCTGCACCTGCTCATGTTACTTCATTGGGCTTTTGCCACCTGCTGTCACCCATTTCAGAACATCTTAGCTGTGAACTGTGATGATCAATCGACCTCTCACTTCTTACCTGCGATGGTGCAATTAACAACCCTTTACAGAATTAACTTCTTTAAAACTGGCCCCTGGCAGCTGGGCCTTCAGCTGCAGGCCCGTGGTGGGCACCTTGTCTCCCTGCCACCCTCTCCGGGGCAGAAGGGTGGGCAGTACTCCTCAGTGCCGGTGGGGACGGGGCCTGACCCCGCAGCCGGCCTGGGGCCCTCGGCATTACACGTCGCTCTGACATCCCTTGCCCCCAGCGAGCTCTCCGGACTCCGCAACCTTGGTATTTTTGTTGTGCTGCTCGGATGAGGGGAGAGGAAGGAGGAAATCGGGAAGGTCCTACAGCTTTTGGTGACTCGCTTCATCTCATTGTGCCTGGCTTAGCTCTGGAATTGTTTCTATAAATGCCTTCCCCCCTGAGACCTTGTTCACTGTTGTTAATTAGTTTAAAGGGGGTGCAGACGAGTGAAGTTGTAAAACTAGGTGTACCTCTACTTTGTGACCTGAATTCGTTTTTCTGTTTGAACGCTGGCCTGTGCCAGCAAATTTAAAATACAGCGGGTGTCAGGAGGGTTTGTATCGGCAGGGTGCGGAACTGTGTTGAATTTTGTTCACAAGGAGTCAGGTGTGGGTTCTCCAGGCCGTTGGTGGGATGGTGTCCTTTCTTCCTGAGCTGAAGTTCTTGAGGCACCTGGTGACAGTGCACAGCAGCTCCATAGAGGACATCTGCCCCTGGCTTCCAGGTAGTGACCGTTGGGGTTAAAAATAATAAGAAGAGAAAGCCTTTTTTAGAAACAAACAAATAAAAACCAAACTCCAAAGCACTGCTCCTCCACAAGAATCTATTTGCAGGCTGCTCCTGCTTTTTCACAAATACGTGAGTCAGTAGATACCGTAATAGCTAAATGTGGCAACAGGAGCACTATTAGCAGCTTTTTTTTTTAATTGTCGCTCGTGGCTGACTCCTGCTTAGGTTCAAAATGCTTTTCTGGTCTGCCTTCAAAACGTAGCTGCTGTAGACTTCTTTTTGTGTAGGTTTGAGTCTTGAATTTTCTAGGGAGCTCCGAGTTATCTATGTATGTCCTCCAGTGGGAGGTATGGATCGATACAGTGATGCTCTCCATTTATCATATCTGTCATCCAAGGATCTCAAAGGTGTAATGAAGATGACAAGTAAGTAGCATTGCCTATCTCATTCCAGGCTGGGTAGCAGAGGCAGAAAAAGCAAGTGTGTCATTGGCTTTCCGCCATGACTCATCTTGTGAGGCCACCAGACACAGAAAGGTCCAGTGATCTGCAGCATGTCTCCAAGAGCCATGGTGGCAGAGCTGCCACCAAGAGCTAGGGCCATGTGGTTCTGCACTCCTACAGCCTCTTCCTGCTGCTTCAACGTGAGTCCATGTTAGATGGTATTTTGATGGTGTCATATTGCTGTAAATTCTAGCTATGTGCCTTTGACACTTGCTACAAGCAATGTCCTGGGGCATCAGAAGGACTAGGAGCACAGGAAGCAAAATCCAGTAACCCCTCGTCCCTTCTTGGGAGTGAAATCATTATTCCTTCTTGTAACAGACATTGCCTTTTTGGGTGCCACATTGGGGAGGGGGAGCTGGGAGTTGCAGAAGAATCGGGTAATGCTAGAAGAATTGGGTAAGCCTTGGGTCACTGTGAGGACCTTGTACATGTTGCTCATCTGAGGGATTGCTGTCACTGCTCAGGATTTAGTTTGGCAAGTTTTTTCAATATTTGATCTGATCTCTCAAAAATAATCTCACCTGGCAAATGGGAGGTATGTGTGGAGCTGCTGGAGGACCCTCGAGCTGTCTTGTCAGCTTCCCTCTGGTGTACTGGGTTGTTTTCACGTTTAATCTTACAGTGCTTTTATTTAGTCAGGTAGCAAATGGGGGAACTTCTACCATTTGCAGTAGTACGTAAAAACAAAAGTAAGGTTATGCTTCGTTTTCTCCCCTGTGATTCCTCAAGTATGAATAACTTGCTTTAAATATTCCTGATTGGTAGCAATTTTTCTTCTCCCTTAAAAAGCCATAGCTAATTTAAATTAACGTGAATAGCTGCTCCATCCTTATTTATGGATTTGCACTCTGGTTTAACTGAAAATCTCAAAACGTGCTAAATAGTAATCTTATCATTGTGCTTAACATAGAAAGACTATGTCTGAAGGCTCTAAGGTAAGAGTCCTGCTCTCGGGAGTGTGTTTGCCTTCAAATTCAGGTTTGCATTCTTTGGGATATTGTGTCACCCGTCATTTAGCTACTGTCTGTAAATACAGGCTGAAGTGAGGTTTGGGTTTCTTTAGTGGGTTTACAAAAATGACTGACTTCTGTTAATTTTGGATTATTCTTAAACTTAAGAGGTCCCCAGGACATCTTGCAACTGGCATAAATAAAATAAAGAGAAGCAAGGAGTGGGGGGGGGGGGTTGTTTGTTTTTTAACATAAAATTGCCTATTACCTACTGAGTAAGGCCACAGTTTCTGTTTTGAAAATAAATACACAACGCTGTTGAAGTGTGCTTGTGGCCTAACGCAGGACTTGCTTATCTAGTTTTCATAACTACCAGAAAATTTTAATCAGAAATTTCATAATCCCCAAGATCTTGCTTTCTTGATAGTTTGAATCTGGCCTTTTGGTTTAGGTCATACACAAACCATATACAAAGCATGTTCCCAGTTCATAATCTGTTTTGTAGAGTGATTTTAAAAAAAAAAATTCTATGAATACTATGCATCTTCATAACTTCAGGTTAGAAGTCGGCTTGAAATTACAGCAGCTCTTAGTTGGCTTGTTTTCTTGTTGCTGCTTTAATATAAGCAACAGTCCTTCATTACTGTTACTCAGTGGGTTGTCTTATTAAGTTCAGAATGAGTAGAAAAAGAGTTAAGTTGCCACATAAGCAGTTAATGAGATGGCGTTTTCAGAGAGACTATTTTATTGCCTGCCTGGCTGCCTTCAGTTTTTATTTGTGTCTGCAGCTTCCTTTTTCTGGTTTTGAGTTATGCTGTTCAGCCGAGGGGAAGGGCATGGGTGGGAGACATGGATGTTTTGTTCTGTGTGTTTATTAATTTAAGATGTCCCTGAGCTCGGGCCAAGATTCATCCCGGTTGGCTTCAGGCGCAGAACGAGGGGCTGCTGCTCAGGCAAGTCCAAGTGCTTGCTTGCACCTAGCCCTGTGCCCCTGCATCGGCAGCTCCCCTGCACTGGGAGCAATCACTTCCATAAGAAATACTGAGAAAGTTAATTGCTAGAAAAAGTAATTGTTCCTAAGGAGTGAAAATTTCACCTTCTTGACAAATAACGCCTGAACTGCAGAATTGTCAAGGAGTGATCAACGGAAAGGGAGGTTGACGGATAGCAAAGGGCAAACATGGCGCTTTTGTCCCTCAGCTTTCAAAAACTTTCGTAGACTTGTAGAATTTATAGGCTTACAGAACTGGATGACTTTTATAGACTTGTAGACACCAAAAAAAGAAAAAATCTGTTTTTTTACTACTTACAAATCTTTATAGCTACCTATGGGTAAATATTCATGCAATAAGCAGTCAGTATAAATTAGTAAGTTTAAAGTTGTATCCAGCTATTTGAAAATAACACACTTGATGGGAAAACAGAGCAGAACAGAAATTTCATGCCTGTATATTTGCCTTTGGGCAGCTGGTGTCATAACGGTTACTAAAGGGAGGATGTTGAGGCATCTCTCTAGTTTTCAGTTCAATACGTTCTGCTGCCTCCTGCAGATACTGTATGTTCCTGTTATTGCTGTGAGAGAAAAGTCTGATTTGGGTTTTTATTCCCCACTATGTTGCAAAATTTGTACAGAAGTCTTGCTAAAGATAAAAACAAATGTTTCTCTTGTAGCTGTACATTTGATGTGTGAAAACAGGTTATCTCCCTCCATCGTAATCGTATCTGGGATGGGCTATATTTCTGAAAAGGCAGAACTTTGTACTTACCATATTTTTGCAGCTTCAGTTTTCATAACTTCCTTAACAATCTTGAAATGCTTCTCCCAGTTTGTCCTTGACAGGAGCTGTAATGCGCTCAAGCATCCTGCAAAAGCACGGTCGTCCCTCTGAGCCAATTCGTTAGAAGTAAATCCATGTAACTTGATGCTCAGACTGCAAGAGCTGGGTATCAGCAGTTCATGTAAAGTTTTTGATACCTAGCCACTGAAGGTGTACTTCTAAAAGCACACGTTTCAATATGTGTCAAGGCTGTTGATTTAATTGCTTGATCATCTTGTATGTGTATGAATGTTGTGAAGTCGTATACGAAATGTACCTTCTTAGTGAAAATCTGAGAAGAGGGGACTCAAATGAGAGGTCTGTGCATTGGCACTTGTGGAGGAACATCCTCACGTTTGTACTTTTTTCTTTAATTGTGGGGAAAAACCTCCCACTTGAATGCACTGAGGAAAGCAATAAGTATTGGGAACTCAAAAATGAGAGGTCTGTGCATTGGCACTTGTGGAGGAACATCCTCACGTTTGTACTTTTTTCTTTAATTGTGGGGAAAAACCTCCCACTTGAATGCACTGAGGAAAGCAATAAGTATTGGGATATTATTATAAAAATACATTACTCCTATTCTTAATTGATTTTTGTATTTTGTTTTTCAGCCAGAAAATTTACAGAAGAATTGGCTTCGGGAATTTTATCAGGTAAGGTAAAGCTTATTTTCTCATGGAGTTCTATGCACACTTGCTTATTGGCATAATTAATAATGTCCAAGATCTTTTGCTTTGTGAAGTCACTATTTTATAGTCAAAACCAGTCCTACAAGGTATGTCTCTTTCTGGATTTCTAAGGAATGATTATAAAAATTCAGCGTATGAACACAATTTGTTCTCATTGACAGTCCTCTGCCTAAAAAAAGGTTTGACATTTTATAAAAATTACTTTAGTTTGGCATGAAATGGTCTTTTAAGTCTCCTGAGTAAGAAATGTATTTGAGTGATTTAAAAAAAAAAATAAAAAATAAATCTGTTGAAAAGTCCAGTTTAATTTGTATTGAAATCTAACAATTTCTGATGTTGGTTTGCAATAGATCAGTCCTACTGTCTGCTCTTTCTTGAAAATTTTCTTGTTTAGGCAATGTGAAAATATTGAAACGGAACCCATATTATAAAATGTGTTGTAAACTTCAGGTGTGAGCTTTTTTTAAAGCATGAAAGCTACTCTTACAGATTGTGTTGTTGTGTAGAGACAAGCATGAAAGCTACTCTTACAGATTGTGTTGTTGTGTAGAGACTTGTTTAACTTGCAGAGTTCATGCAGAAACATGTAAGCAAGCAGTAGGAAATCAGCACTGGTTGAACACAGAGGTGTCATCCCTAGGAAATAGGGTAGAGTGCCATTTCACTCTGACAGCTTGTGTCGTATCTGCCAGAATTGATAGATTGAGATTCATGAAATCATAGAACAGTTTGGGTTGGAAGGGACCTTGAAGATCATCTAGTTCCAACCCCTCCACCATGGGCAGGGACATCCTCAACTAGACCAGGTTGCTCAAAGCCCCATCCAACCTGGCCTTGAACACTTTCAATGATGGGGCATCCACAACCTCTCTGGGCAACCTGTTCTAGTCTTTTACCACCCTCATTGTAAAACATTTCTTCTTTATATCTGGTCTAAATCTACCCTCTTTTAGGTTAAAACTATTACCCCTTGTCCTATTGCAACAGGCCCTGCTAAAAAGTCTGTCTCTACCTTTCTTATAAGCCCCCTTTAAGTACTGAAAGTCCACAAGATTCCTTTATTCAGTTTTATATCTCCTATAAAAAAATGGTTAAAGCAACAACATTCTGCTGTTCAAGTCTTAAAGTGAAACAGTAAAAGTTAAAAAAAATTATTAACAGTATTTTATCTTTTGCTTTTTTGTAATTGAAAACATCCTGTATTTATATGCCTAGGTTACTGGTGCAGCCTATGACCTTTTATTGCAATTTTGTAAAATACTGCAGTTTGCTTTTTCTGGCAAGTTTAATGGATTTGCAGAAATCTGAGATGCAATAACCAGTCTTAAATTCTTCACTGTCAACTTCACAAAAGATTCATCTGTTTATTTTTCTTCTTCCATCTTGATTGCTGCTATATGTACATGATGCTCAAACTGTGCAGGCTTTCTCAGCTAATTCTGATTTAAACCCTCTCCACATCTTCAGGAAGGACTTCCTATGAAGAAAATAGAAATAGATAGAACTGTTTTTATTTTGTTGTTTGTTTTTTGTTGGTTGGTGGCGGGGTTTGTTTGGGGTTTTGTTTGTTTGTTTTAGATCACTGCATATTTTTCAGCATCACATTATTTATGCATCTTTATCAAGGAGACTCCTTACATGTTCACTTGTTTACTAAAGTGGGGTGAGCACTGTGGAAATGCTTCCAAATAGTTTGTGGAAAACAGGAAGAGGAGGGGAAAAGAATGAGCTGCTAGTACCTTTAAAGCAGGGACCACTAACATCTAACTGGACATGGTCTGTGTTTGGTCCAGTGAATATTGTGTACACAAAGTTCAATATAGGAAGAAAATGATATGTTAACTTTCCCATGTGGCCAGTGAAGTGCAGGGTCCAGACCAGCAAAATTGTAGCTAAAGTAGACCTGAATCCATCCCTTAGCTGCAGTAGTTTTGCTACGTCCACCCTCCCTCTCCGTGCTTCTGCCCTCTATATCTGCAATTGGAGAAGGCTGTATTTAAAAGAAAAAGAGAAGGGGGGGGGGGAAGTTACCAATTCTGCTCATCGCTGATAGCAGACAGGCAGTCCTCAGCATGTTTTGAGGAACAGTGCTGTTCAGTAGCCTTGAACCCTTCTTCCTCTCTTCAGTGTGTGCAGCAGGATGACTGTTTATGCCGTGTTCAGAAACGCAGTAGGAAGTGGAATAAAACTTTATAAAAAGCTCTTTAAGGAAGAGACTAATATGCTTGTACCAAAAGTAGAACAGCACCGTCCTGATACTAGGCTGCATAGCAACCTAGCAAATGTACAACTTCAGAATTTTTTTTTTTTTTTAAATTCTGCATGCTTTGTTGAAAACATCTGCAAATTGAACTTCATCAGAAGTACTGGAAAATAACTCTTAATATTTCTTCGTAAACTCGAAACCCAGATAAACCGCAGACCACAATTTTTTCCATTCTTCTGAGGAATTCAATTTGCATATGTAGTTGTGTCAATACAGTTTGTGTAACTTCTGAGGATGAAGTCCTTTTGTAAGCAGTCAAAATTAATCTCCACAAAAAAGGAAGCACAATTAGCACTCTTAAGTTTAAAATGTTTCTAGAAATTAAACCCATAATGGAGACGTGTCTTTGAAGGGGTGTCAAAGAATATATCAATAAAGGAGCCTTTTGAGGGCTTGTTCTTAAGTTCCAGTAAATTAAAATAAGGGATTTTAATTGCTGCGATGGGTAAATACAAGTCACTTAACCTATGTGTTATCATTGATTTATATGCTGTATGCATTTCTGAGAATGTGGTAGCATATGGAGGACTAAAATAACATTCAAATGTCACATACTAAAATTTTTAAACTTCTGCCATTGATCTACAAATATCTTACATTATTAACATGAAAAATATGGATGATCTAATGCTGTTAAATTAAACAGTTTGTCCAAGAAATACAAACAGGAAAAAATATTTTAAATAAACTTTAAGAGATGTTTTTAATGATGGCTAACAATGTAGCAGCCTATAAAGCAGCATGCTACTTGATCGCTTTTGTTGACAACACAGGTGACACAGCTGATAGATATCGTTTTGTCTGATCTGTTTTCCTTGTATTCATCGGTCTCCAGTCTTGTAAAAGTGGAGCCTGCGTTTTGGGTGACCTCTGACTTGGTGGTTTAAAATTGATTTAACTACCAAATACTGGGTAGTTTTCTACCAGTTCACTATTACTTGCTGCTTTTCCCCCAAGGCAGAGTAAAACAAAATGAAGGAAGAGTTCAACTGAACTCAATTCCAGATATTTATAGGTATTGGCTTTTGGCATGCTCCCCGGAGGAGGTGGTGGTGGAGCCTTTCCCATGCATGTCATGAAGCACTGGAATAGACAGTGCCTTTGACGCGCTGCTGACAACAGGCTCCTAGGAGGAAAGAGTGGCCTGGATCTCAGAAACTTGCTTGTTTCCCATTGCTAAATTTATAGTGAAGCTTGTCGTCCTCGCTGCTCTGCTTTTTCCATTTGATCTGATGGGTGAATACTTGGCATTCATTTTGGGGCTTCGTAACACTTTTCCTTATGATATAAGCCGTAGGTATTGTATTCTCATTACGTGTAGATGAGCAAGAAGGCTTAAAGATAGCCAGCTTTTGCAAAAAAGTAGTAGAAGAAAAAGAAAGTCACCATTTGTGGTAGTGCTCTAGTAGTGAGATGCTTTAGGAACAAGAAAAGTCTTCTGAAAAATCCTTCCACCTGTCCGTGAATGCTTAACAAACTGATGAAAGTACATCATCTAATTAAAACACAGTATCATCAGAAACATTCACCAAATGACTGAAAAATGCCATGTTCCTTCTCTTCTGTGGATTACAATGTTAACTTTAAAGTTAGGGTATTTTAAATTACCTACAAAGCAGACAGAAATATCAGGTCTTCTCCCATGTTCCTCCTCTTCTCCCAGTGCTCCATCTCCCTCCCAAAGGTAGTGCATGAAGAATACGTGTGCTGGTGTGATGGCAGCTTAAAGCAGAGATTTAACCTCCCCAAGCCTTCTGCCTTTGGTTCAGTGTAGGTTAAGGTGGTGATTGTCTGAAGATGTCGATTTTTCTGAGCATCTATTGTCAAGTAGTGATACTCTTCAGAAGGAGCACAGAGTATCTGAATTTGTGATCTGTGTGCTCTGGCTCCGGAATTCCTCAAACTTGTGTTTTCAGCTTTCCTCTGTGAAGCCAGGAAAGTACCTGTCCTATAGGAAAGTGGAGAATTTTGTTTGTTTAATTATCTCTAAAAGCTAAGCTGTCTTGAAATACGGCAATTTGAGAATTGGCCCAGCGGATTTTTTTTCTTCTATAATTATAATCAAATTTTGCATCTTATTGCCTCTTAACTTACCATCACTGAACTAATTTTTAAATTTGTAAGCATGAATAAGGCAGCCAGGAGTATCTCTCCTTGATCCGTAGTGTTTTGAAAGTTAGCTCCCTCCAGACAGCTGCTGGTCAGGGGGGTTTCCATCCCGTGCCTGTACCTGTACCTGTTCCACCTCTGCTCCTGCCGTCCCCTTCTGAACCCGCCTGCCCCCGGTGCAGGGTCTTGGAAGGCGCAGGTGGGCAGACGGGGCCATCCTGCTGCAGCACAGCCCGGAGCCGGGGCCGGTGGGGCCACAGGAAGCTGAACCCGGAGCTGGCACCTCCTTCTTGGCTTAATTTAGGGCAGCAAAGCCTTGAAAGTTCAAGGACCTCCTGTGTGCTGGAAAACCCTGCTGTTCTTGGTGAAGAATGGGAAAGTGGTGTTAATGAGGCCGACAAAGGCCACATGGTTTTCTGCAGCTCTGTCTTACCTCTGGAGTAGAGGAGGTACAAACTGTGCTTTGCGTTTTACCTTGAGATGAGCTGGCTGCCATCCGAGAAGTAAATTTTTACTTTTTAAGTTTGGAGTTGTAAGGGACAGTGAGCGGTTATGCATACTTGCCGTCTAAAACATGCTTTGATTTGGGCTTGGGGGCTAGGTTAGAACTTCCAATAATAGATTAAATTATTTCTTCATTTCTTTGTTCATTGTTGCAGTCTTTTTTCTTTGTGCAAGGAAGCCATTCAGTTTATGGAAATTATTAAATACCCATTAGTAGGTATAGACATTACAGAAATCTACTTTTTCCTGCGTGTGGTACTGCTGCCATAGGTGGATATATATCCATTTGTAATATGGATCTTTATAGACAGAGTATGATGAGTGTAAGCCTGTGCCCAGCAAAGCCACACAAATGTGCGAGGTGTCCCGTGGTGCAGTTAAAACACTGAAGTGGGACTGTCTCGGCTGGGCGAGGTATGCACCGGTGCTGCTGCTGCGGGGGGGGGGGTGCAGCGGCCAGCCCTGGTGTGAGCTGCCCCCAGCACCGCCGCGTTGGCCAAGGGTTTGCTTTGGTGACAGCAAGTGCTTAGATAGCGAGACGGCTCGCTCCTCTTTGCCCCTTGGGAAGGCGAGGGCGGGATGGCAGCACAGCGGGGCCTTGGGCACCTTTGTGGGATCTTCCGCACTTCGCTTTCAGCGCGGAGTTTGTTGCTCTGATTTGCTGTCCCAATAAAGAGAAGATTGGTGTCTTTGTGTGGTCTGCAGACAGGTTGCATGTGGTATTAAAATGTTATTAAAGCCTTTTGATAGGTGTATTTAAGCTCCATTTATTCCAAGTGTGATGATTCTCCCTGAGCTTTACTCTCAAAGTCCTTCTGAGTCCCCAACACAGGTGTTGTCTGTGACTTCAAACCTAAAAATAGGTCAGTTACTTTGCTTCAAATGGGGTTGAAAGAAAAAGGTGATTTAGAACAACTTTTAGTGTGTATAGATGGAGTTAACATTAAAATAGGAAGCACAATTTTCTGAGGTGGACTACAATCACAGACTTTTAACGTAATTGATGTCGGATTTGCAACAGTCAGGCTATTAGTGCGTACGTCAGTGAAACTAATTCCCTTAAAACCATTAACCACCCTACCCGTATAATTACTAAGTGATTCACTGTTTTTCTTCCAGCATATTTGTCTTTTTTAGTAATATTCATAAAATCTTTGAGTCTTCTTTTTCATTAAACAATTTGATTGTAACCGTTAAGAATCTTGATAATCTCTGTGGTAGCATAGCTTATTTTAAATGCTATGGATTTGCAGGCTGTGTTTTGTTTTCTTTTAGACCCTAGTAATAAGAAAATCACATTTTGCAGATATGTAATGTATGAAGCTGACAACATTTGTTCACTTGAATGCTTTTGGCAGCCCCTGTTAACTGGCTGGTCAGAAAAGACTCTAGGCTACCAAAATTTTTGGAAGATGTGGGAATTATGTGTAAGTGATTTTACAAGAGGTTTTGTTTGTTTGTTTGTTTTTAAAGTAAAAAAAAAAAACGCAGAACAGAAGCTATGGTTGGAAGATAAATGTCCCTGAAGATGGGGAATACTATAATTGGATAAACTATCAATGATAAAAGATATCCGGCTTACTGGGCTTCACATTTAGGGAAGGAGGAGAACAAACAACAAGCAATTGTTTTGTTAAAAATCACCTCAGTACCACACAGAGGTGATGAAGAGGAGAAGACAGTTTGCCTGTCAGGAGTGTCTTTACTGGGGAGGTTGTTTTCTTTTGTTTGTGTAGTAAATGGTGGCCTCATCAGAAGTGTCAGCTATTCACTTCTAGCTCTTGGGTGGCAACAGTAGTGACCTGGACTTGCATTGATCCTGTGGGTACAGAGTGAAAAGGTACAAGGTTGTCAGTGTGTTGTGGAACAGCTTAGTATGTTGCATGCTTTGATTGGTTTGTTAAGCTGGAGAAACGTGTAAGCATGTTGTAAAGGCGAATGGGATCATTACTGATGTTGCACAGTGGCTTGGAAGGATGTCTTGAGGCAGCTGTGCCAGCCTGGCTTTACCAAGGCAATGCTGCATGGCTGGTACGTACAGCAAAATCAGTCCGTGGGTAGGAGACTCATCCACCTCCTGTGGTGGTGTTATCCCTGTCATCAGCCCGAGCACTGCAGAAGGAACCGGGCAGTTCAGTAACATGCTCTCTCCTGCTTTGCACTCTGCGCAACTTCCAACAGCAAAATCTGTGCATTTGTTACAAGTGGAAGCAGGCATTATGGGGGAAGGATGTTGCAAAATCCCAGGTTTTGCAGAGTATGCTGTAGTTTCTAGTGTTCAAAGCAGAAGGTAGTATCTGCAGTTGAAAACAATCCACTGGAATCAAGATAAAAGAAAGAAGTCTTGTAAGTATGTCATACCATGCACTTGATAATCAGAAATTGCAGCAAACGGAAAAACTCTCTTTATGGGGAGGCAGAATTCAGCGAAGTCCTGATGCTGGTTATTATGCCCCATCTCTTAACTGTAAATAATTACTGGTAACTTGGGTCTTAAATATTTTAGTTTAGACTCCTATCCTCTTTTCAGTAAAAATTATCTTACCCCAAAAACATACATTGGAAACAAGGAGGAAAAGTGGCTGTTCAGAGGAGAGTGAAAACAGGTTGTGAGAACAGTAGTTTGGAGCATTTTGTGTGTGATGGGGAAGAGTTTAGTGCTTAACAAGAAATTGGATTATTTGATGAACTAGATGTTATGCGAATGCTGGAGTATTCACAGAATATGCAAATTGGATTATTGTCCTACTTGTGTAAAGTGCCCAGTACCCAGGCTCACAGCCTTAATGTTAGGTCACAGGAAAAAAATAAGGGGGAACAAGAAGTTTCAAGAGCATCCAAGGAGCTGTTTGCAAGGGAGGGCTGTAGGGGCACATAGAAAAGACTTTTGTTGATTTATTTATTTACTTAAGGGTTTTTTTTTCCTTTTCTTTTCACCCCCCCCCCCTCGTTCCCCATCCCTTGTACTTATCCCTTGTACTTTCTTCAGCTGCATTGAGCCTAGTGTTTGGGGTGGGAGGAGTTAAGGAGCTGGAGCTATTGAAAATCTCTACTAATTTTAGTAATGATCTTCTTGTGTAGCATTCATGGCAGATGGTCATTTTAGATGAAAATATGGAGGCAGAAGGATTTTTTTTTCCCCTAATGCAATTTTCCATGTTGCTTAATGGGTTTGAGAGTATTTAGAGCCTTTATTTGTAGTAATATAGAAGTTAAAAAGTTCATCTAAAAACTAAAGGTCATCTTGGCATTGCTGCATGGGAACTTTTGTCTATTAGCTGTTTTAAAGAAAGAAGGGGGGGGGAACCACCCACCAACCCAAACCCCAGCCACTCAGCAAGGTTGTTGTTTAATTGTTTTAGTGGACTTAATCCTGTTTGTTTAACTAGAAAGGGTGATTAACCGAAATGTTCTGTTACAGACCTGCAACCAGCAAGCCTTGCTCGTTTAGATCTTGGGCCTTTTTCAGATGGGTGCTTTTTCCCCAGGCAGGGTTGTTTGGGTGTTTTTTGTTCGTTTGAATCCATAGCCTGAAAACAGGGTAGAAACGCCTGCCTCTGCTGCATGACATATGCCTGCACGGGCGGTAGCCCGTTTCCCAAAGCTGAAGCCTCACTGCAGGTGGTTTGGTGAGCAATCCCCGGTGGGAAGGCTGGACCGTGTCTGGGCCGCTCGGGGGGACATTGGGTGCCAGGCGGCCAGCAGCCAGCCCAGCCCTGACATCACGGAAACTTGCGGCATCCTGCGCCTGCCGCAAGCAGAAAACAGGTCTCTGGCGCTTGCCGCCTCCCTCTGCTTGTTCCTTACAGTAACAAGCTGTGACTTGGCACGCTATCTGCCGCACCCGGCAATGAGAATGATAGGTGTCCCCCCGTCCCCAGGGAGGAGAGCCTTTCTCTCGTGGTGGTGGGAAAGCGGCGTGCTCCCCGGGGCCCGCTCCCTGCTGCCCACGCTGCCGCTGTCGAGGTGCCGTAGGTGCTGTGTCCTCCGGGCACAGAGGCATGGCGGGTGGCTGTTCAGGGAAGATTATTCAGGGCTTTCCTAGTTTACAGCATACACTCCAAGTTAATCCCTCTGCTTTACTAGTTTGTGTTGGTTCCTTTTTCTATAGTGTGCATTAATGCATGAAGATAACCTGTATTTGGAAATACATTTTTCCCTTACTCTCGACCCTTCTTACTGTTTCCTGTCATATAAGCTTCGTGTAAAAAAAAAAAAAAAAAAATCTACCTGCTTAAGCTGAAAATTTTCCATGTATGTGGCTCATAAGTTTTGGAGGGAACCTCCAGAAAACAGTGCTTACTCCCTCTGTAAATGAGACTTAGAAATACTCATTTTTGATTTTGAAAAAATAAGTGTATGTCCATGCTGGTAGTAACAGTTTCTTTACAAAGCTGTGCTACCCGCAGGCTTCAGAGTAGGGACGCAATGGTTCTGGTTTTGGCACATTTGAAGGGCTGTGTTTCACCTATCCTTCAGTGGTGTCCGAGGTGGAGAGGCAGGCATGGGCAGACCCAGGAGCTCCCCCCGGGAGCTGCCAGCCAGGCTGGGGAAGGAAGAGCACCAGGGTGGGATGCAAACCCCAAACAGTGATGGGGACTGTGAACAAGGGCGAGGATGCCGGGCAGCTGGAGCGTGGGTATCTCAGAGCTGCGGGGAGCCCTGACCTGTGGCTATGGCGGAGCCGTGCTGTGGGTGCAGGTCTGGGGGTGCCTCGGGGCTGTCTCCCCTGCCCTGAGCTGCAGGGTGAGGAGCCGTCTGTGGACATCTTTCCTCCAGCTACTCAAGTGACAGAGTAATAGGACAGGGTGTAAAGCTGCTTATCCAGCTGATGACGGTGTGTTCCTACATTACTTTGTAAGGGTTTATGTAAAAACCCTTAATGAATTCCTTTAGAATGATGCTGCAGTGTCATTAACAGTAAAGATCTCAAAATGCCGGTTGTGGAGTTACCTCTGCTGTGCATACCTGATAAGTAATTGCAAGTCAGTCTCTTCCTGTCCTTAGTTTACTGCATACCATTAAATTACATTAAAATTTAAGTAGCAATTGCTGGATAATGACTTCTTTGGCTGTGGTCACACTGTGCTATGGTAATGCACCAGAGGTGATGTCAGCTGTGGATACTCAAATGTGGGTTGAGGTTGTACAGCAATAACCCCTGCACACAGGCTTTCTTTAAACAATGACTTTATGCCCCCAAAACACAGCTCTGACTTGCAGGCGCAGGGGGGGAGTGCTTCTCCCCTCTGTAAATCAGATGCCAGGAGTTGCTTTGCTTTATGAAATGAAGACCGTTAGTAATGGTTCCCTTGGAGAGTACCCGGTGCATCCTGCCCAGCGCTGTCCTGCCTGGGGGTGAGGGCAGACTTGCACTGGCCACGGCAACATAAATCCCCTTCCACTCTGCTTGCTCTCTCCCTGCAGTCCTCTGCCTTGTGTGCTTCACTGATCTCCGCTCAGCAAGCAAGGCAGAAGGTTCGCTGCCAAACCTCTATGACAAAGTTTTTGAACAACTTGGATCAAGTCTATCAGGTTGTTCATATAGACAGACTATGGATAACATAACTTAATTTTTCTTGATAGAAGGGACTGAATTCAAGTTCCATAGGCAACCTTATTTTCAGCATTTCTTAACTGTAGAAGAACACTTTCAGGTTTTAACAGTGTTCCTGTCCTGGCTAAGGTGTAATGTCAGATGTTTCATGTAGAAGAAGACCCTGTCTCAGTGACAGGGAAGTTCAGAACGCTCTAACCAGAAAACCCACTATGGCTATCATTAAAGTCTCTTGAATCATGTAACAAGAGCTAGAAGTTGGATTTGTCAGTTAATATCAAATACAGAAATACAACGAGCAGGCTCATCTGGACTACTGCCTGGCTATGCACTTGTAAAAAAAATTTTTTTTTTTTTTTTTTATTCTTCAGACTTATAGAAATTGCAAATACTTGGAATGCTTTAGGACCACAAATGCTAAATTGACTTGTACATATGTCACAGTTCACAAGGAAACTAAAGCTCATATTTTCATATTTTGACTATATTAGTGTTTTGTTTTTCAAAGAAGTAATCCTGGATATGAGACATCAAGACTCAAGTTTCTGTCCTGCTTGGATCAAGGTCTAAAAATGATGCCCTCACTCCTACACACGCATTACCCTCTCTGAGAGACTCGCTGCTTGCAGAGCTGGCTGGCTGTGCGGTGCAGGGCTGCGTGTCCTTTCCCAGCTGCTGTCGCAGCTCCAGCAGACTTTTACCTGCTCTGCCCTGCAGCATGCCAGGCTTGGGGCACCCCAACTGCAAGGGTGCTCTCCTCCACCCTGTCCCCTTACCTGCCCCCTCTCCAAATAGGCGAAGACCTATAGGAATGGAAAGAAGTTAATGTTATATTTTTCACTAGTTTTATATTTGTGCTTAATGATGTTGGAGCTCAGTTACCCATATACCCAAAACCAGCTTCTAATTGTGGCTTCCTTTACACTATTCTTGTATATCCAGAAATTGAGAATAACGCCCAACTTTGTAAAAACATTGTGCTAGTGTAGATGCAAATTCAGTGTTTATGTGATCTTGTATATGATCTTTAACCTCTGGTAACTGAGTTTTCAGCTCTGAAGTATTCATTACTCATTATTATGTACAGTTTGTTCTTTCATAACAGTAGAAGGCTAGTAAAAGGCAATGAAGCAGAGCCAATTTGCTCTTAGTTGGAGGGTTTTTATTATATGAGAGGATGTAACTAATATTCAGATACGTTTTTGTGGTTTAACCTGCAAGGAATGCCAGGAAGGCTTTTCACTGCTATTAAGCCAGTGCTGTTTCCCCATTAAAAAATGGCTTATAATTATTTTTTATTTTTTAATATCTGCTGTGATTCCAAGCTCTCAAGGATTTGAATGCATACAAAAAACCTGTGTCCTGCATCTCAGTTCAGAGTCTGGAAATGTTTTCTGTTGCTGCTGCTGTAGCACAGTAAAGTTGTTCTCCAGTGTTTTATCAAGGCAGGACTCCACATTCAAGGCTCCCTGTTACTCATTGTTCAAAAATGTGAGATAGCTTATGCCTAGATCTTGCTTGAAACCATTTATTTTACTTTTGTCATATCAGTTTATTAGTTTTATTAGCTGTGTAAGAAGAGATCTTAATGAAGCAAACTGTTGTAGAAGTTAAGATGAATAATGCAATGTGCCAGCACATTCTTTCTGTGTTCGCAATAAGCAGTTACTGGATGTGTTGCTTTGAAACAGTAAGAGTTGGATATGTTTGCTTTACAAGACTAAATAGTTACAGCTGTTTTCTAATTATGGTGATTTCATAGAGCTGTCCAAGTAGATAAGATCAGGACTTGGAAGCCAAAACTGATTTGGAGCAATAAAGCGCATGGAGAGTTGGGACTGCATGTTGTTTAGGGACCACAAATAAGCTCTGTTATGAAGTTCGATTTCACAGGCTGTATTTGGTTAATATTTATCTCCATGATAGTGAAGAAAATGAACCACCCAGTTAAACTTCATAAAGATGCTTGATTATTAGTTCATCGCTAATGGATTCTGTGATTGCAGGCTACTGTCAGGTAGCCCCTTAGGCGGCACCTTAGGAAGAAAGGAGCATCTCTACGGGGACACTTGTTTCCATTCCACCGTGTCCTCCCCATGCCGTGACTACATGGGCAGACCCTCCCGTGCACCATGGGCAGGACGGTGTGCACCGCAGCCCGTGCGGCATGCCCCTGTCAGTTGGAGTACCCAGGGAACCCGCTTGGGTACCTGTCCCACCCCTCTGCCGTTTGGTAGAGTTGAACGCCTTTAAACGTGGAGAAGTTAGTCTTGGACTTTGGTTTCCAGATCTTAGTGTGGCCCTTAAGTTCCTGTTTGACAGTTCTTGCTGAAAATTAAAGTAGACATTGAGACTTTTTGGAAATTGAAACCTCTCTCCTGAATGTTGGTAGTTGTAGCCAAAAAAACAGTTTTTGTATGTTCAGAACCACTTTAGATATGTGTCCTGTTCACTGCCATGTTTGGTGTTGGACAAGATACTTAATAAAAACTTTCTCAGCAAAGCTTTCTCTTAATTGTTTGTAAATCTATAAAATTAACTACTGTTAATGTAAGTTTTCATAGCTATATCAAAGGAAAAGTATGCACATGTCCCAGTTGGGTGTAATTTCTTGGGTTCCAGGTACTTTTTTTAGCTGTCTGTTTTGTAGTCTGCTTATTTTTAATTTTTTTTTTTATTTTTTTCAGTTGAACTTTCCATTGGGTCCTGCTTTAGCTCATTCTCAGTCCTTACCGATGATGGCCTGTTTTTAAAGCAAGATTGCTACGTATCATAGTTAGGCAGAAACTGGCATTAATGAGCTAACTAAATTGCACAAAGATCCACAAACATGTATGTGGGAGGGAGTATTCACTCTTTTCCTTTACATACTAACATTTGTGAGTAGCTTACCTCAAAATGCCTCACCGAGCAGGTCGCTGTCAAGATTTGTTTCGATGATGGGGAAGCTGAGGTACAGAAGAGGAAGTGACTTGTCTGAAATCACTCGGAAACCAGCAGCTGTTATCTCCTTTTTGCGAGTCTAACGTAGCTTACATTAGAAATGCTGTAATTTCCTGAATTTACTGTGTGATCTGTGAACAGTAGTATGCCATATTCCCATTGGCTTTGGCGTTCATGAACCACTGCCAGGCTTCCCCGTGCCCCAGTTGGCGCTGGGCTCGCCCCGGGTGCGCTCCGATGAATGGCGACTGCCTCGCGGCCCAGGATGCCTGCTCCAGGCTCTGTCCAAGGGGCACCCCTGAGAAGCGATGTGCCGCCAGCCGGTGATAAGACCTCGCTGTCGACTTGCCCTCTTGCGCCCAACAGGCACGTGGGGCGCGTGCTCTGGGGCGTCCTTCGAGCAGAGATAGGCAGTGTCGCCTGCAGGTGCTCGTGGGTGGTGGATGTAGTTGCTCCCAGTCCCTTCCACTGTGCTTCCCTGAGCTGAGCAGCTATGTTGTTGTCGTGAGAAGGTGGCAGTTAAAAGAAGGGATGAATTACTCTTTGCCTTTTGCCCAATGGAAAGCTGCTGCATTTCAGATTTTGCTAATCTTTAATTCATTGCCTTTTTTTTTAAATTTTTTTTTTTTATTTTATTTTGCTTGATTTTCTAACGAGATAATTTGCATGGTCAGGAGTGAGGAATTTTGTACTCTGTCATCAGACAACTTCTCTCTACCCTGGTTTAAAAGAATCATTTTTAAAGACCTTTTTACAGTAATATTAGTCACTATTGATTTACATAAATAGAAGTATGACTGCAAATTTTATTATGTCTATCTTGTTTCAGAGTCACAGGGTACCAGCAGCAAAAAAATGACTATGAAAGGAGAGCTATCCCTGTTACTTTTTTCAGTTACTCTTCATTGCAGTGAGTTGAAGTTAGAACTCTTCTCAGTAATCATGCCCATTTCCTGCACATCTGTCTGCCACCCATCCCCAGCATAGCAATGGGGGAGGATGCTGTGCTCCCCATGTGGTGTAGAGTCCCGAACCTGCCGGCACCAAAGCCTGCAGAGAGGAGTTAATTTATTATTCTGCTCGAAGCAGCTCATGGCAACCAGGCCGTTCTTCCTCTGAATGGCCACATGGACAACGTGGCCTTTGTGCTGTCTGGGACCGCTGAGTGCCACTGAGTCAAAAATAAGTGAATTGTATTTCAGATTTTTAACGTGTTATTTACCCTGTATGCTTGCATCAGTGCATACTTGATTATTTCAGACTGTTACCCTTTTAAAAAACAGAAATAGTTCTGTAGCTTGTGTCCATTAATTCACAAGATAAGAAGACATAAAGTACAAGTTGTAGAGACTCAGTATCAACACAGAGACATTTTTAGATGTGTTGTCTGCAATGCTGAATATCGTTAACACAGAGAAAATCTATTAGGACAAAATAACATTGAATGTGTGTTTAAAGCAGCAGCAAATTTATAAATACTGTGTATTTAATTTGCTGCATGCCCAAAAAAATGTACGTTCTAGGCTTTTTTTTAGTATGATAATTGCATCCTAGTGCTGACTATTCAGTATTTAAGATACTCGCATTATACAAGACTAACACTTGGAATAGCGTGATGGATTTACATGCCTCCTGTATTAGATACATGTGTATATATACCACAGTGCATGTGTTTTTAAATACTTTTGTAAATAAGATATTCCATAAATAGAAATACCAAATGTGACAGCTAATCAGCATTCTGTCATGAGCTAATTCGAGATAATTTCTAAAAGTGGGAAAAAAAACCACTTAAATTAATTCAGGTGTTTGAGCTCTTCCAACTCCCAGACAAGGAGATGTTTTGATCATCTTAATGGTGTTAGGTCCTCTTTGAGGTGAGTTGGAAGAGCTTCTATATTTGCTTTAAATGACTAGGAACAAATTCATAGTTTAAAAATGAAAATATTAGCTAAAAAAATTTTAGATAACTATTATGTATTTTGAGTCTTTCATGTGCATAACAAATGATACTGGCCTTATTGCTTATTACTGTTTTGCCAGTTACTTCTCTGATAACAGCTGATAGTCCTCCTTTCAGAAATAACACATATGGATTTGTGTCACTTATGTTGTATGATAACAGTTGTGGATACAACTTTGTTAATATTTGTTTATCTGTTTGTTTCAGGTTGTACATGCACACAAGCCCCACTTCATGGCTTTACACTGTCAAGAATTTGGAGGAAAAAACTATGAAGCTTCCATGTCTCATGTGGACAAGTTTGTTAAGTAAGTGTGGTGGGCTGACCCTGGCTGGGGGCCAGGTGCCCACCAATGCTGCTCTCTCACTCCTCTCCTCAGCTGGGCAGGGGAGAGAAAATAGAATGAAAAGCTCATGGGTCAAGATAAGGACAGGGAGAGATCACTCACCAATTACCATCACAGTCAAAACAGACTCAACTTGGGGAAATCAGCTTAATTTATTACCAATCAAGTCGGAGTAGGGTAATGAGAAATAAACCCAAACCTTAAAACACCTTCCCCCCACACCCCCCTTCTTTCCAGGCATAGTTTCACTCACAAATTCTGTACTTACCCCCCGCAACAGCGCAGGGGGACGGGGAATGTGGGTTGGGGTCAGTTCCTCACACCTTGTCTCTGCTGCTCCTTCCTCCTCAGGGGGAGGACTCCTCCTCTTCCCCTGCTCCAGCGTGGGGTGCCTCCCACGGGAGACAGTCGTCCACAAACTTCTCCAACGTGGGTCCTTCCCACGGGCTGCAGTCCTTCAGGCACAGCCTGCTCCAGTGTGGGTCCTCCATGGGGTCACAAGTCCTGCCAGAAAACCTACTCCAGTCTGGGCTCCTCTCTCCACAGATCCGCAGGTCCTGCCAGGAGCCTGCTCCAGTGCGGGCTTCCCACAGGGTCACAGCCTCCTTCGGGCATCCCCCTGCTCCGGCGTGGACCTCCCTGGGCTGCAGGGGGACAGCCTGCCTCACCGTGGTCTTCCCCACGGGCTGCAGGGGAATCTCTGCTCCGGCGCCTGGAGCACCTCCTCCCCCTCCTTCTGCACTGACCTGGGGGTCTGCAAGGTTGTTTCTCTCACATGGTCTCGCTCCTCTTTCTGGCTGCAGTTGCCATTGCGCAGGGCTTTTTTTCCCTTCTGAAATCTGTTATCCCAGAGGCACTACCACCATTGCTGATGAGCTCGGCCTTGGCCAGTGGCGGGTGCATCTTGGAGCCGGCTGGCATTGGCTCCCTGGGACATGGGGGCGGCTTCTAGCAGCTTCTCACAGGAGCCACCCCTGTAACCTCCCCACTACCAAAACCTTGCCACGCAAACCCAGTACAGTACGTAACTGGGAAGTTGTAGTTTATAAGGTGGTATACAATTCTAAGCAGAAGTCCCTAGCTGTGCGAAGTAATGAGCTTTGAACTATTTTTCGACAACTTCAGCATTTCGTATGACCTAGCGGAAGGAAGCCCCTAGCCAAATGTTTGCGCTTTGTCGGCACGCGGCGCGTCCACCGTGGGCAGGTGTGATCCAACGTCCGTCCGTCCCTCGGGGGTCAGGGGCCGCCGCGGCGCCGGGGTCCCGCGCCTGGCCCGGCCCCGCCCCGCCCGCAGTGCGGCAGCGCCCTCTGCTGGCGGCGCGGGGCACCGAGCCTGCCCGGCCGGCGGCCCGCTCCGCCGCGCCGGAGCTCGCCCACGGACGGGCGGGCCGGGGCCTCCGTCGTCCCGCGGACGCGCCCGGTTTCTTCAGAGCCGCCTGCCAGAGCAGCGCGAGGAGCGCTGCTTACAACGCGTGCGTGACAGGCTGCTCAAGCCGCTGCGTTTAGAGGCCCCCGCCGCCGTCAAGGCAAAAAAAAAAAAAAGAAAAAAAGAAGAGCTGTTTTCACCCCGCGATTGAACTGACTGCGCCTGCCGGCAGATTAACAGAGTTCAGGAAAGTACGGGTCTAAAGTGGAGACCGCGGGGCCTCTGGCTCAAATCACCCAACTTTATGGAATTTTGTGGTCTTCAGAGCCTTGAGCCCTTCGCGGCTGTGTCCAAATGGCACTTAGGAATTTCGTGATTCATGCTGAAAGCGTAGCTGATGTGGTCCGCTCCAGAGCTTGTAGGCAGGTGGCTATATCACGGGAAACTTTCATACCTGAAATTCACACCAAAAGGCGTTGAAGGCCTGTAGTTCCTTTGGGTGGTACTGGGGACATTACAGTACAGAGAGCAGTGCCAAAGCAATATCGTATCTTCGCCTCGGCCTTCATATTTTCATTCTCTTCTTTCTTTTCTAGAGAATTGTTATCAAGTGATGCGATGAAAGACTACAACAGAGCTCGAGTTTACCTGGATGAAAACTACAAATCACAGGAACATTTTACGGTAAAGTTCTTTATGTCACAAGTTTAGTTCAACACGTGGTGAATTTCTTCTGTTCAACTCTTTGGGGTTTTTTGATTGTTGTGGGGGTGTGAGCTTCTTTCCAGCATGATGAGGATTACAGCTTTATTAAGAGCGTTTACTTTGTAGGACATGTAAGTGCTGGTTTCACAGAAGTGCATCCATTTAAAAATGAGTAGAATATCAGATTGTACAGAAAGTCTTTTCTTTAAAACGAATGTCTAAGGGTTTTTTCCCCCTCTAATAACTAACCTTCCTGGCAGATCAGAATTACCTCCATTCAAGAAATGTGTTCTTGTCTGACAGTCTGCAGTGGTGCCAGCTCTGGAGCGTGATTAGCTGGCGACAGGGCTTGGCAAGTGTTCAAGACTTGGGTTACGAATTGCTAGAGCTGATTCACAGGCTCGCTTGTCTGTGGGACCAAGAGAGAGCCAGAGCACAAGTCTTCACTAGTAAGCGAGTGATGTTTAGGTAAATGTAAAAGCGTGTGTGCGGAGTTGCCTTTTAGGCAGGGGAGAAGTGATTGCATGGTCATTGCTGGGACTGTGCAATGCACGAACAGGTCTGCTGTTTGTTTAGGTGATTACGGCTAGATTGTACGAGAAAGAACGGTCCTCCAGAGGTGAATCAATGCCATCTCCCTGCTCTCTAGGACAGCAGCTTCCTTTGCTCCCAGGATGCTGCCTGGCGGCTGTCGGTGGCTCCGAGGAGGCCTCTTGCCAGGCTCCCTGGTGCGTCCTGGGGCTCAGCTCCCTGCACGTGAGCTGGTGCTGCCTGGCAGCTGAAGGCAGCAACTGGGACACGTGGTTCAAACGAGGAAAAGCCAACCCCTCCAACACGCACACAAATCCCAGCTTGGTAGCATGTAACTTAGGGGAATAAGAACCTGGAAAGGTTTTTATCTATTCATTTTTTAGTGACTCTGGCTAGGAGCCCAGGTAACGTGGAACTGGAGGAGAGATATAAGGATTTTTTTCTCTTTCTCATCAAAGAGAAGAACAAGATTATCAGTTTTACTGAGCCTTAGTGGGAGAAATCTTGTGTCAGGAATGTTAAAACTGTATGTTGAAGATGTTCTGAAAGCCCCAGTACGTGAAGGGCAGTAGGACAGAACTGCATGTTTTAAGAGTCGCTTATAGCTCAGAACTGCATCCAGGTAAACCTGCTCACTAATGCAGACCCCGCAGGGGTCCCGTTGCAGAGCTGTAGTGGACCTGCAGCAAGCACCTCCTGATAAGGTGAGAAGAGCTATCAGGGGCTCTGTGTAACCTGATCAGCTTTCAGATAATCTCCAGAGGTCACTTCTGACCTAGACTTTTCTGTGATTATGGGGAAAAAAGGATAATCATCTGTGATCTTAATTTGGGAAACACAGTACAGAAGACTGATGCAACCTATAACAAAATATCTGTAACTTTTTTAAAGATGGTCACGGTACTTTTTAGTATTGAAGTTATTTTATTGAACGTGAGGTACGTCTATTTTTGATGCCACTATGGTGGATAAAAAGGCTTAGGAGGTTGACAGCAATCCTAGATGTAGAGCGTGTGCTGTTTGTGTCTCTAAGAACTCTGTATTTTGCAAAGTTCCTACTTAAAGCAGTAACATGATTTCTTGTTTCACATACTAGCGTTATTTTGTAGGCACTATGTTTTCTTGCAGTATTCCCCAACCACCTTTGTAATTCTCCCTTTCCTGTCATAAATGTTACTTTGCATATCTTTTTGTTCTTATCCTGTATTTACTAAAGCTAGGCCTTCCTGGAAAAAGAAATTCTGTCAACATACTCAGTCAATAAAGGGGAGGGGAAAAAAAAAAAGACTGCTTGTAGCAATATTGTTTTCCATGGAAAACAGTCTAACCGAACACATGTTTTTTATTACTTGATTAAATTACTCTCTGTTGAACTAGTAACTGTAAAGATATAAAATGAGTTTGTAAATGTGTTTGACATAGCCCCACATGACAGGGCATTTGTAAATAACACTACACGTACCAGTAAAGCGGTATTGAATGGCTAGGAAACTGCTCCATCAGTCTCAAATGGAGGTGATCACAGGAGGGAGAGCATTTCCCATAGGAGCCCTCAGATGTTTTCAGAGGTAGGCTCATCTGCATTAGTAACCTGGCAGTGAGTGTAAAAACACTGCTGATAGAATCAACAAAGTTATTGGGAAATAACAATGAGCGTAGTACCCTTGTGTGTTGGTAAGGTGTCTTCAGTAGAGAGGGGACTCCCTGTCTGAGAAGGAGCAGTTCTGGAAAGGATTTAGAGGTTGTGTTGGACAAACTAGAAATGAGCTACTGTTGCAGTGCTGTAGCTCAAGAAGGAAAGCGATCCTTGAAAACGTAGCTAGTGGAGAAGGAGTGTAAGAAAGCTGGTGATTTCATCTCTGTATACAGACATAGTGAAGATAGCCTGGGTGTTCTGGCACCCAGTTCTTGTGTCAGAATTTTTAAAAGCATAATGAAAAGGTGGAGGTGACTCAGAATGATGTTTCTGGCTTTTTTCTGTCTGTCGTTCTTTTCAACCCATAAAAACCTTTTAGAGCTGAATCAGTTCAGTGTGGACAAGAGAAAAATCAAAAAGATGAGCAATGATTTAATTATGCTGTATGTTTATCATTGGGAGAAAATGCTGTGTGCTAGAGGAATATTTCATACCTTCCTTGTTAGACTTTTAGTAGTAGTGGCTTGGAACCAAATCCAGAAAACCTAGAAAGGAGAGAGGATGTACCTTCATATTGAACTTCTTAACCTTTTGACTTCTTATAGTCTACTTCTTGGCACTTAATGCTGCTAGTCCTCATACATAGTTCCTGAGACCACTGTCATGAATCAAAGATTCGTAGAAATGACTTTTTGCACATGTGATTTGAACTGGCAGTTCTTCACCTCCTCTGTTCAGTTTTTGTGTGCATATAACTTATGTGTTGGATGACTATCTGAACGGGGATTTCACCACTGTGGTGTGTCCATTTAGGGTAAAGTTTTAGTCTTATCTCCAGTGTGGTTTGGCTCGCACAATGTTATGCGTCTCCCTGTTTCCTCATTAGCTCTGTTTGATTGCAAAGTTCTTTAACTTCTGTGGGCTTTTTTCCATCCCTTCTAAGGCACAGAATTGGCAGCAGATGGTAGCCTTGTAGTTATTATGTTATTACCTCTCTGTCTTTGAAATATAAACATTTATCACATATATTGTTGTATAATGTTATTTTCTTTAGACATAGAGAAGCCCGAGTAGTTGCAGTTTGGCTAACCTTTACCCCTGCTGCTCTCATATCCCCTTTTCTAGCAGTTTTGGCATCACTTCTTCTGTAAGGGTTTCCTTGGCTTTGCTCCTGTAAAGCTAAATCAGATTTTGCTGCCCATAGTTACTGAGCTTGGCTGCATTAGGGCTGGCAGTGAGATCTGAGAAAACATTTTCTGCAGTCTTCAGCCTGCAGCCTCTCTCTTCTAATTCAGGGCAACCTAGGATGCATGTTTCACACAAGTGTTGAGAAATAAAAAACAATGTCATAACAAGGTGTCTCTCATGGAGTGATTTGGTTTTAAAAACTCTAATAATTCACTATGTATTAAGGATCAAAATGGTTAATTTTGCATCATCCCAGACACAAACAAAGTTTAATACCAGGCATTTGTCATTTATGGCCATGTATACCAAATCTGGTATAAAATAGACTGGTTTTAGGTTTGGGATTTGTGGGGAGAGAGGGGGAGGTGTCGTGACTGGGGAGAAAGCTGTGGTTCGGTTGGTTGGTTTTGTTTTGCTGTAGGTGATAGGATGAAGCTGTGTGGGAACTTGTTCCACTCCAGACTTATTAAACAACACACAAAATAAAACCCCAGCCCATAGGATGAGCAGCGAGTGTACAGCCTGGGGGAACGTTAGATGCCGCTGGCCCTCTGACAGCTCGCGGCAGGTCTTTGGTCCCAGTGGGGTGGTCAGCTCTCAGTCTCCAAGGGAAGGGTTGAGAGGGAGAGTCAGATTTTGGCAGTGACTCTTGACCTAAGGCTTTCATTAAGGCCAAGCGTTATGAACAGCAGAGGTTTCATGGGGAATGCGGGGGGGCAGCATGCACATGGATGAAGCAATTCATATCACACTTTGAGATGCACAGTTTTATAAAATTTAAAAATGATGTGAAGATTAATCTCTTGGCAGAAAGCTGCTACATTAGAGCTAATCCTTATCAGCTCTGGGAAGATGACAGCATTGGAGTTAAGAGCTCCCAACAGTTATGAATGAGGTTTGTGGGTGATGACCTTTGCAACTGTAACAATGGCTTCCCAGAAGTTTCACATTAACTAAACAGGCAGCTCTGATGCTGTTCCAGTTATGCCTGGAAATACTGATAGCAAACTAGTGTGGACAAACTGACTTGTGTGCTAGACAGAAATTTTCAGGTACTCAAATAGCTTGACAATGCTTTTTAAAATTCAGCCTCCTGTAAATCTCTGTTTAAAACTATGATACTTTTTTTTGTCATATAAAATGTAATCTAGAAAGTAGATCTTGGTTTCTGTTACAGAATGTATAATTCATGAAGAGAGAAGACAGATATAAGAGGACTGAAATAAGTAGAAGTCTGAGAAGCTGAGAAATTCAGTACAATTGTTTTATTTATTTGTGAGCATACCCAGTGGGCTTCACTCTTAATAAAGCAGGTCTTTGCAGTTGTATTGATTTTTCCCAACGTCCTAGCATTTACATTCTCTGTTAATTTTACTTTACATGGTATTTTTCATATAAGGGGTAAATTACAAATCTCGATGCTTTTCTATATGGTTGGGTTCAATGAACTTTACCTCTTGATACTTCTTAAATAGCCCAAGTTAATTGTGAATAAGATGCCTTTATTGTGGAATAAGAGCATTCATACTGAAGCTGAATAGCAGCCAGAAAAAAGTTGATGTTTTTGTCAAATCTGTAATTATTTTTATATGAAAACATGTCAGTATAATCAGTGACAATTTTATTGTAATTAGATCAAAGCTAGTTTTGTTTGGTGCTCTGTATTTATTGATTGTTCAATTAAGGTTTTATATTGGTTAGTAAAGGCTTTTTTCTTTTTTTTTTTTCATTGTTAAAAGAAGGCAGAAGAAACTCCTGCATAGCTTAAAGCATACTTGCTGCGTTGAACACCTGGTTTCAGTAGGTTGAGAGAGAATCTTTATTGCAGTAAGTCAAATCCTGAGGACTCCTGGCAAACCAGGCCTCTGAGAGCAAGCTTGTCACCAGCTCATGCGTTGAGTTTTTAGGGAGCATGTCAAGAGTTGTGTGGTCATTAACAGTGCTTAGCTGATGTGTGGCAGCATCTGTACAGTAGGGTAGTTGCTTTACTTCTCAGTATAGATTTATTCTTTAAAAATAAACAGAATCCTCAATTGCCCGTCTGCTTGCTCAGCCCAATAGATAACCTTTGCAATGAAAAAAAATGCTGTTGGGCTATACATCTGATGTGCTGAAGTTTTGGCTTTCTTCTCCTAGTAGGAATGTATTGCATTGTAATTAGTTCATTGCGTAGCAGATTTTTTTTCCAATTAAAAAACAAAAAGAAAGATACTTTTCAAAACTAGTGTTTCTGACATTAGGAAGATGTGTTTAGACAGCACTGGCACCATAAACCACAAATACTGTTTTGCACTGCTAATACAAATAAATTGAAAGGAGAGAGGATGCTGTACTCACATGGCTGCCTTCTAGATAGATTTTTAATGGAGAATTCAGCAGATCAGCAGATAACAGTCCATTTTTCTGATAGGCTTTCTTCCCTCACCCTCTGCCAAATCTGTGGTTGGGTTATGGAGGCCAAGATGTTTGCCTTGCTGAAGGTAACAAAGGCATCAGTCAGTCAGGAGCATGTGTGGGTCTCCTGATGAGCAGGTCCCTAGAAAACGCTCAGGGGCTGCCATTGCACCACCTGTTTAGTGCGGCACAAATCCTTGGTGTTGTGTAGGAGAACTGCATGTTCCTCAGGCTGCCTGTCTGCATCACCCCCCCCCCCCCCGCCATGCACTAGCATTTGGGGGTATCCCCATCCAACCCAGCTCCTGTCTCCCTCCTGTATCTCTGACGCAGTGCATGGCTGCGCTGGGAGCAGGGCAGGAGCAGGCAGCTGCAGAGGTGCAGTGGTGGTCTTGGGTGCACAGCGCCCAGTGCTGGCTTTCTGGGGGGGTGGGTTACACCAGCACAGGTGGGAGCAGTAAAGGTAAAGTGAGGAGAGGCACTACAAAAGAAGGCAAAATGCTCAAATTGTGTAGTAGCACAGACATTTTCTCTTGGACTAGGTAAATGAGTACATGTGTTGCCGTAATGTGTAGAAAATGGTTATGCTTCCTTCCCCCGCCAACTGTTTTTACTTGACTCCATGCACTCTATACCAGTAGTTTTTTAGATGCAAGCTAAGCTAGATAAAGCATTGGGTGACCAACAGTAGGATCTGGGAGAGACCTTTGCTCAAGTCGTTATCCTTAATAATAATAACCTGAGCTAGCATGACTGGAACGGCTCCAGTGGTGAGCAGCGTTCCTAAAAATACAGACGGACAACGTTTTATTCAAGTGTGTTATTTTACCTTAAAATTATATCTGCTCATTACTGAGAGAATAGTCAAGTTAATTTTTGTTAGATTAATGATATTTGAGTAATATTTTTGGTTGAGCTGAGTTCGAATAATTGGCCATTAATTGTAAAAGGAAATTGAATTGAATTTATCTTGTACATAAATCCTGTCAGAGTTATTAATGGGTCTTAGAAAATATCGGCCTGTTCCCAGAAATGAATGGTGTACACTGATTCTCCTGAGCTTATTAGCTGTGGCAATTTAGAGTTTTGTTAAATAAAAAAGATGATTTAGGAAGAGAGACATAATTGAATTGAATATTGGGGGAATGCACATGCCTGATTAGTTCTCAGCACGTTTCTCCATTAACAATTTTAGAGGACTGTCAGTTTTTGCAGAAAGGCCGCTTTTCCCCAGGAGGTGGAGCTGAAGCACCAGGCTGCGGTGCTGAGCCCGCCTGGTCCCGCAGCCCCTGCACCCCTGGGCCCTTTTTGGAGGAGGGTGCTGTGCCCCGGGCTGTGGCTGTGGACGCACGCTTGCACACGCGCTGCCAGCGGGTTCCGAGTGCATGCCGAAGCCCACACCAAGACACATGTCCTTTTCCGTGGCCCTGGTTGAGACAAGTGCAGCTTTCTGGGTTCTGGGAAGGCTAAGAGAAGGAGCTCTGGTGCAGCTGGGGTGCTGATAATAGGCTTAAGTTTGTAGCTATATACACTGAGCAGGAGGTTTGGGAGTATGTTTTCTTGCCGGGTTTATCCTTTACTGTAGTCTTGGTTTGAGTTTTCTTGTCCTAATTACATGAGCCTGTTTCCACCTTCTCCTTTTTTCCCTCCTCTCCTTTCCATGGAATTTAATGTTGTACTTGAGTTTGTTTTTATAACAATATCTTTCAAAAATATGCCAAGCTAGAGAAGTAGGACTTAATTTCTGGTCGGAGAAGGTGGCAGAAGCAATGTCTGGCAGAGATGCTGTACCTGGAGGGAAGTAGGCTGTTCTGCAAGGAGAGGTCATGCCACAGGAGGAGTCAAGGGGATATCACTTAGCTGTGTAGACTCTCTCCTGAAATTAACTCCTGTGAGGTTCATCCAGGGAATGATCTTCTGGGATGAAGAAAAGTCTATGGACTTCTTTCTAAGACGCACGTGCCAAAAACCTGCAAGTATTTTGTCATCCCCAGCTTCCACACATCACTTCGAATCAAATGTTTCCCTCTGCTTCACTGCTGGTTTTTTTTGTTCTTAGGTTTTTTTGGTGGTTTTCTTTCTTTCTTTTTTTTTTTTATTTTTTTTTTTTTTAGAAATGAGTTAATATAGACGTTTTTAATTAAGTAACAGCTTTTTAAACAAATCTTACTATGCAGTATCTTTGGGATTTTTTTCTTGGTACTCAAGTGCACAGGAACATGTGTAACACTGGTGGGCTGCAAGAGGATGCCTGGGGAGGCCCTCCTGTGAAGTGCGAGGCAGACGTCTGCACGACAAGCCTCTGAGAGATGCTGCGGAGTGGAGCACTCGATTTTGTGTTGGTGCTTGCTACTCGGGTACTTATTTAATACATACTTTCTGCTAATTCCACTTCCTAGGTGAGAATAAAAGGAATAAAACCATCTGAAAAATATGTTAGTCTTCCCTATAAATGCCCCTAAAATGCCAGCAGAAAATCTATAGCCATGTGCAGAAGTGCCTTCTGGTGAGTTGTATGTGGTACAAAAAGTGAACTGGAAAAATGAGGATTTAGACTGTTTGTACAGAAATACAAGTGCTGTAAAGCCGGGTGAAGCCTCGTGGTGTCAGTGTCTTTCAGCGGTTAGATTCGTGGCTGCACTCAGTGGAGCACCAGTGAGGCGTCCTTGCCTCGGCACGTTTTTCAGCAACCTCCTTCCTCATCTTCTTCATCGTAGTACCGAATCTCTTTACATTACAGCCTCCTGGGTTTTGAGGGTTCTTGATGAAATACATGGTTGGGAGCTTTTTGAAACCTGCGTCACAAAGTTTAACCTCTTCATTAGCTTTTATCTTTTTTTTTAATTGAAAAAAATGAGTTCATGAAGTGAGCTGGTGAATGCGGAAGTTAATCCTACTGCTTCTGACAAAGTCATGAAAAAAGTGGTTGTACAAGTATAGTCACTTTGTGATGTGGACATGTATTTACAACCACCTGAAATGAAATCTCCCACTTAATTTCTTAGGGAACTAAGTTGGCTATCAGGTAATCGCTTTCAATCTCTTCTGGCTGGGAAATGGGATCTGAAAGGTGTTGCCACAAGGGTACCTTCCTCCGTTTTTTGACTTGTCTTTTTTTCTGTGCATTTTTGAAACAAATCTGTAAGAAGCCTGTGGAGTTCTTCTTGCTGTGAGGAATTTCATGGCTTATCTTCCATCTGTTTTCTGACAGTTGTATATAGTTGGAAGAGGAGGAATAATGACAAAACAGTGAGAAATTTCACAGATCAGTAGCCCAATAATGCAGTCTTGGGTCAATTTCTGTTGTTTACAAACGTGCTAGTGCTGAGGAAATTGGTGATATAGCAGCTTCTTTATATGTAGAATCATTATACTGTTTGTATTAGCTATGGATTTACAATTTATATGGAATTGCATTTTCTATGGGCTGTGGATTTGATCTTCAGAATTTCATACTGCAGTCATGCAACAGACTACGTGTTTAGACAAAACGTGACATTATTTGTAAAGACTAATTGTAACCTGTTTTTGTAGAAACCCATACATCTAAAAATCAGCTGAAATATTTGACATTATATAGACTATAGTATCTGAATGTAAGGGGAAATCAACTATTTCCAAGCTTTTAAAAATTAAAAAACCTTTTCTGATTGTTGTTGGAAAAGTGAGGCTAAAACAAACTTTTTTTTTTTTTTTTTTTTTTTACTATAGCTTATCACATAAGGCAAGACATGCTGTGGTTGTTGGTTGCTTGGGCAGGTATCTTCAAGGCGTGCGACTCGCCTGCACTCGTACGGCACGGAGCCTTGCAGTCGCTGGCATCAGCGTTTCAGTTCAGCATTTCCTGACCGCTGAGTTCATTTAAAATTAACCGCCCAGGCCACGGGGGTGGGACGCAGCTCTGTGGGAGCGCGGACGCATCGGCAGAGGCCGGCTGAGGAAGAACAGCTGCGGACCCCTCATGGAGGGGACGGCGCCCCGTGCCGAGGAGGCCGGCGTGAGGCCACTAGGGAGGCCTGCTGCCCCCGCCGCTGCTGCTCTGCAGCCAGGCAGGCCCTTCTCCCCGAGAAGCCCCGTCAGAGCGGGCGCCTGCCCTGCCCCGTCCCCGGGGGGAGGCCTGTCCCGAACCCTCAGCCCGGCACGTGCGGGCGGACCGGACGGCAGCGAGTGGGAGGCGTGGGGCTGGAGTACCGCTGCCCGCTGCAGGACACGGTCCTGCTGAGCAGCACTTCCCTGCTTGTGCTGGAGGAAGCCAGCAGGTTTTGAGGACAGTGAAGGAGAGAATAGTACAGGTGACGTTAACCTAAACCGTCTCAGTTGGACCTTTCCGCTTGGGCCACCCGCGCCCTCCCTTGCTTTTCAGGAGTTTTCACGGCTGACAGTGGTTAGGATTTTGTTTCCCTTTCTGTGGTGCATGTTGTCTGGGGGATCAGGCAGGGCTCCCACCGGAGCCCAGGGTCGGAAGGCGTTCAGCTGCGTGGGCAGCTCTCTGCTTTGCCTCAGCACCGGCTGGGCTGCTCGGTGGTGCGGTGACCTGCAGCACTTGGCACTTGGTGTTTTCTGAGCTGGCAAGGTGGGGAACGAACGATGGAGGATAACTGCCCTCGTTTCAGTGTAGGAGTGTGTTGCATTTTTGTTTGCTTCTGCCTTGTTGCATATTTAATTATTGTGTGTTCTTAAAGTAATTTGTCCCAAGATTTATAGAAGAAATTACTGGCTGGCTCAACGCACGCCTCAAAACTTGGTAAATCTTCTCACTCATATTCCATTTATTTGACAACTCTGCTTTTGACAGTTCAGTGATAATGCAAAGATATTCCTGAGGCTTTAACTCAGCCTGCTTTGCAGGTTGGTGTTTGCTGCCTGCATTTTGCATGACAGTTCTCAAGTTTTATTTAGCTTTTTTCCTTTTTTATAGTACATAATACTTAGAATTTATTCTTCTTGATCCTGTCTTGAAGAGTGAATATAATTCAGTTTGATACATGAATTTGTTGCGTGCAAATAGTAAAGAATTTTGAGGGAAAACGTAGCTAATAGAGATTATAATTTGCTGTGAATGGAGTGAAAGTCCTGTTTTCAGGCCTTTCTTTTTATTTTATTTTAGTAGTTTCTTTGAAGTCCAAGAGCACAGCAAATCTTGGGGTGAAAGGAAGAAAACCTGCTTTGCAGAGGAGCTGAGAACAGGCTCTGCAGAGGGAAGGCTGTGCTAGTACAGGCACAAGGCTTGCAACTTTGATCGTGGCATCCATCCCCCCTCCCCACGCACAGGAAAAGTTGATTCACATCACTGCACCCAGTCTGCAGCCTGTCCCTGAGACCCCTGCACTGCGTGCTGGATAGCGCTGGGTGCAGCAGAACTGGGCCAGACCAGAGACGTGAATGTTGCCTCGATGCACAGAGTCGCTGCCGCGAGCCCGGTGCTGTGGCACTTGGCTGGTCTGGCTCCCTGCTCGGCACTGGGGAAGCAGACGCCGTGTTTCCCTACCCACGTTGACTTGTAAGCGCCCTCCTGGCCAGGCTGGCATGGGGGCGAGGGAGCTTTCCAAAAAGCAGAAGGGAGAGCAGAGTACTGCTTGCATCCATTGTTAGCAGCTCATCTGCAAGTGATCTGTGGCCAAAGATTAGTAACATTTCACATTACTGATTTGCAGGCAGCTGCTCACTGTACATGTTTCGGTACGTGACTGCATTCTGCACATCTGGTGAACATATGTTGCTAAACATTTAAATGCTATAAAGTATAGTTACTTGGACCTAACCCTTCTAAAACACGGGAGTCCTTCCAGCCTTCTCCTAGGACTGTGGAGGCGTTGCTCAGCAGCCCTGCCGTTGTCCCCAGTGTCCGAACGCCCAGCTGCTGTCAGGAGGCTGTGCCCGCGGGCAGGTCCCCAGCCCCATGCCAGCCAGAGAGCTGGGCCGCCCACTGACAGCCCCTGCGCTTCCGCCATGCCTGCCTCTTCTGCTGCAGGCAAGGACAAAAGTGCGCTCCTCTTAGGGGCTGCGGGTTTGAGGGTATTTTGCATAAAGGTTCACCGAGTGCTGAGGAAGATGTTGAATATTTAATGGAACAGGAAGAACAGTAATGGAAAACGGTATTATCCGCTGAAATAATCAATGATCCGGCACAAATAATACAGTAAACGCTTCAATTTGAAGTTTGCAAAGCCCCACGTGGGTCCCCTTTAGAAATTTGGGGGCACAGTTGCCAGGTTTTGTCTTTCTACAGAAAATAATTTTAAGTGACATTATTAAGGTGTGGGGCAATCAGGTATCTCGTTTGCATTTATATGCAGTAGGGCTAAGGGCAGGACCACTTATACATTGCTCTAGCAGAATGACGATTTTCTTAACAGCCCTTTTCAAGTAACGTGTTTGAGGAATTTTGTTTGTGCAAACAAAATGTTTGATTTGGAACAGCTCTGGCTTTCAAGAAAAGATGTGAGATTGGAAAATGTGAGAATAATTGCTTAAGAAATTATGAAACGCTGTTTAAGGAGCTTGCTAATGTGTTTGTCTGAGGCATTGAATTCTTAAATAAGAGCAGAGTGACTCTGTAGAAAAGTAATACGTATGCTATTTACTGATACAAACTAATGGGTTTATTAGTGTTTGAAATAATGTTATAATGCAGTATGCACAGCCAAAAAGAAAGCAATACATGAGTCTGCTCACTCCCTTTCTATGAATATCATGGCAGTCAGGTTTCACTGCATACCTTACTAGCTGTACATTTCAGAAAAGGGTTGGAAATGTACCTGATTTTTCACAATTAAAAACAAATGGATAGGAGGAAAAGCTTTTGTTGTATTACGCTACCTCATCATAATCTCAAGATAATACTTTTGATGTGAAAATTGATGTGCAGTAAGCAGCCCAATTTCCAAGGGAAAAAAGTTGAATAAAAAACTGCACTATTCTTGGTGAAGTTTTGCTGAGCTGAAACCTGCAGGCTCTGTGAGCGGAGGTCTAATAGATGTAGGCTGTGGAGTAATTCCCAATGAGAAAGGCCAGTTAAAAAAGGCCTAGCGCTGACGGAGTGGTAGCAGTGTCTCCTTCTGTGAAACCACCATGGCGATGGTGAATGCACACCAAGTGTCATACGGTACTTTCAAAGAGAAATTAACGTTCAGAGATTTTGATGTTGGATTAAAATGCCACAGACACACACTTACTACTCTGTTAAATGTTTGCCGTATACAAACCCAAACTAGAACCCTTTGACACTGAGGAAGTGTTTCCACTTAGTTTTAGAGGGCTTTCCAAGTGTCTATTGATCAGTGTTCTCTAACAGCACAGAAATAATGTGTCTAATTTAACTGGCCACATGGAAGAGTATAGAAAAAACATTAGTTATCCCTTGAAAGGCTTGGAACATCGATAGGAGGACATAACATTAATGACTTTCCTATACACGAGCTTCAAAAATGGCTAAATGAGGAAGAAATTACAAATTTATTTTCCTATAATTTCAGCAGTTGTCTTGTTTTACTGCACCGGTAAAGCATTAAGCAATGAAATGTCACACAAGGAGTATTTTCCTGATAATTTGTCTGATATGCAAAGCATATAAAACAAAAGAGAAAAAGATGGAAATGCAGGGTTTAGTCATTTTGACAAATTTAGTGATTTCTGCTCATGAAGTCTGGCTAAGAGTCTGCTGCTTCTGTCCAAACAATTTCAAATATTGCCGGTTTCCAAGTGGCTCACTGTATCAGGAACATCTTTGTTGTCTCAATTCTGTGCTTTACCCTGAACATAGACTGCTAATTTTATGGTAATTTATTAACATAAATAAATGTACAGCAAAAATTATTTGGATCTCAAACTTTTGTTTTTTCAACAAACAGGATAAATACCAGGTCTCCAGAGGTGGGTAGTAGAAGTCCAGGTTGTGAAGGGATATATTGTTATCAGTTCCCTTCCTTTGGTTGTGCAGTATTAAAGTGTAAAGGAGTTTTGGGTTGGTTTTGTTTTATCCCACCTTTTCCAGATAAACAGACAGTTTCGTTGGGGAAAAAAATATAAAATCTGATTTCTGAATGAACTAAAATAACCCTGAACATTCATTCTAGAACTGACTGGCATTACCCCCAGATAGCCCACAAATTCTTTGTAGAGCAAAGTTTCCTACAGTCCTGTGCAGGATTCCCTTCCTGTTGGGTGGGAGTTGAAGCTGGGGGCTAAACACTCTTCTTGATTGTTGATAAAAGTAGGTTTGCACGCATATTTAGAAGTGCATGTGCAATAGATAGTCTTTTATGTTCTTCCGGTTTGACTATTCAGGTTGTGCATTTTTCATCTTTAGCATTAGTGGAGAAGCATTTAACGTAACATTTTCAAAAAGACTCCCCATCTGCTCATGAAGATGCATTTTTTTTTCTTTGCTAGAAGTCATTACTGTACCAGGGTTATGAGACATCCATTGTTTCTCTTTCCTTAAACTAGAAGGTATCTCTTTTATACCTGCTTCATAATAAGTATGGAAAAAATTGCGCTATAAATAGTAATTGGCATCCTGTGAACAAAAGTTGTGCACAAGGAGGTGATAAAAAAACCCCCACCAAACCCACAAACAAACAAAAAGCCCTAAAAAAAACCCCCTCCAAAACCCAAAGGGATTCTCTTTTTTGTGCCATTTATTTCACGTTTATCAAAGCATACTTGTAACCATTGTGTATTTAGAAAAATGGTCTGAGCATGTAGGTTATATGCATAATCATTTTGGTGAGAAGGAAAGTACAACTGCAAAGATGAGATCTGAGAGGCGTGGTGCAGCCTCTGTGTTTGCATGGGGCTTTTCAAAGTGGAGGAAGCTGTGTTGCAGTACTTGAGCTGTGACAATTTATGTCGTGTGTGGAAGTGAATCTGGCAGGGTACTGCTGACTTTAGTTAAGGTGCTGCAGTGTGACTCCTGAATCTTTAACATCCATCGGGGTGTTTTGTGACCACAATTTTCAGGCTATGGATCTGGAGTGGCAGCGTGGAAGCGATAAACTGGGATAGGGAAGGGGAATAAGAACAGCAATTGGATTGCTGATCAGACAGTGTGGACCTATGATGGGATTTAAGAAAACAGAAAAACAGATTCAGTTTCTTCCAGATAACAAGGGTAATAAAAAAAGCAAAGCTTTGTTTGGGTCACTGACAAGGAATTGCATCAGAATATCCAAGAGGGAACATCTGACAACATAAAGATGATGGAAGGTGTAAATCTTGGTTGCACAATATTAAGCCTCATCTTTAACATATTTGTGAAAATGAGTAGATGTGCGGGTACTCCTGTGTACTGGCAACAAACTAGGCTGTGTCCCTGGGAGGGAGCAGGCTGAAACAGCAAGTGTTCATAGGTATGGCTTGCTGTCGTGGAAGTTATGGGAAATAGGGCTGCTCAAAAATTGAGGTGAGAATTTGGGTGGTCTTCATATTAAAAGTTCATAGTTGGTGGTTTGACCACTTAAATTAGGGCAATTTAGGGAGTTTAGACCACAGAGGAAGAAATTGTGTAAGGAAAGAGAGTATGAACGGATGGGTAATGTACGAGAACGTCAGAAACAAAGTACTAATGATCGGGAAATGTATGGACCTTGAAGGTGGGAGAAGGCAAAGTAAACGGTAACTTCAGTGTTAAAAAAAAAAAAAAAAAAAAGGAAAAAAATTCAACTTCTTTTGCAAGGATTTCTATCTGTCTCAGCTAATTATAATAGTGGCTTATTAATCTCAGGCTCAAAAGGCTGCAACCTAAACTGTCTTGCATTCTTGAAAAGGTCTCTAAAAAAGGTGGAGTATTTCTATATTGACTCATTTTGCTGTGAAAGCAGCTGTGGTTATAAATCCCACATTTAAATATCACTATTACTTACAATCCTCTCTTATGCAAATTGTCTTTTAAATAACAGTTGCTGTAATGTTAGATTATTTTAAAGGTTTGTGTCTCCTTGATAATCTGGTTACGAGGTAAGAATTGGAAAACCACTCAGTTGCATGGAAGGAACCAACTGCACCAGCTTTGGATCCTAATACAGACAACCTGTGTCTCTTACAAAAGAGAAAAAAAAACCTCAGTTCATCCTAACCTTTTCTTTCTCAAGCACATCTTGCCTGGTGGTTTGGTTTGGTTTGGTTTGATTTTTAATGTTGATGCTGGATGGAATCAGCACACCCAAATCCCCCACTGAGATACGTGTGCACGGATTCAAGTGTTACCAGATTATACGAATGTCTTCTTCCGATACACCACTTTTACAAGAAAGCTGCAATCTAATCCCCTAGTTAATATGGTACATTAAAAGAGATAATACACTGATGGACTTCTGTGTGCGTGGTGGGGAGGGTTTAAGGCATGATGAAAATAAATCACTGAGTAACATTTGAAAGGTATTATGGTATTCTGGATACCTAATAAGGTATTTCTTATATTGTAATTATACTTTTAGAATTGAAAAATTATGTTTCCTCCAAAACCAGTGGAAAAATCTTAATATAATATAGAAATAAAGGCCAAGATTCGGGGCGGTAGGGGGGGCAGAGTTACATACCTCTATTTCGGATGTTGCTTTACCATATTTCCAGTTGGCTATCCCAAAACTGAAATATTGCTGAAGTGCTAATGGCTTTAAAACTGGAATTAACATTGCTTATCAGTAAGTGAGAGTGAATTTACAGTATACAAGCTACCTGCACTTGCTTCGATAAGAACAGAGAGTATAAATCTTTGCACTTGAACTCTTATGCAAACTGCTTGATTAGATCTAGATCCATTGCACTTGCTTTAGACTTTTACCCAAGGTATACATTTTCCCTAGACTCACCCTCTACACAGAGGAGCAAGGACCACTTTCTGGCAGCACCTGTATTTGTCTTTTTGACAATAGTGGGACAATACTGTGTGTGTGTCGGACACCTCAAAAGTGTGTAGGAAAGGAAGGGATGAAAAAAATAATTTGGAGAGTGCTATTTTCCATGGAAGGATTCAGTGCAGAACAGCTGCTGTAAATTCATTTTTACAACAGTAAAATTTCTCCATGTAGACAAGGGTTATTCTTCTGTATATGGAAATGTTTTTTTGAGGGAACAAAAAAAAGTGACTTCAGTGGGCTTGGAAGAGTGAGAAAAATCTGAGCTAAAAAATTAGAATGCTTTGAAAAAAGAAACTTAAATAAACTGTTTTGTGTTGATAAGTACCAATACCTTGCTTTTGGGTCCCTTTACTGCAGTTAAAGATTGCCTTTTGGAGTCTCTGGAAAACAGTGCAAAGTTTGCAGAAGATTCTGTATAGTGTGGGGCTGTGTGTGAAAAGCGCAGTTTGTTTTGTCACTGACCGCAGTAAAGCATTGCTTCAGGCTGCTTCTGTCAGCTCTGGCCAGGAAGGCGTCTCAGAGCAGCTGTTCAAGAAACAGGCACTTTTATAGGGAAGAAGTTAATTTTATGTTGTGAGTTTTGGCAAACTTGAGTAGAGATCATTCTGGATAGTTTTGGTCTGTCAGTGGCTGGTTTACTGGTTGTGAGAATGAGACCTTCTCTCCTAGGAGTGAGATGCAAAGAGGAGTTCTTCCCACCGCTGTTGCTGTTACAAGCCATGACTTTATGTTGTCCTCCTTCAGTCAGCTGTTTTCAGCAGAGCTGGCTGTGGCAGAGCAGCATCCTCACGAGCAGGGCAGGGGAGTGAGGGGAGAGCCAGCGAGTGCTGAACACCACCGCTTCCCTGGGGACCTCCCGGTGGTCCTGCAGCTCTCGCGCTCCTCACCTCTGAGCCATTCAACAAGTCACTCAAGCTCTCAGCCTTATTTTCATCATCCATAAAATGGTGCTGATCGTTGCCTCTGCTGTCAGATTTATTACCTTTCATTGGATATTTAGAATTCACTAATATTAATATACTGATATTAATATTTTCCCGTTTGTTTCCTACAAAGTACTTGAATTATGTACATATATATGCAAAGAAATGGGATCTTTCATGGCAGCAGAAGCCTGGGTGCAGGTTTCAAGATGCTCTCCACCAGACACTTGTATCTCTTGTAGGCTCCAAGTGCACCTGATGATGCGAACGTGATTTCAGCAGGAGCTGAGGAAATTTTTTCTCCTTGCTGCAAATGTATGTACACTTACATTATGTTTATACACTTAGTTCCTAGGCAGTTGCAATTTATGAAATAGAGAGCACAAGGCTATCGCAATCATCCACCCTTAAAAAACTGCTACATGAGAAGACATACTTGGAGGTTTGCAAAAGGACATGTAGCTGTATCTAATATTGGGTACTTGTTATGGGGTAAATAAAATATATTCTAAATATTCAAACTCTGAGGAGAAATGAAGGCAGGAGAGGTGTTAGAACAGGAGAAATAGCAACTTTTACAAGCAACCTTGAGAACAGTTATACACTCAAGTTATCTCATTCCATGACTGCAATGTCCAGTCGGTCAGAACTTGGCAATAATTCTTCAGTTGGATGGGTATTTCTCCTCTATGTTGTTTACCAGGGGTCTTCCAAGTCTGAGAAACTGCCATTTCTGTGTTTTGTGTGTGATGCACTTGTTGGCTTCTCATAACAGATCTTTGGCTGGGTATCCAGTTCATTGGATGAATGAAAAATATTTTATCCAGGGTTGGCTGTAGTCTTAGGAAGTCACAATAGGCTTGAACCTCCAGGAGGACAAAGACTATACTCCTTATAATCCTAAGAAATTAGCAGATGGTGAGAATTATTGTCTGTAATTTGGTTCCTGCGGAGGCCGACTTCCTCACTTGGGATGACCCCTGCCCACTTTCAGGTAATTTCTCAGACAAATGAAAGGGGAGCCTAAGCCAGCAGATGAGCAAATGCTATACAGCAGTCTTCGCAGCAAAGGTGGTCCAGGTTGGCACAGAGGAAGTTCAGGCTTCCAGCGAGAAATCTGCATGTGAGAATTCTCCGTCATTTCAATGAAACCACACAGAAGTGGTAGGGGGGAAACCACGGGGTACTTTGAGTACAGGTGACTCTCAGCTGTATCTCAGGACTCTGCATTATTTCAGTCTGAAGTAAATCCAGTTCCTTAGCTTTTGTAGGCATACTTAGATTTGAAGGTTACTATTGGATTTCAGTACTGTCAGTACCTTTTATATGCAGACAGCCTATCTGACAGGGTCAAGCTCTGAATCTGAACAAATCCTGAACCAACTTGTGGAGCTGGAGATGATTGCACTTGGCAAGCTTTCCTTATGATTTCTAGTGCACTAGAGGTCTACTTAATTTTTTTGCCTTTAACCGTAAGCCAACAAAATATCACTTGCAAAGTGTCCATAAATCTTCTTCAGAGGTTGCAGTGGATGTTAACAGGCCAGTAAAATGGTATGTCTTTATACTGGCTGAGTGGGAAGGATGATGTTCCTTAGCAAGGATAATGGAGTGGAGAAGTCTGGAGAGTGCTATCCAAGGTGCGTATCTCCTTCAAAGCATATCCAGTGATCGATGTTTTCCAAGGGGGCCTTGGACCTGTCCTCCGTCTTTAGCCTTTCTCCCAGGTGAGAGATACCAACACACGAACTTGTTCTCTGCAGCCGTTCTGCCAGACATTCAAATAACCCATGAGAGTGCCAGGATCCTATGGCTAGTCTCAGCCAGGTTTTAAAGTATTTATTTTCTGATCTCCTGCTACTAATGTGAGAGTTAAAAATCTCATTGTTTGACCTGGATCCAAAGCTGGGGGTTTTGTAGTTGGTGCTTTGGTTTCTGATTGACAGAGATGAACAAACCAAGAAAGTTTTCCTTAGTTGCTGAGATTTAATTGGGAAATAGGGTGCTTTGCAGTGAAATCCAAGGACTGTTCCTTCTAAACAGTGTCACAAAAGCACGGATTACCGCCCGTACATTTTGATCATTTGTTAGTCGGCTGCGATTCTCAACTGTTACCCTTCAGGACTGGAATTTAAAAGCAGGCATCTGTCCATCTTAATAGAGAAGAGGCGTATCAGGAAGACTGTGTGCTTGATTGCTGTGCATGTCCCCGTGAGTCCAAGGTAGTCTCCTTATCCTGACTTTGCAGTGCTGCTGTCAGTAAGCCAGAAGCTGCTTGGCTTTCTGTTAATGTCATTACATAATGCTGCTCCTTTAATATGACCTTTAGCTCTGATACATAATTTGGAGAAATAGTCCTGCATTTACTTTTCAGTTAGTATTCTGGAGCATACCCCAGGAAGATGACTATCATTTATTACTCTTCCAAGCACAGGACTTCATGAAGGCAATTTTTTAAAGAGCATGAGCTATTAATTACGCTAAGAAACTAATGTGTTACTCTGAGCAGTCCATCCAGAGAGTTGCATTTCCTCCTTGTCTGTGCTTCTTGTTTTCTAGGATATGTTAAGAAAAAAGTGTGAGATTTCCCCATAAATGCTCCCATTTTGGTATCCACCTAGTTTCACATGAGCAATCCTTTTAAGAACTGATTACTGCACTAAATGGCAAATAACAGCTCTTTTATGGTATCACCAATGACTTCCTGGGGATAGACATGAACATTTTGTTTAGAAATCACTCAGAGGGGTGTGCGATTAGTCCTTGGTTTTGAGTTGTGGTTCCTTGATGGCGCGAATACTTGGTCCATAATTACAGTGTAGTCTGCTTGAAGCAGTTACCTGTGCAGTGCTTACATGCCTAGGTAGGCTTGAGTCTTCCAAGCCCTGCTGTCTGCGAGTCCCACAGACCACATCCCCATGCCGCATACATCCCGTCCCCGACTTCCATGTCACTTGACTTGCATACAGTAAAACCTGCAGTTAATACCCTCCTAAGGATTTAAAAATAGTCTTCCTTTTTCTGTGGTGATAGGTGTTTGTGTAGCATCTTGATCATCTTACTCTGGAAGGATGAATGCCGCTGAGAAAGGGAATTTTGAAGCCCTAAGACTGTATGTAAAAGGTGCCTTTGAAGTCAGTATGTAACACTGGAAAGGAGGTAGCTAAATTCAGACCCGAGTGAAGTTAGCTGTGACAATGCAGGATGCAGTACATGACATTTTCTGTGGCTCTTGGAGAGGCAGCACATCTTTAAATTGCTGCAATGAAAGAGATGTCAGGGCAGCGATCCACTGGCCAGGTCCATAATTCTCCCTGCCTGCCTCCATCAGCCCCAATAGCAGCGATCAATAGAGCCACTGGTGCCCAAGAGCGATGCCTCTTACCGCAGGAGATCCTCCCTCCTGCTCTCCCTTGCGCGCTTGTTCCCTTTCAGCTACCGGAACAATGTTTTGAAATTTATGGAAAATTAATTATCGATTACAGATGTGCCCTGGTTCAAGGAAGGTAGAAACGAATGGATGCATTTACGATGAGGGACGTAATCCGCTTTATGAAACTGATTGTCTTTTGCTCCGCTCCTGCCCTCCCTCTTTTTCTCTTCTCTCTCCTCCCGCCCCCTCCCCCTTCCCGTACGCTGGATAAAAGACAGGCCTGATAAAGTGAGAGAAACAAGATTGGTTTTCTAAGGGCACCAGGCCCTTCATGATCAGCTAAATCATGGGCTGTCTGGCTCTCTGGCTGGGTGATGACCTGCTCCCCGCGCCGCGGCACTTGCACCCCCCTGCGGGATGTTATGATGTGCACCCAGGCGGCTGCAGGGGGCTGCAGTGAAGGTGAAACTGTCATATCGATCTTTTTAGCACTAAAATATGAGCCACTTTACTCCGCTCCCCGATGCTGTGATGTGAAAAATAATAACTGGGATCCAAATTAAAAATATTGATCTCTGGAAGGTGTTGAAAGTAAATAAACACCTTCCGAAGTTTTCGGGTCAGCCAAGAAATGGTATTCAGCAATAAATGTGTCGGCATGTCAGAATCCAGGGTTCTTGATCTGTTTTTCCTTTTGAATTGATTTTTCATTACTTACTTCCTAAAAGTGTTGGAATTTGGTCCTCTACCGTTAAATCCCAGTGTTTGGGCAAATTATTTCTTTGGGGCTTATGAGGTGCTCCTAATCCACTCGCTCATTGATTGATTGATTTTTGACTCAATAAACTTGCATTACCCTTGCTTTATTTAAGGCTTCCATCATAATTTTTTGTACATTTAGGCTTGACTTTTTTATTTCCTTCTAACAGATGAGCTGACATTGGTCTATCAAACATGTGGGAAAACAATTGCCACAAGGTTAATTTTATTGCTCACTCCATGCATTTTAAGTAGGTGCCAGGTATTTTCCACTACAGCCTGATAAATTGCAGTTGAACCACTAAAGCATATGAATGAACAGCAGCACTGTAACAACAGAAACCCCATATAAACGCATCACATAGTATAAGCATTAAATGGATTATTTTTGCTTCATTGGTTTAACTTCATTTTACATCTAGCCAGAAATAGGTACGCAGTAATCTAATGAACTCTTTGACTGTTACTCTGCTCATGCGCTAATGCTGCAGTGTTATGAATTGTGGTGGTGTAGGTATTTCTCATTAGTGGAAACAATAAAATGCGGTAACATACATTTTCAGAAAAGTCATCTTCTCATACAAACTAGCCAGTTTATTTTTAGATATCAAAACGTTCTTCAGGAAAAGATACATTGATGTTACTATTCTCTGGCAACTCTCATGAACCTGCTTTTTAATGTTGTTATAAGAAGTGGCGGAGTGCCTGCCCTATTCTTAAAGGTGGTAGAAAAAGAAAAGTTGTGATGAGAACGAGAGTGGCTTCTTCCATTAACATAGAGAAGTTTGGTCAATGTTAAAAAAGTGGATTAAAAAGCCCCTTAAGCAATTTGGTGTTTAGTGTAGAGTCTTAAATGTATCCCAGTTTTCACTGAGTCAGTACTCATACCTGTGCAAATTTCTGTGCATCTGAGTTTGCATTTTACAGTGGACCTTTCCTAGATTTACTAGCCAGTGCCTGATGGTTCAAATACAGTTAAGCTCATGTGTTTATTGTGTTTAATACAAGGAGGCACAATCAATTAAGAGGAATAAAACTAGAGCTCCATAAATTACTTTATGGAGCTGATCGCAGTTTAGTTATTGTCCACTTCCTGCATAACTGCATTTCATCAGCCAGTTTTTGCTTTTGTCTACGTGCATCTTGTTAACATCCAGAGGCTCCTTGGAAATAGCCAACAGATATTTTCGGTTGAATTCTCTCAAATGTATCCATGTGCAGGAGTTTGATTAAAATTCCTGGGGTTCATACTATTTTTTTTTTTATTTTATTTTTTGTAAAAGCCTGAGTCTGTTTGTCTAGTGTTCATGTGGCTTGACACTAAGCATGCTACCCAGCTCCCAGATTTGTAACACGTGTACATAAAAATATGTATCACTACCTGTGCAGCGAAATCTGACCTAAGACAATTTCTACAAGTTTTGTTTAGGATAGTGGTTTTTTGGGTTTTGGGGGGTTGGGGGTTTTTTTGAGTGTCATAATTAAATTGTAAGTAGGGTATACTAAAAAAGGTGGGGGATGGGGTGGGGGGGGTGACTGTCAAAACGTGTGGTATATTCTCCTTCTAGACTTTGATTAGTAGCAAGCTTCAGCTCTGTGGGTCAGTCCCTGGGACGTTCCAGTCTCTGCTCTCAGGAGTTTCCCCATTGAGGCTGACAGCTCCATGGCTCCTGCAGCGCACTTATCCTGGGAAGCGATAATTACAGGGGGTGAGGAGGGTCATCAGGTATAGTGGACAAAATTTCAAATAAGACTTCAAAGATGAGGAACAAAACCTTGCATTTGACAGGGTATTCCACGAGACACTTGGAGGACGGTGATGGTTGCGGCAGGGCAATGCTCTGGTCAGCTGCAAGGAGCCTCGTGGGGATCCTGACTGGGGACGGGTGCCGTTCATGCCCGCAGCCAGGGTCTGGAGTCTGCCACAAGGAAGGGTGAAGCGTGAAGAGAAGATTCTTCAAAGGACATTGTGGGGGTGGAATTTTGAACTTTGTTGCTGGATGTTTTCATGAGAACAGTTTGTGTGGCAATAGCATTTATATGTAAGTGTTAAGACACTAACATTTTGTGTTATGCATGCAGCTTGCCCGAATGCACAGAGCACTTGGGTGTCCTTGAAGAGTTTTGCCTCTAAGCGTTCCCTTTCTTGCATGGAAGCGGACTGAAGTGTGGCGAGCCCAGGCTGGGTGTCTCTGCGGTCTGTGGGTGTGCAGCTCTGGTGCAGCATGCCTGGGCAGGCGGGGATCAGTGGGGCTGCCACCAGAGCCTTTTGCTGGAAGAACATAATGATAAAACGGTTTGCTTATGTGTCGGGAATCAGCGGCACTTGAGATCCCACCCTCAGCTTTAGTGTCTTTTGTGAGGTGAGGTGCTTCATTGCTTTGGATCACTTTGGGTCTTACAATCGACATGATGGGTGCTTTCTGTTAACGCCATCCGAGTGTTACCTGACTGTGGCAAAAGGGCGTGGGGAGTGGGTCACACAGTGGCACCCATGAAACAACTGTAGTGGATGTCCTTCTCCTCTCTGACTTTCCTTTTCCATTTCTGGCACAGAGCTTTTGAATCTCCTCTGCTGAGCATTGCAGACTTGAATTCAAGTTATGCGATTGAATATTTTTAAAGAATTTCTAGGCACAGTGTAAGTCACTCTCATGCCCCAGAGCTTTAGGGCATGAGCTGTGGTCTTCCTCCAGAAAAAAGAGGAGGAGAGAGGGGTAGGAGGTAGGAAGCCTTTAACACTGGTTTTGCTGAGCCTCAGTTCCTCTTGCTATTTATAAGCCTTTGGCATTTGGAGGGATGTGCGTTTACATATACATATGTATGCTTTTTTAATCATAGCAGTTGGGTTGTTGTGAATTTGTGGTGGCCGTAGCTGTTCTGTTTCTGGTGATCTGGGAGCAGAAGGAGAAAACGAAGCATCAGAGCCTGAAACGCGGCTGGGTTTTGAGCTCTCATGTGGAGACTGCTTGCTGGTCGTTACCAGCTCACTGATAGTTCACCATGTCTTGGAAGATCCATTTTGTAACCTGCAGTATGTTTCATATGCTTTCAGATCACTTGTGATGAGGGGGATGAAAAAAAAAAAAAGGTGGGGGATTTTCATTGGTGTCAGTCTTGTAAATGCAGTTTGTAAACCTGACATTCTCCTATTTGTATGTGCTACATAGCAAAGATCCTGTGTTTATTTTCAGGGACACCTTTTGATTATGGGTTAACTGATGTTCTTAGAGTTTGTTCATAAAAGGTCCACTTCAGTAATCATAAAAATGGAAAAGGAACAGCTCTGTAAGAATGTAGGCCAAGAAAACAGTACAATAGTAAAAACAGAGGTTCAGATATTCACTTAGCAACGTAGAGGTGGAGAACAAGAAATAATTAATAACAGTCTTAAAAATGTTGCCTTCCTCCTTCATAACTTTGCAGTCATTATCCTGCAGGCATATTCGATGGCTGTGTCTAGTACAGTAGTCACTTAGACTTTTTTCCTTTGCTGTTCAGAAGCGTTTCCAAGTGGAAAAAAAAACCCCTAATATTAGGTATTTTTGGACCTCTCAGAAGAGTTCATTATGCCCTGCCTTCAGGAGGAGTCGATGACAGCATAACGTCTGCTCACCAAGGCTCAGTAGCCGTGGTGCCTGGAGGAGGATGACCAGGATCCCACCTGGAATTGGGCATCCCTTTCAGCTTGTACATTCACAACTCACGCAGCAAAGTCAGTTTTGAAGAAGGTGCAAACTCTTCCCTGTTGTGGGGGTAGTAGTTCTCCTGTTGGAAAATTACAATTTTTTTTTTTCCTCACCCATTAATTTGCAAAACAGTCTGTGAATGATCTATGATCCAAGCCCAAGTACAGTGAAATTATATGATCTTATGATAGGTAAATTCTTGACAGGAACAGGATTTACCTGCTTTTTTTATGTTTATCCACTGTCTTCTGTGGGTCAGCGTTTCATCTGCTACTTTACTTGTGCATGCCTTGAAGGAAATGTACAGGTGACATGTCAGAACTTTTAATGTCTTTGGGTTGGTTCCTCCTCAGATAAGCATCCCTACTGAAACCCAGGGTGTGAGCAGCTTGCATCTGAAGGGTGCCACCTCTTTCTGAAGTTGGCAGTACTGTTGTCCCAAAGTTGGTTTGGAGAGTTCGGAGAAGAGCAGCAAGACTTACTGGAGCTCAAGAAAAGATAAGCTGTGAAGGATTGGCAATACTGGGTATGGCTTAGTCTAGATAGGAGAAAACTGAGGAAGGCAGAGGGAGTAAGCTTTTCCCCATATTGTCTGAAAAAGACATAAAACATATTAAAAAAAAAAGTCCCTTAAATTTTACAGTGGAAGCTTCCATGAGCAGGTTATGCAAGCAGCTATTAGGAATGACTTACAGTTGGTCCGGCTATGGTAGCAGGGGCAACTTCCCAGGGACAAATCGCTCTCATTCCGTGGTTCTGTTTCATCTTGGAAATCAAAGAGAGTCCCACTATGTATTTTCTATTTCTCTCTATTTTGAAAAACCTTTTTATTTCATTGGTGAAAAGGAGAACTTTGAATTTCATCATCCTGACACCTGACAATACTAATTCATTGGTTTAAAGAGATTGCAATACAAAAACAGCAGCAGCTGCTGTAACACTGTGTCATTACCTTAATCACCTCACATTATCCAAGCAAACTCTTACTGGTTATGGTATTTTTTTTTTTTAAACTCAATAGCTGTTTAACTATTATTAGTTGTGTTCAGTTTGTCCTTTTAAGTTAAGATCAGTGTTTTGGCCAGAATGTCTTTTAATTCAATCACTTGTCACTCGACTTTCTTAAAGAGTAAGAAAAATACATAACTGACATGTTGGCAAAGGTTTGACCAAGCTGTATTGTGGTTCAACCATATATCAAGGGAAAAGACAAATATGATTGAATGCTGTGTCATAGCACCACATGTGGGAAACAAATATTCTGCAAGAAATCTATTGGTGAACAAACTGAAAAATTGTTAAGCTCTTAAAGAGCTTAAAGGCTTGTTAGCATTTTTTGACAGAAAACCACTGAAGCAGTGAACGTAAAAAGAAAGAGCAAAGAAGTCATAATAGCTGATTCAGAATTTAGATTTGTGGTTCTGTTCATTCAGTGTACTTTCTCTGTAAGGATGCTCGTTCCTCTTGCTGGAACTGGTAAGGAACTTTCTTCTGACACCTGGGAGCCTTTTCACCCTGTTGTTTGAGAACTGCTCCAATTACACAGTTTTCAGTTATGCTCAGAGAATTTATCAAGTTACCTTTTGTCAAAACTGTAGGAAAGTCTAAGTAAGACAGGACTTGTTATTTTTTTATAAAATACCATTTTCCTTCAGGTGTTAGGATGAGTTTTGCTAAAGGGCCTGAGCCCACAATGTTTGGGTCTAACATGACCATCTGCTACCTCACTGAAAAGGGTTTATTTGTCCAAGACCGGTAGCTGATGTGAACACCTTCTTGTGTAGCCACCAACTTAGGACAAAGACTTCACATCATCCAGATGAAGCCCCCCTTACTGCATGTTCTAAATGAAGCAAATATGCGTATTAGGTATGAAGATCAGATGAGATCAATAATCTATTAATGCACTTTGGTTTTGTTTATCTTCTCACAGGTTAATAAAAGCCTAGTAGAAAAAAATTAGCTGATACTAGACGTAGTATTAAAAAGAAAAGTTACTTTCAAACAGAACAATCATGAGCATAAAAAAATATCAGTCTACTCCCAATAATGTTGTTTTTATTCCTACTGACAAACATTATTTCTTTAAAAGCTTATCAAATGAAATGTTAAAAGCAAAATGAATTTGAACACTTCCTACCTTCAACAGTAAAGATATGTTTAATAGTTCTGAATGTATCTGTCAGTTGTGGTTAATTTTACTGATGCTTTCTTTAGTCTTAAAGCACCAAGAGCACTGATAATTACTAAGCTTTGTAAAACAAACACAGGTCAACATGTGCATGATAAATGGAGCTATTATTGTACATAGGGAAACAATTAATTTGTTGCTCCATATGGTCTGATGTCCATTAACATGCCCTACTAATAATGCAAAACAGAGAAGCTGTAATTGAGCGTTCGCAGGTTTTAGGTTATGTACAAAGGAAAGTATTCTAATAATCTATTCAGACACTAATTTGAAAGTAGTATTTTTCTTTCCTTCTTTCCAGCGAGCAAGTAATGAGTTCTTCCTTTGACCGGAGAGGTTAGACAGCTGTCGTCATCTTTACCGTAGCAGAATTGGCTTTTTGCTGGTCTGCCTTGAAAAAGGAAGCAGTGTTCTCTCTTTGCCTACAAATGCAGGGAAACTTGATGAAAAACATCTCAGTCTTATTCAAGTCTCTTACCACATCTTTTTAATATATGTTATATTAATTCAATTAGCTGTAGAATATATGTATTATCATATAGTCAGCACTCACATCTGAATTAATTTTTGGTGCTGCTTAACAGGGGAAGTATTTTTAAGATGTCAGTGCGTATACTGCATAAAGTTGTCAACAGGGATAATTTTGCTGTGGTGTGAGAACAATGTTACTTGATGTTTCCCAACTTAATTTAAAAAAAAACTCCGAAAAATGTCTTGTTTAATCTCCTCTTTAAAGTTTTCTGGAGAAAAGTAATCTCTGACTAACACATACATGCTTATCATATACTATGGCAGTAGCCAAGTCTTTGTGCCTGTCACTAACATGAGAAAAGAAAGAACGAAGAGCAGTGTTTGAAAATACCACGAGAATCCCAAAGCAACAGTGGCTTTACTAGTTCGATGTGCTTTCTGATAATATTTTTAAAGATAGTGTTTTGGTTCTGTTTTGATTTAGTAGCTTTATAACTGAAAGGTTTTGTAATTATGAGAGCAAAATGTAATTAACTCACAGCAATATTCAGTGTGTTTCCAGATTAAAAAAATAACAAAAAAAAAAACCAAACCAAAACAACCCATTGAGTGTAGCCTCCCACTTCTGAACATTGTCTTCTGAGTTTTGAATCTGTAGCTATTCTTTCAGGAGAAAGCCATTTTTTATTAAAGCAAATGGAAGTCAGGACTTTAATTTGACCTCTGCTATACAGCAGTTCCTATGTTTAAGGGGTTAGCAATGAAATATCAAGCTTACGGTACATGACTCAATCAGCTTTCCTTAATTTTCATTTCAAAATTCTGTTTGTGCTAGAGTTAATGCATTTAATTTAAAAACTTAAACTTCTATTTAAAGTTTAGTTAGTTATTTTTATTTTTGTCATTATTGTGAAAAAAAAAATTAATAGTCTTTGGTTACCCTTTTAGGGTTCGTCTTCTGACAGTTCCTCTAAGAAAATCTGTGATTTGATAGATTTTCTGATTAAATACTTAAGACACAGTAGATGTTTTAATTGTCCTGAGATACATTTTTCTTGAGAGTCTGTGGCAATCTGCAGTCTGCTTTTTAGAAACACTGATTGATGAATTCTGCTGTAATTTAAACTAAAAGTTAATAAGACAGGCCTACGTGGATCTGGTGCAAGTTATTAAGACCTGTAAGGCGCTTTAATATATGCCATTTATTATTCAAAGAAGCACAAGCCAAAAATGTTTCATGTGCACTAATAAAAATTCAATAGAATTATTTCAGAGAACTTCAGGAAATGCAAACGGTCAGATAAACTGAATTTATTAAAACAATATCCAGTGACAAGAATGCTGATTGACCCTCTTAGGGCTCTACTTTGAGCTGTTGCTACCTCTTTCAGTGGAAACTTGTTACTGCTTGAACATCCTTTGCAGAAGAAGTTTTCCACTGTTCCTTATCGTTGAATTAAATCCATGACATTTGGTGTTTCACTTTCTCTATCTGCTTCAAAATATCAAATATTGATGGCTCTGTCCAGTGTTTTGCCTAAATTGATGTGGTTTTCTGTATCCTGGAGTCCTAGAGATGAGCTCAAGTAACAATAGCTCAGCTACATTTTCAGCTAGTCATACTTGAAATACAAACCGAATCCTATGGCTGTCTCATAAAGTTTAAGGTTTTCTATTATTAAAATCTTCCTTTGAAATAATAAATGACTACAGGCTGTCACGGCAGGGTCTAGAAAGGCCAGCACGTAGAATGGGCTGAGATTTCATCTGAGCATAGTTGAGTTTTATAGATCTATTTATGAGATCCAATACTGTAATGATGTAATTTTACTTGTCTAATAAATGTAGCTGTACAAGCAAAGGATAGCAAACATTTCCATTGTGACCAAAATCCTTTAAACTGCAGCCACTTTGATCTTAGAGCTCATGCTATTTAATAAATGCTGGCTATTCTTCTAACAATCACAATTATTTAAAGGGTTTTCAAAAGGGATAGAGCAAATCAAATAAAACAATTACTGTTGTATCTCATTCTGAAGTTAAGTGTATTTTTTATGTGGGTCTTGTTTAGTGTCTCCTCCCAGTTTTCATCCATTATCACAATAATTGAGTTTGTAGCTGGAATTAAATTTATCAAATTGTGTTATCCTCTTTTGAAATTGGATAGGTATCCTGGCAGTGGGAGCTAGAAGTTAATCTGCTTTGCTAAAGCCTCCAGTGGCACAGCGGCAACAGGATTGAGAAGGCTCAAACATTTTCCTGTCACCCTGGACACGATGTAATTTCTCCTCAATCCCTTGTGCAAATAATGACATTTGAATCGAGCATTAACAGGCTTAATTACTTTAAAATTGTCATTTTAATTTACACTGATATAGTATTGATCATACAAGCAGAGATTAAGCTGTTCACTGGAGCAGATGATGGGGAATTAAACATTAAAGGGTCCTCGTGGGGCTGAGAGGCCGCCCAGAGAGTGCCAGAAGAGGAATGATATTTCTCCGTAATGAACTGGCGGCATGCAGGGACATGAATCTTTGGCCTACTGGAAAAAGGGAAATAATGGGGTTTGGGAAGCATTTGCAGGTTATTCATTCGCTGCCATGCACCAATTCTCCAGTGATTCATCCACCTCACCAACATTTATTTATCTAGCAAATTCAGGAGCTCTGACCTTTCTGCTAAGTACATTTAACATAAGACGGAGTGAAATATTTCAGGTGTAACTTTTTACAAATATTAGTTATTGTTTCTTATTTCTGACAAATATTAAACAGTTATTTAATCTGCCGTTCATACTTGCGCCCATTTGCGCGGCTCATGATGATCAGATGGACTTCATAAAAAGATCCAAGTATTGTGGGATTAAATGAGGTCTTCCAAAGTCCTTGACCTCATTTAGTTACAGTCTGATTTTCTTCTTTGGTAAACCTGAATTAAAGTTAATTTAAAGCAAGCTGACACAAGTTTACGTGGAAGATTATACAGCACGTAATAGTAAAAATGACGACTAATCCTTGTAAAACCTCTAACCTAAAAATGTCACTGCTCTTGCATGAAGTATACTTTAAAAGTCCAAGAAGATACACGGAATAATTTAAGGCCAAAATTTTCATTTCAGTGGTTTGGTTTTGTCTAATAATTTGTTTGAAATGTGGTTAGGAAACAAGTATTGTTATTTTGATAATTTACTGTTTAAAAATTCAAAATTAAATGTGGATGCTAAGTTATACAAAATCGATGTTGTGTTTTCATATGTAGCAACTAAGTAGGTTTTTTTTCCTGTCTTGAACTAGTAAGCTAGTTCTCCTTTATGCCTTACGTTTTAGTTTTATCAGGGAACACTATAAACAGTAGTGTAACAAAGCAGGATACTGGATGAGTCAGAATACTTGCAGTCATTACAATTTAAAATGGAGTGTCTCCTTTCAGAAAGTTGACATTTTCCCATTTAAGAGAATGTAGGGCTGGATCACAGCCCATTGACTTCAGGTATTAAATTCTATTCTGTTGGTAAATATGTAAATTCCTGAGGAAATCCATTGAAGTCAATAGCATTTGTGGGTTTATTACTGTAACTTTCTTAGGTTGTCATTTCTTTTGCATGTAACAAAGGGAATGTTCCTTAAAAGTAAGGAGGAGGATGCAACATGGGGAGTTGAATTTTCTTATTCTTATTTCTTATTCCTTTTCACTTAAAGGAGGAAAATGCATTGAATAGAAATATAATCTATTGCTCGATACAAAAAGGCATGGTTTTAGGATTCTGAAATACATAGCAATGATTTGTGTTTGTTTTTTTTTAAAAAAAATGTTTCTTTGAAAGCTAAGAAAAAATTATGTTTATCTTTTTTATCAGAAAGGATGTTCTGATTGGTTTTGGGGGGGAAGGTTTTAGGGTTTGGGGTTTTTTAATTGCAGACTTAAGCACAAACTTACTTGCTCTCATTATTTTCTTGTGGTTTTGGCTTCTAATACAGATCTAGTAGTTCTTGTTTAAAAATATTACCGTTTTCAATGAAGATTGGGGCGGGGGGGGTCACATATTTCCTGGGCTTTTTTACATTCTGGAATTTATTTTCACTTTGCAATCCTGCTTTTGGGCTGTTGTTTACTTCCAGATGCCGAAGTAAGTAAATATTGAACTGTGTAGATAATGCCTGCTATCTATGAAAAATGTCTTGATGCACTGTGTGCTGACACCGTGCCCTGTGGCTGAGCATTACCTTGGGAGCCGATGCAGCTGAACTAGTGTGAGGACACACGCAGTCATGCCTGTTTCAGAAAACACAGATAAAACCAAATGGCTGGTGCCAAAATTTGCATTGCAAGTCAGGAAGGGTTTGCAATGGTGACGTGTAGCATAGCTGGAAGTATTCAGTCTTTGTGAGTGGAAGCAAAGGAAATTGAAAGGAAATGGCAGTGAACGGCTAAGGTGGAAGAAGGAGGATGTGTACTTGAGGAAAAGCAGCCAGGGAAAATGTTGAAGCCTCATAAGGTCTGTGTTTATTTAGACAAAAATGTCCTTGTACATAGTAGGGACAGGGTTGACCAACATGCTCATGAGCCTATACAGAAAAGCTGCAGTATGTTTAAAAGTGTTTTCAGGATATTCTGTATTTGCAGTATGAGCCATCTGTATGGAGTAACATAAAAATGATACCCTGGGAGAAAAATGAAATACATGTAATCATATTTCAGCTGTATGTATTTGATCACAACTACTTACATTATGTACAATATAAGCATGGTATGGCATAGCAGTTTTATGGGCTTTCTGTTACCTTACGCAATCATACAACTTTTAATAACTGAGAGCAAATTATAATATGGCCAATATTTGCTGTATTTCAAACACATTTGGAGGCTGCGTATCTGGCCACTCTTTGTCTTCCTGGGCTCTAGTTAATGTCCTTACTTTCCTTGGGACTGTGGCAGAAGTGTAATTCCCCCCTCTCCTTTCCCCACCTGTACTCTGTGTTGATTCTGTGCATACATATGTGCCTGTTGTCATCTTGCTCACTTATACCGAGTATCTGCAAGCACTGGAGAAAGATACAAGTTAGTGCTATTTTTTTAAAATGTAATGCTACAATTTTGGTCTTTCTGAACAAGTAGCTGTTTGGGTTTATATTGTATTCTTGCAGGATGCTATTTCTTGTTGGACAGATGCAGCATGTACATGATACTACAAAGTTCTGTGCAGAGATAGCGCAGCTAACCCAGACAGGAGAAGCAGCATATTAACATTCGCACGACACTGCCCTGACCTGATCCTCTCCCCAGAGAAGCTCCCACCTTCACTTGGCTGCACCACTTCTCAGCCAGCTCAGGTGTTTCAGCTCTGACCGACCTGAGCTCTGCAGACCCCGTGCGCTTCCAGGGAGGAAAGAGTCCGTGCACACGTCTGCAAAGAAATACGTGGGAGGTGAGCCTGACGAGAGCTCACCACCTTCTCTTGGGTTTGCTCCTCGCCTACTGCGCTGCTGTCCGTACGAATCGCTAAGCCCGGGTTGCTCTCTAGGTGGATTGTGTGTTTCTGTTATGAGAAGGTAACAGTCTATCTCCAGTTCTTCAGTAGGCTAATGTATCATTGCAGACACTGATATAGACATCTGAAATATAATTAAATGGCAGGAATGCTCTATTTGTCTAAACAAGACAAAGCATGAAGCGGGTTCATTTGACTTGAAACATGTAATTAGCATAACCCTTCTGGATGCTTGTTTTATCATTTGCAATATAGTAAAAGATTGATTATCGTACTGTACCTTTTGAATTTCATTAATAGAATTGTTTTGTCCACTTGATTAATATGTTGCCTCAACCTCAGAATAATCAGATTAAACTAGGTTGCCTTGTTCCTTTTGACTTGGAACATTCTTATTTCCATACACTAACTTTTCAGTAAGGCCCCATGTAAATTGGTGTTTCGAGCATTTTGTCATCTTAAATGCATTTCAGCATAGATCCATTCTTGAATCTCTCCTAATGGTGTAGAATGGGTATTGCTGTTTGCATGTATTTTATAGCTAATTAACTACTGTCTTCTAAGTTTAAACTGTGGGGGCTGGCCATAGGGTGGTTTCACTACAGTTCCTTTGACAAATCAAGCATCTGGTGTCCATACATGTTGAAGTTTTTCAGGTATTTTAGGAATTATTTCACATCATGGATCCCCAATTTTGAATATGTGAGCCAAAAGACATTAAGGGTTAGTTTTAACTATTGTCTTATTTTCTAAAACAAACCAAATTACACAAAAGGCTGAGTTTTGCTCTTCTCAGGAGTTAGTATTAAAGGTTTTCAGTTGTGTAATAATGTTTAACATTCACATGTTTGTGACCCATCGGTTGTCAGCTGCATTAAATCAGCTAAACGGGTTGTGTTGCACTGGTATCAACTGATCCTATTTAAAGGAATGTTTCTTTTTGTTGAACACATGTATCTTAAGATACTTAGGAGTAAAGTCTGTTTATCAAATCTTTCTTAAGTCCAGAAGAACTAAAATAGGACTAGGATAGGGAACAGTCATCATGCAAAACAAAGGCTACTCTTTGGATAAAAAGCGTGTCTTCCACTTGTGCTCAGAGAAGCTGCATTTCCTGACCTGGCCAAAGAGGAACACAAACCATTACTTTCAGGAGAGGCTTGTGGACACAGCTTGCAGAAATCCCTTTGTGAAAACTGCAGTTTCAGTTTTGAGGATCATATGTGCAGATTTTGCTTAAAGCCATCATCATCTGTATAACATGATAAAAGCTTTCAAGTGTGAAGGCTGTGCTGTTTTCTAGCCTTACCTTAGTTGCATTACTTCCCATTTTCTCAAGAAAGGAGGATTTGATGCTTGATTAGGTAAGTTTAAGTTAGACTTGGTAAAAAATAAGTAAGGCAGTAGAAACCAGTGCCACATATATTCTATTCCTGTGACTGAGAAATCATGTAGAATTAAATGCTGTTGCAATTTCTAGTTGCACGATTACAGAAACAGCAAATACTGCCTGTATGAAAACTGATGTAGCAGTGCATTTTTCTGTCCTCAGAAGAGGCACGAGTGCAAACTGCTTTGGTTATGCTTCGTGTCTAATAACTCTGCTGCAGCTCCACAGTCCAGGATTTCACCGTTTTGTTAGAAACCTGCAGAATCCAGCAGCTTTGCTGCTGAATGCAACCCCCAGCTGTAGCATTTCATTTTCTGTGCTCCCTTCCTGCCAGGGGCTGCCTTCAGGTGCTTCACACTTTATAGCAAACTTGCAGTGAGGAGCCACAGCCTAGCCTCTGTTTCTCGTGTCTCCGCAGAAAGGCAGTGGTGGGGCAGGGTGTTGAGCCCTGCGTCCCTTGGAAAGTTCAGCTCTAAGTGGACATCTTCCATGTCTGAGAAAACAGCACAGCAGTAAATGTGGGGAGAATAGTCGCCTGCAGTTTCCTGCCTTCCTTAAAGCCCCTGAAGATTGGTGAGGCCTTAACCAAAGTGCCTGGACATGCTGCAGGATCTGAAGTCTGGAAAGCCCTTAAAAATAGTAGCTCTCAAATTTTCTAGTAATTATGATCATGCATGTTAAATTTTTAGCTATCAGCCATATTGAAGTGGTTTTGTGGAGTCTGGGGGATTGGCAAGAGGAAGGTGTTTTGTGGTAATGGAATTAACAAATTGCTGTTAAATTTCAAGGTTCTTTTCTGTACCATGTAAAAGGAAGATTTTCGTGTTAAATTTCATCTTCGGCATTCTGATAAAAGTTGAATGTCAGAAGACACACTTTCAAAAAATGCATTCCTGAAGTCTTTGTGCAGGCCCTCCTCATCCCCAGCTCCCGAAGGAATGCCTGATTGGGCAAGCACCGTGATTGTTGGTGCTGCTTTTGGGATGGATGTTGTTTGTCTTTAGCTTCTTCTGAAGTCACACATTCGTGAACACTCACATAACTAGGACTGGGAAAATCTCTACTCTCTCTGGTATACCCTTTGTCTTCTGTGCAAATTTTCCTTTCAGTTATTAAGAACTAATATTTTAGTGTGTTACAACTTGAAAAGGTCTGCTGAATTTTGAGCTCTTCCACCTTGTACGGAAGAGGAGCAAGTTCATGAACATTCTTTTACTCGCAGGAGTCTTCCTCTGGCTTCCTCTCGTGTGCATGCATTATTGCTCTGTTAGCATCCTCCTCGCTACCTGCTTCAGTAAAAGTTTCCCCTCCATATTAGGCAGCATCTGTATTTTCTTCATGGATCTTTTCCTTGGCTTCTGACATTGCGTATAGCTCCACGCACGTTTCTGGATAGCTGCAGTCGGGTAGCCTGTTGTAACGAGCCAGTGCAGTGCGAGCTCTGACTCTCCATCATGCTGAGCTGTAACGGCCGGAGCAGCGTCGGTGTCTCTGGACAGGCCGTGCCTATTCTGCCTCTTGCTGCTCCTCTGTCAGGCGACTTTTGGCTGCTGGGCTTTGTGCAGACCAATATGAGATGAAACTAGTACCAAAAATAAAATGTTCCCAAGGCAATAAGTAAGAGCTTTCCAGGTACACCATACGGTAAGCTTAGGAAAGTGTATAGGCTTCTGTTCAGGAATGATTTATTTATTGTAGGCCTCAGTATCCTGTAGAAGAAAGATCCCAGTGACCGAGGGATGATTGAACATATTAACAAAAACAAAACAAACAAACAAAAAAAAAATCCTTCCAGAATGACAGATGTGCAGAAGAGGAATCTGCAGTTGATTGGGTCACAAGTAACAGCTAGGGCTAAGGGAAGTGTTCTTTCTGTATGGATTTGTCCTGAGTATAATTAAACATAATTTCATTGTCTAAAAACCCCATTGTAAATTACTTCTGTTGTGCTAGGTTCCTGTTGAAGTGAAACACATTCTTCCCATCTGGGAAGAATATCAGGTGACTCTTCCAGTGTGTGCAAAGGCTCATCTCAGATTGTAAACTGAAGATGCAATTATACCAATTTCTGGAGAAAGAATTGCAGGGGGTGGTAGGAAAGGAGGGAGAGAACAAATCCCATCTCAAAGTCTTCATACTATATGGACCCGAATACAGGTGAATCTTTTTCGACTGTGAAATGGCCTAAAGCAAGGGGTGCTTAAGGAATATGAAAGCAGAATAAGGGAAAGTAACTGAAGGTGAGAAATACTGATGGGAAAAGGACCCCTTGTTATGAGCAGAGGCAAAACGCCTCTGCTGTTTTACCCATTTCAGAGGAGTTGCCTTGGCCAAAACTAGTAAACGGGATTATACCAGGGAACACATGCATCCGATGGTGGAGCCCATCTCCTCTGCCCTATTCTACATCCTCCACAGTATGCAGCTGTAGGACTGACTGCAGATGCTACTGGCATCATCCCAACTTTTAATTACAATCAACTGATGGGTGCTAACTGCAGGTGCTCTGCATACCCCCACTCTGATAGCCTGTAGCTATAGAGTGAGTTTGATTTTAATTTTTTTTTTTGTCCACCTCTGTTTGTGTGCTAATACCATATGTAGGAAGTTAAACTAAGATTCTATTGGTTTGTCAATGTACTTCATCTGCACTCATCATTTCACGATTCAAGGGTGAAACAATTCAGTCAGTGCCACCAATGCTGACAGCGCATGTCTAAGTTACATAGGCAAGTCTCAGGCTCAGTTAGGATAGCTGTTGTAGTGCCTTAGACTAACATTTTCAGCTGGGGTGGGAACGAGGGATTTGCCAGGAAACTCCTTCAGGCGAGTGAGAGCATCAGTTGTGAGAAGTGTCAAAGCGCAGTCTGAGCAGCGCTCTCAGCGACACATCCTCGGTTGGGGAACGTTTTGCAATAGCCTGCTACTTGTGCTAGCATTTATGAAGGCTGAACAGGATTCTGTGGCAAAGAAGTCAAGTTTCAGCATATTGGGTTTTAATTTTTAATTGCTGAGAAGAAATCAGCTTCAGATTTTCTTCAGAACCTCTTGGCAACTTTTCCACTCCTTAGTTTTGGGAGGGAGCATGCATTGTAATAAAAGGTGTGTACTTTGGATCTTTCCCCGCAGACATCTTGCTATATTAATACTGTGTATGCTACATAAAGAGTTTATATATATGCACACATGCATGCATAAATAGATGTAAAAAATATGTGAACATTCAACATTTCTTAGCAACAAAATGTGAATGAAGCATAAACTTACGTTCCAGGATTAAGATTTAAGTTTCTGTCTACCTGGGTCGATGTTTGAGGTTACTGAAGTGTTTGAGTCACTGAACTTTAAGACTGCATTCATCACAGCTTCCTAGACTAATATAAATTTCTTCCCATTAAGTCAATAAGCATGGTTACATCAGACAGCAGTTCTGTCTAGAAACTAAGATTAATGTCCATCATAAACGTGACATGAAGAGACAACTTGTTTGATTTATACAGACTATTTTTGTCTTCTCAGTTTTAAAATAAAATTCAAGTTATTACTTCTATCAATACAGAGGTTTTCTTTTTCACTTCTACTATTACTAAAACATTCTTTTCAAATGGTGGCTTCTTTTTAAATCAATTATGAGCCTGTAGGAAGGAAAACCCTACCTGTAGGTGGACTAACAGTACAATTGAGAGATATTTTTCACTTCTTTGAAAGAGCTTTTTGCTTGTTTGTTTGTTTGTTTAGGCTCTTTAATTCATTTGTTGCTGTGTTCTGTAAGAAAGCATATTCCTGTTTAGAAATGGAAACTGGTTTATATTTATTTGTTTTCAAATTCAGATACAAAAATACGGTTGTTGTGGTTTAACCCCAGCCAGCAACTAAACACCATGCAGCTGCTCACTCACTCCCCCCCACCCCCCAGTGGGATGGGGGAAAGAATCAGAAGGAAAAAGGTAAAACTCATGGGTTGAGATAAGAACAGTTTAGTAGAACAGAAAGGAAGAAACCAATAATGATAATAATAACAGTAATAAAATGACAATAATACTAATAAAAGGACTGGAATATACAAGTGATGCACAATGCAATTGCTCACCACTTGCCAACCAATGCCCAGTTAGTTCCTGAGCAGCGATCCCCCCCCAGGCCAACTCCCCCCAGTTTATATACTGGGCATGACATCACATGGTATGGAATATCCCTTTGGCCAGTTTG
>JANXJC010000098.1:42918993-42947375 GCA_027564655.1 Leptodon cayanensis
CTTGCTGGCTGGGCATGAGAAGCTGAAAAATCCTTGACTTAGTCTAAACATTACTTGGCAACAACTGAAAACATCAGGGTGTTATCAACATTCTTCTCATACTGAATCCAAGACATAACACTATGCCAGCTACTAGGAAGAAAATTAACTCTGTCCCAGCCAAAACCAAGACAACAGTTTGTGATACTACAGCAGCAAAGCGTGGTTCTTGAGCCTTATTCTTTCTCCAGATCAGCTGAGTAGATGCCTTGGTCTTTCGAGTTATTGTCAAAGCCGTCTCCTAGCCCACACTGCCCCACTCGGTGCCATGGCATCCCTAGCTGCCATTTCATTCAAAAGCATTGATTTCATACTGACTATGAACTTATCTTCAAGTAATTCCATTGAAAATTTTAGTAAAGTTAGACCTCAGTTGCAAGTTTGGAGGCTTCTAGTTCTCATCTCCCATACTACCTTTTATCAAATTCCATATGATCGAAAAGCATGTTACAGAGCCCTGAACTTTGTTTCTACAGTGGTCTTTTTTTTATTAATGGATCAACTTCACAAAGTGCCTTACGATGCTATGCTGTTCTTGAAATGTCTAAATATATTTTCTTTACCATTTACTAGCTCAAAGCTAGAAAATAATGGTAATATGGTGATGCAAGCAAGGCCAAAAACAGGATTTGAGGAATGCAGTGGAGACAGACTAGTAAATTAAGTAATCTTAAGCTTACTTTTCATATGCTCTATAGAGACATTTGGTTTTGTTTTCCTTTTTAAAATTTTTTTAAAAGCAGGCACGGGCATTCAAATGCTGCCTTTGTAGGAAAAAAAAACACACAAATGAAGATGGTAAGCTTTTGAGCACAATTCTGTTGTTGTTTCTGAATGAATTCCATTCTGGTAGGTTCAATAGCTGAAGGTTCATCTGAGACTTTGGAAGGTAAAGCATTAATAGAAATGATGAACTATGGTTCCAAGCAAGATACGGCAAACATATTTCTAACAGTTTCTTCTTAAACCGTTTGTGGTAGTTTCTTTGTGAAATGAACTTTTGCAGCAGGGAGGGTGGCATCCTTCCAAGTTCCTCCTAGCATGAAGCTGGATTTCTGCTTCAGGATAAATCACGAGCTGGCATGCCCAGGGAGTTGGCAGATTAAGGCACATTCATCCTAATGCCTTGTTCATCTCAGTGCTCTCACCAGTATAAGTAGATCTGAAGGTGTAAGCCAGCATTTACCTTCTGACTATTTATCTGATGTCTGTCTGATGCAGGGGTAGCCTCACAAAATGAATTACCTGCTTAGGGATAGAACATCAGCAAATGTCTTACCTAGATTAGCAGAACTGCTGGAATTTCTTCTTATTAGCATAAAGTAATGTCTTTGGGATTTCCACGTTGAGAAGATACTGTTGCTGGAGACCAAGCCTTTGCTTCTTCTTTGCTTTTCATTACCCGTTCTCTGAGACTTGTCAGATCTCTGAATTTTAAAACAAGGAGGAAGCAGTAGAAGTAGGCCATAGTAAACATCTTTTTTTTCTGACTGTTTAGGATGTTGAGACAAAAGAGCTTTAACGAGTTCTACTGTTTGCCGACTGTATGACCAGTGAATCAGAAGGTGGCAGTTTCTATTTTTTTCTTGAGTAATTTGGTTTGCTCCATGGCTTGCCAGAGTTTAAAGAGAAAAATGTTCTTGTCTGTCATCAGAGCAGTGGAACCTGCATGTCTATAAAAAACTTCAAGTAAGTGTGCTAAGTATTTTTCTAATTTTAATGAGTCAGGAACATGTTCCTTTAAAAATATGATTAGCTTAAGGCATTATACCACATAAAACAGGTGTTAGTACAATTTGAGATGTAAATATGGCTATTTTGGGGTGCATAAGGAATGTCAGCATTTCATTGAACTTCAAACCTAGGCTCCACACTATGCTGGGAGTTTGCACTGGTGGTCCCAACAGTTACTTTAATTCTAAAAATCTGTGTACAAGCAGAGTACTTACAGATGTACAAAATGTACCATATTATTGAAATTTTAAAAATCAATTAAAGCTTTTCTGTAGTTGTCCACAGACATTGCATGCTCCAGTTGAATGACAGTAGGTAATTTGTAAACTGTTTAGGTTCATTGTTGGCCATCTCTTAAAATTGATTGTCCTTTAATTAACTTATATCTATCATGCATGTAATGTGATTCCCAATAAAAATTACAGACTTTTAATTGAAATTGAAAAGTTCTGAAAGGTAGAAATATAAATATTATGTATTATATATGTGCATATGGACATTCTGAAGAGATTTTAATAACAAGGCAGGTTTTCCACATGATTTAATTATCAAGTGACTTGACTGAGTATTTAGATTAGAAGAGTATAGTTTGGTTTATGTCATAAAGAAAACCTTTACATCTTTATGTCCTAATTGATTTGCCAATACTATTTAATGAGTTTCAGTTCACAAAAGTTACATTAGTCAAAATACATCCTTTGGATTGGGAAATGTAGCCCTATTTTGGAAATAAGACCATTTGAAGAAAATGCTTACTATAGTTTAAAATGAATTATCACAAAGTATTGCTCCTAAATGGACATGAAGAAATGCAAAATGGCAGCAGGCGTTCTGTTATTTTTACATGTAATTATTGTATATAATTCCAGGAAAATTATTTTCTTTTCAGTAATCCTGACGTTTTATTATGTTCACTAAACCAACTGTGCTGGACGTGTTTTCATTTATGCTTTTGTTTTAGTTTACATACACTGAAATTTTTTTTAGGATTCTTCCAAACTCAGTTTTCAACATTTTTAATGAACTTCAACAGAGTAAGCTTAAATCATTATATTGTTGCTGCTTTGTTTTGTATCATTGTACCTTTATGGAATCAGTGCAGCAGGTGGTGCAAAGGGTGCAGGGGCTTATAATACCTAATCACATAAATCATATTGCTCTTCATTTCAATGAAATGAAACCCGTTAGGAAATACTGGGTTTGGCCCCTCGTTGGCAATAATAATTTAAAAACTTACAATATGCATCTTTGTCTCTTGCTGAAATGTCAATGTACAGAGTAAGACAGTGAAGAGTCATTGCACTGAATCAAGTTTATCTGCTCAGAGTGTCAGTGAAGTAACACTTCTGATTTTTAATACCAACTCTGTATTAACAGCGTTGGATGAAAGACAAAGAAAAGCTAGGAGACAGACTTTTTTTTATTTTTTAAGGTAAAATATATTGTATTAAGTTGGTAAAAGTCAGTAGACGTTCTGTTTTTCAAATATGGGCAATTCTCACTGCATGTATTGTTGTTCAGTACAAAACTGTGGTGATATAAATAGGCACTGAAAACCTTACTTTTTTGGTGGTGTTTTTAGAGACTTCACACTTTTTCTGCATGTTGTAGTGAAGCCTGAGAACATATGTTTAGGGAGGGTATTAAGAAGAGGATTACAAGTGCATTACCCTCAGTCCAGGTACCATTGCTGTCACACTCTGCGTTACAGAGACTCTGGCTTTCTCTTGTGTGTGTCAAATGGCTGCTATTTAGCCATCCCATGCATGACTTCCCAATATGGTTACGTTGAACAAATAGCAGGACGGTGTAGGTTTTATACCCCATAATCTGGAAACACCTTAGGTGAGGTTTTGACAGGGATGACAGTTGTTTGCGGAGGCGCTGGCTGAGGGAGTACATCCGCTGGAGTCCAGCTGCGAAGCCTGACCCTGATGGAGCAGTTCTGTAACACCGGTTGACATGGCACACTGCTTCACGCAAAGCCACGCAGTCTGGACCCGAGTGCGGGACAATCTCCCGAGGACACGACCGACCTCCGCTCTGCTCGCATGGACTGGGCTGAAGCTCACGCTGGCGGCGCTTGGCTGCTGCAAGGCTGGGGAAAGGTGGCTTCAGCGGGTCTGTGCGTGCTGCAGCCCTCCTCCCAGCTGCAGCATGGTCGTAATGTGGGCGAAACCAATTAGAAAGGCTGAGGTAAGACAGGATGCGTCTCCAGTGACGTAAGTCATGGATGGCTGTTTCTCGCTGAATATGGAAAAGAGTATCTTCAAACAGGACTTCTGTGCAGGGCAGTATTCTGATGGTTTTTACTCAACCACATGGTTATTTTTTCTCATACGGCATGTAGGCTTTGTGCTTAATTCTAGCTTTGACTCATATGATGGCTTCAGCGCTGTCATCAGCAGCTTTCCTGGACTGTAGGAGTTTGCCGTTAACAGGTGCTTGGTTTGCATCTGCATTATACTTCTGATTGTATGGTTGCTTAGAAAGGCTGATGCACAGGTACCAGATCTTTGTATCTAGGCCAAAAGCACAAGAGTAGTATAGTTGAAATTATTAATCCTAGCTTCTCTGCTGGCTCCAGTAGATTGCCATATTATTATGTTTTCCTTCCTCTTCTCATGCAAGAATGAGAATCCGGTGATTTCAGTGTCCTCAAGGTTGACGCCCTTGCAAGAAGCTGTTCTCTCCCTCAAACCTGTGTCCCTCTTTTAAGGTGTCTTGTTACACTGCAGTTCATCTTTGTTATGGTAATTTAAAAATTTAACAGGTTTATTAATCCTGCAGAATTTATTGTAGTCAAACATGAGATATTATTAAGTTGCTATTGTACGAAGCATTTACCCTCGCTCTTGGAATGACTTGTCCTCTGCATTGGCAGATGCAGAAACGTTCATTTTGTTTCCTAATTAGGAGAGCTGCAATCAGGAACCATGACAGAGTTCAGCTCCTCAGTGTACAGCATGCCAGGTTCTATAGTGCAGGCTTTATAAAATTCTCTTTAATTCAGGAACAGAATATCATTAACTTTGTAAGTGGATGAATACAATGGACAAGCAATTTAATTAACTTCTAACATTGGATGTTGGACAGGAGACAAAATGAAATTATGCACATATTTCTTATGCAGGCAGTCAACCTTGAAAGGGGCTTGATTGTGATGGGTCAGACAGGGGGACAGCTTTGTCCAATTATTTGTTGTTTAGTCCTAGAATATGAAATTTGAAATTTGGTACTTTGTAAATCAATCATCTCTTACTTTGAGGCGGTTACAAAGGTTCTTTGAGATACAAAACAACCATCAGTGACTGTGACACGCTAAATACAACCTTTTACCACATGGTACTTTCCTGTTTGGAGATGACCTGTATAATACTAAATGAAATGGGCATTAATGTCTCCCCATCAAATTGAATTTGCCATCTTGAGTGTATTATGTAAGAAAAAATAAATGAAATACTAAATTGATTTAAAGTTTTTAAAATTAAAATTATTTAGAAACAAGTAAATGGGGTAAGAGTCATCCAGCTTACCAATTTCCTCCAAAATGAAGCTCTTTTTTTTTTTTTTTTTTTTAAAGTAGGAGAAAAACATGGTAAAATGTTAAACATACAGCAGTCTCTCCCATCTAATCAGAAGCCATCCAAGTTGCATCCCAGTTCCAGTAGCACTGCCAAAGGCAAATCATACCTCATATAACAGTCGGGAGGGATTGGTCACTGGCTGTGAAAGCACAGCGCAGATCAGCCACCTTACCAGGTGCATAAGCAATAAGGGATTCATGCAGAGCATTTCTGTTCCTGCCTGCTGGCCCCGAGTGCTGTGCAGAGCTCTCCTGTGTACAACTCTCTTACTGACCAGAGGAGCATGCCGCGTTTGGCTGGTCTGAAGGAGCCACTGATTCGTAGGAGCAAAAGACTGAAAGCAATTGCCCTGAGTTTCTTGCTGGGCTCACATATGTCTGTCAAGTTTTGCTTCAGAACTAGTCGGGATTTTTGCCTTCACAGCATCTCCCTTCTGCCCTCACAGATCAGGGGAATGTTCCCGGAAGGATATTCCATGTAGTCTGTCTCTTCATGGTTATCAGAGACCTGTAACTAGTCTAGATTAATTTCTGTTCAGTCTGGATCTGCTTTGTCCTGTGTCAGTGTTGCTCTTCAGCTTAAATTCTTTCCATTCCCCAGTGCTACTCCTCATCTGTGGTTTATTTGCAGCTTTCCTTTGTTTTGCTGGGATACAGAGGCTGACTCTTTTAGTCACTTCTTGCATGACAAGATCTTCTTCTGTCATCCTGGTGGCCTTTTTTCAGTGTGGTCAAACCTTTTACATGGGCAATCAGAATTGTTAATGTGGTTCCAGATGATGCACCATCATCGCGCTCCGCGGCTGCCTTAATGCTTTTCTATGTGTGGCTGTATCTCATGTGCTGCGTGCTAAGATCACTTCTCACAGCTGCATCCCTTTGGCGGTTTGTGTGGTGCACTCACTCGTGCAGTAATGGAAGAACAGAAGTATATGGGAATAAGGAATAAATTTCTGGAAGAGGTGAAGTGCTACTTCGGTCTCTGTTGCTGTTGGTTACACTCCTAAAATGATTACAAAAATAAATGTGAAATAGAACATAGCTTGCTTCCTGAAAATAACATTCTTCACTTTTGTATTATCTTCTGCAATCTGAGACTCAAGATCAGTTTCTCGAAGTTCATGAACTGTTACCAATATCCACTGGCTAAATCTGGCTCTTTGTACGATATTTTGAACTCTGTTTATCAAGAACTTTACAGCTGCTTGGGGAATATTTTTGGCTCTCCATGAGGTTTAACATTGAAATAACCGTTAAGTATTTAAGCAGTTAACTGCCTATCTCTTTCTAGGCACACTTGATGCTTATTCTGTCTGCTATGCTTACAGGTAGAAATTAGGTTTTATTTCTATCTCTTCTCATACTGAAGAACCAGTGAATATTCAGAGCAGTACAGTGTACTTTGTTCTGGCTTTGAAGCCATCGGTGTAGTCCTCAGCAGAGGTTTTGGCTGTTTGATCACATGCACTTCTTGCAGGCCGGCCCATTAACAAGTTGCTGGGGCAGAATTCAGAGAGTGGCCCTGAATTATAGTTTTGAATCCTGTATTCAGACAACCTCCCTTTCTACTGGTGAGGAGCCAAGCTGTGTGCCTCTTATCCTGATTGGGGGCCTCCAGAGTGCTTGTGTAATAGAAATATTAAATAACAGTGTGATTAATGACTTTGTGAAGGTTCTACTCTGAGTTCAGGAATATTGATAAGTGGCCTATTTTTTTAACTGTTTAGCATACATTAACTCATGTTGGCTCCTTGGTCTGTCAGTAATCTTGGTTTTGAGAAAAAGAACCTCTCTATGAAACTTGTTTTAATTGAATTGATTTGTAATTAAAATGTTAAATCTTTTTGTGAAATATGTCAGTATCGAAAGTGGTATTAAATATTCTTTGCCAGTGTGGTAGGTTACATATGGATTATTCATTTGCTTACCAGGCATGTTGATACATAGCTCAGATTTTTCGTTTGTTAATTTTTTCTTTCCTTCTTAAATTAACTAGTCCTAAAGAATCTTTAACATTGAATATGATTTTTCAGTTGCTATATTGATGCAGTAGAGAAATTACAAAGAGAAGGTAGTAGAGGTGGATCATGTTAGCTGAAGATCACTTATTTTGTTAGTCTTCAGAACAGGAAAATGAAAGCCCCTGGGACTTAATTTTCTTCCTGAAAATGTACTATTGATGGTTGCTGTTAGCAGAGAGACGTCTCCGAGGTATCCATAAGAACCACGTCTGCAAACAAGTTATTTTTTTATGATGGTCTCTTGATTAAGCATCTAAATTACTTGGGATTTAGATATCTTGGAATTTTTAAAACAGTTACTCCAGTCTGTCATGTAGACAGGTCCATCCTTTTTAGAAACCTAAACAGATAAGCCTGTGGTTAGATCCACTCATGGATCAATTGTTTCCTGAATTACATTTAATTTGACTATTATAAAAACACACCCCCCCAAATTATTTTTTAATTAGTTGGATTTTTTAGTAGTAAATTTATAGTGACTATTATTCTTGATAGTTCAGTTGCTATTGGTCTCACACTTAGAGGAACTGTTCTGAAGAAATAAGAAGGAAAAGAGCGAGGGAGCAGTGCTAGCTGTTAAAGATATATCTGGTGTTGCTAAACTACAACTTAACAGGAAAGACTGTGGCATTAAAATTAGTTGAGGATGGTTAGAAATCACACTGCATGTTCTGACAGCTCATTGGAGCTGGAAACATGGAAAGTGTGAGGTTATACATGTGGCACAAAGTAGTCAGTAGTGTAACTTCACTGCCTAGCTGCAACAGTATGGCTGAGAGTCAGTCTGAAAAATTGGCAAGTCCATAAAATAAATAGATTACAAACAAATTGGAACTTTTAAAGTCAAAACCAGTATGTAGAAATTAATCTAGAAATGCAGAAGTATCTTTGCAGGTAGGGGTCTAATATAATTATAGTAAACTAATGACCAGGATTTGGGTAGACCTAGTGCTAGATACCCTTTTTTTTTCCCCCACCAGCTACACCTGCGGGCTTCTGTTTATCAGAAGTCTCCACTGCTTCAGCAGCATTGACTTAATTGGGAAATGGTCACTGGAGAAACTGTTAAGATACTAGCAATTATGCAAGCAAGTGGTGGTACTGCGAGTTGCCTCTTTACAACATAGGTATGTTTATATTATGATACATAACTTTGTTTAGGTTTTATGGAGTAAGAGAGTCTTCAGTACCAATCTTGCCAGTGGTTTTACTCTTCTCAAGTGAGTAATTCCATTTGCTTTAATGAGAGGATCACATGTAACTAAGCAGGTATTTTTAATACAGACCAAGTTACAGCACGCCAAGAGAGTTTTTAAGTTTGTCACTGAGTCTTTGGAGCCTGCTCGCTTTTACACTTTATTAAAGGTGTAATTATTCAAATACTGTTAAAATTAAGCTGATACCTGTGTTTGAGGTACGAACCTGAAGAAGTAGTGTGTAATTGTTTGAAATGGTCTGGTTTGGGCTCCGGCTGTCTGCACGTCAGGTAGACGAGGCCTATTGGGGGTGGGGGGTGAAGCTCAATAGCAGTTTAATTGTATGTACTTTAGCTGATAAGTCTAATTCAGGAAATGATAAATTGCTGGACACCTAATTTGTTTGCAAATAAAAAGTGATAGACTATTTTATAACGAGTTGATCTATGTACGCGGTCTGGTTTTTTAACCTTGAATGAATAATAGACATTTAGTGTTAATTTAGCTATGCTGGATCAAGTAGCCTATGAACAGGGTTGACACGCGAATACTGGAATGTTATTTGTGGTTACTTTGGCGGTTGCCGTTTTGGTGTGTTAGGAGCAGTCTGTCCTTGCATCGTGCCCTTTGGAAAGTGACGGTTGTATCACAATTAACTCTTTTCAAGGCAAACTAAGGACAGTTGTCATGAAGTGTTTCTGGACTGCCACAGAAATCCAAGGTAGCCTGTGGCTCGTTTCCTAGCAGAATTTGAGAGCTGTTCTGTGGCAGCGCACCCCCGCCGCAGTGACCCAGGGACGGCCAGGCGCTCCTTGCCTTCGGCTGAGGCTGGCGGGACCCCCGTCCGCCCCTCCGCAGGCGGCTCCTTCCCAGGCAGGGCCCTGTGGAGGCTGCCGGGCCGGCCCGGGGCTGCAAGGCCGCTGGGCACCCGCCACCTCTTGGTGGCCCCTTGGCAGCCGGGCGCAGGCAGCCCGTCGGCGGAGGCCAGGCGGGTGGCGCCGAGGTGGGTGCCGCTGCGGGCACCCGGGGCCTGCGTGCCCCCGCCGGAGAGGCCATGGGGCGTAAGTTAGGGCCTAGGCCATGGGGAAGTAAGTTAGGGCCTAGGCCGTGGGGAAGTTAGGGCCTGTGCCGTGTCCCATCGCAGGTTTTTCTTGTTGAAGTCTCTTGAACTTCACAGCGGCAGAAATGAGCCCGGGTAAGGCGTCCCCGCACGGTAACCGGTAGCGGTGCTCCTACGTGGAGTTACTGTCTTCCTCTCTGGAGCTGCTGCAACTTCTCATTTGCTGTGTTTCCCCTGACTGAAATGTGGCAGCTAATAGACTCCATTTTACTAATGGGAAACTAATACGTGCTCTTGATGTTCGGGTTTATAAATATGTAAAATATTTTTTTAATTGTTGCTAGCAAAACAGGCAGGTAATCAATAATACCAGGCGTGACAAACACACTGTTGACGTACAGCACAGCCAAAAAGACTTGTAAGAGATAAGGGCTTCCTGTCAGCGGTACCCCGCGCTCATTTATATTCAGACATTGTCATGTTCAATGATAAATTAATTCCTTGAACTGTATTGATATAGTAGGTTAAACATTGAAAAAGTTGGGTTGAACTTTGACTTTAAATATTCATTAAAGCTAATTATGGATTTTATGACTACATGAATTACAGTTTCTGTGTCATCATTGGCAATTTATTTAAAATTTATTTAAAGCAATCTTTATATATTAACTATATCACATTTAGTGAGGTAATGCAGTAAATGTTTACTCTGTACAGTAATTAAACTTTTATTCAGGTATTTCCTTTATGCATTAAATTTCCACAGTTGAAATGACGTACTTTAAAAAGAAATTATGCCAATTAGCTGTTTAAAAAAATTGTGGCTGTTTAAATCTTCAGACTTTTGTGGCAAGATTTCTGTATGATCAAAGGAATAATGTTTTTAATAATGTTAGATGTGTAATCCATCAGAACAAATTTGTTTATCTTGCCATTAGTACCAGGTTTTCCAGATGAGTCTTTTGGCATGGAATAATGAAAGATGTTTCCAATATTGTACGGAGTATCGTTCTGGCACCTAATTAAAAGCAGTGAATGTTTAACTTCAGTCTGCTAAAGGGAGAAGATACCTAGTTTTTTCTCCATAATACATTTTTGGGGGGAGATGCAAAGCTCTTCTAATAAACATGCACTAACTGCAAGTTAAATTTTGCTATCTGTTTCTACAGCTGGCAGTACAGTTCTGTACGCGCACATGGTAAGAACAGGCAGGTGCTTCTGTCAGTCCTGAAAAAAGGCAGTTTGTTAGTAACAGTATTGGTCATGAGATAGTCGCCTGGCCTTTTCACCAAGTTCCTGAATGTTTCCATAAGGGCCAGTCTCACAAAAGCTTTGAAAAGCTAGGATATGTTTGGCTGAGTACTCTACAATTAGTGGTTGTGATATTGAAAGAGTTTCTAGGAGTTCACAAAGGAAATTTTCTGTCGTCTACCTGTAGGATTTTGTGTGCAGGTCTAACAATTTGATTTTACAAGTGTTACAGCAGAGCTGTTCAGTTATAGTGTACAGGGGAGACAGAAGAATAATCAGCAATCAGTTTTAACATTCTTGTGCATTTCTAAGCTGCTTGGCCAAGCTAAAAATTACTATTGTTCATAACTGTCCTATCTGAATTTTCGCTTTGATGCTTTCTGCTATTTTAGTTAGGCTGTATATATACATTCTTGCCTATTCACAATGCTTAAACTCCTCTATGAAGCAAAATGTGAATAAATTTAAATAGAGCCACCAGCAGTGACTATGTGGTATTTCCTCAGAGCCGCAGGTATTACTTTGAATTGTACATATGCTTATGGGAGCAAGTACGTGACTGAAACTCTGATGAAGCCCTTTCTGTTTTGTCAGCTCCTGGCTTTACTTGTAGGGTAGAAAGCCACCTGGCTGATCAGTCCAGAGAGTGACACGTGCAGTCCCTGTGACCACCTGAAGGTCAGCAGGTTGTGCTGATCTTCCTGAAGTTTTAGAAACTACCGGTATTACTGCCTACAAGGTGATTTTGATACAGTTATAGACCCAAGGTTTGGCAGGTTGGCCTAACAAAGAACTTTCTGATCTGAGCCTAACTGTGAGCTATCCATTCATCACTCTGCAACAGGGCTACTGAAATTCAATTTCCATGACTAGTCTGTGTTTGTAGACTACTTGGAAAATCAAGCAGAGAAAACTGTGGCTGCTCCCTTCACTTCATTCTGGTAAGACATTACACGTATGGCAGTGTATACCATATCCTGTTCATTTCTTGGTGCAGTACCACTACGATTCGGGTTCAGAGTGGCTACCAAGAGCTTGTCGTGCCGAGCCTTAATCTCAGAAATGAGGTTGCTCTGAATGCTTGAGATGAAAGTCAACAGATTCATCCATTCAGGGGATAACTGCAGCACTGTCTGTGGCGGACCCGCAGTTGCAAAAACATGCATCCTCCCCAGCTGTACGGTAAAGTCAACTTTGGTGACTCTCGGTGCATATTATTTTTCAGGCTTCTACTCTAGAAAGACTGTCGTAAAGAGCACGTAAATATTTGCAGATTTCCTGATTCGCTGTTCTGCAGTCAGTAACATAGATGTAGCAGAAACTGAGAAAGTAAGGTACAATACGCAACATGACTTCTGAGGTTGCATTTTGGTAAAAGGACCTGCTTACAGATGGCATAGAATCTGTGCTAACAGCAGAAGTAATCAATTTCAACAGTCCTTAAAGTGGAATAAATAATAGTTTTCTTTCTCTACATTTGAAATTTTTAAACATTGAACTGTTCCGCATGGTTTATAATTTGTAATGTGTTTCTGTATTATATTACTTAGATATTGTATGTACTACTGCTACTGTATGTGCCACTACTTCTTTTTCCAAAGAATATTAAAATTGTAAATAAGAAAATAAAGCAAAGTTCTAGAGTTTGAATTAATATCACTTAACTTTATTGTTAAACTGTCATTTTATGAGAAATAAATTGAATTAACCTAATCTCCTCAAGAAAAGGGCCTGGGCATGAGACCCTGAAAGAAAGTTTCTTTTCACTTATATTTCATTGTGTTAGGGGAGTGAATTATAACTGCACTGCATCATTTTTACAAGTTAACATTTATGTACATAAACCTGATTAAGTCTATAACAATGCGGAAGATAGTGATAGCCGTAATTTCCATTCCATTATAGTTTTGGTTCCTTTCAATGGTGTGTTTAGAATTGCACAGTCAAAGCCTATCTTAATGTTAGTAGTATCAGTTCCTGAAACTGTACAGTGTTACTTAGTCACTATCAGACATTCTTTGTGCACAGTTAGTTGATATTCAGTGCTACGAAATGTAGACTATCAAACCAAACTTTTGCCACATAATTCTGCAAAATTAGTTTTTAAAAACAAGGTTAAAGCTGTAAGAAGTCAAGCAGTGAGCAAATCAGGGTGCTCAGAAGTAAAGTTGTAGCTTGAGCACAAGTGGAAGTACTACTTTTAATAGAATTATGGCATCTAAATAAAACAGGTTTTGGAGCATCTTGATTCTTCTTGGTTTACATATTGACATGTTAGGTAGCAAAGCTTCAGAACTCATAATCCTGTTGCCTAGATTTAAATTTTCACCAGTCTAAAATTATTTTTGCCTGATTTGGATAGGTCACTATTTCCAAATTTTTTTTTTAGTTAGCCTTACATTGCTATCTCAGCTGTGGCAAGGGGAATTCCAATGAGAATAAAGGGAAAAAAGTTTACCCTGAAGGTGGTCAAACACTGAAACAGAGGCTTCAAAAGGGGAGGCCGTCTCCAGCCCTGGAGATTTTTTTAATCATCTGGGCAATGCCCTGAGCAGCCCAGTTGTCAGCCCTGCTTTGGACAGGGGTTGTACTGGAGACCCCAAAGGTCCCTTCCAGCCTGCGTGATTCTGGTATGTAGCCTAGATTATGAGAAGAAGAAAAGCTCCCCTTTTAAAAACAGTATTTAGATGTTATGGGTAGGCTGAATTGGCCACATGTTACTGATGTAGCCCAGGATTTCCCATTTCAGGATCCCTTTTTCATTTGCTTTTAAATTTTTGAGACTTGAGGCATTTGGGATGATATTTTCCAGATGCTTGCTGAGGTTCATTTTTTTTCTTCTGAAGACCATATAAGGAGCTGAAATAAAATTGTATCCTTATACTGAGTTCTTAAAAGAGTAATATTATATAACAAAGTGTAATCTTTATGTGTCAGATTTTGTCCTGTGCATTGAAGAAAGAGATGGACCAGCTGGGAAGAACTCAGAAAGATTAGGAGAGGGTAGAATGACTTAAGTCTAGAGAACATGACTTTCAGAACATGGTTTAGTGGGCGTGATGGTGTTGGGTTGATGGTTGGACTCAATGATCTTAAAGGTCTTTTCCAACCTAAATGATTCTATGATTCTATGATTAATGCGCTCTATTAAGTTAATAATAGCTTCTGATAAAATAGACTAATCATAGTTAACTAGATTTTATAACTGAGAACTCATCCAGATGTTTATACTTTCCTTTTTCTGTAATATATAGAGAGAGGGAGAGATGGAGAGATCAGATTCGAATTATTTAAATTTGTAAGCTGTTATCTAAGGTCAGCTCTCTAAATAAATAAGCAGGTAAGAGCTCAGCTGTAGTGTCCTTCCACTCAGAAGTACTTTACTTCATAATTGATCACACTGATTTCAGTAGGATAAAAACTGTGTGTGTTTAAAATGCATCAGTGTTAAGAACATCAGATGCTTACGCGTAAGGTGAAATTCTGTGATACAGAACCATATTAGGAGACACCTACTCATCCGAGCAGTATTGGCGAACTCAGTCACTGTCGCTACCTTCACAAGTCTGCCCGAAGCAAGGGTACCACAGCTGAGCCCCATGTTCTAACCCCATCCCAAGCCCCCGTTTCTGATCAACCTCACTGTAACTTTGTTTTATCAAAGAGAATTCTGAAAATAACTTTCTTCCATCCATGTTTTGCCTTGATGATGATGTGTCTGAGCAGTGCCTATGTGCGTTCAAAGAAGCAGGCAGTTTTAACATAGGATTTGCTGCCTTCCCACAAGATTTAAAGTTGTGACAGGAACTGTATTTTTCTTTCTTTGTTTTAACTGGGGGCTTTGTAAGTGAGTTTAGGAAAGTTATTTTCAAGTACAACAATTGAATTTTACCTGTAGCTTGCATGTGATTTTAAGACTTTTATCTGGTTTTAGCTCTCTGAGAGGCAAAATATACTTTTCTCTACAAAAAAACCTCTCTGTAAACATACTGCTATTTAAGAATAATCTCCTGTTTTTAAAATCCAAAGGCCAGACTATAGTGAAAGTTTAGCTTGAGACAGCAGCATTTTCTATTGCTAATGACAATTTCTTCAGTTAGAAATTAAATATCAGGTGGCAATGTTTTTACCTTATATCAGGATTTATTTTTTTTCTGGCAGTGTGTCCTTGTTGCAGGATAGTTAACCTTGAGTCCTCTACAAGAGTATCTCCTGCATTTTCTTATTTGCCTCCTGCATGTTATAAAAAAGAAAACCAAAGACCTAAAGGAAGCTGACTGGGTCACAGGGAAGTGTACTCATCAATTAAATGTGTGACAGTGTTTTCTGTTGGATGGACTAATATGTCAAGGAGATGGGCAGGACCTCATGTTTGTGCTTTTGACAAATCAGCAAATGTTTAATCTCTGGATGTGCAGCATCTCATAAATAATGCAGCAGTCACTGAACCAAAACGCTACTCTGCCAGGAGGGTCTCTGTCGTTATAGCAGTAAAAGACAAAACGAAACTAAATCATCCTTTTTGTTTAAAGCATTGCTTCTTTTATACTTCTGTATAAGAGTTTATCTAGTGGCAGGCTGCTTTTTTACCCCCCTCAATTTCTGTTGAGTGCATCAGATGTATTTAAAGGCTCATCAAATTCTCATTTAAAATTTATACATTTTTTATATTCCACTATAAAGTCTATTTACAGTACTTTTTCCTTTCTCACTTGATTTTCCTTTACTCTCTTCTGTAACTGGAGGAAAACTGTACTTTATGTGACTGTGAAAAAGTAAAAGCAAGCAGCAAGCTCACTGTATGTATAGGTGAAATTTTGGCAAAGCTTCCATGACATAAATGGAGCCAGGAAGGGACTGTCTCAGCCTGAGCACCCCGGGTTAGCAGCCTTCCAGTACATGGAGGTTCACTGGAAAAGGAGCAGAGGTCCCTGCTGTGAGGATAGGAAGAAAAGACTGGAGCAGGAAGGCAAAGAGGGTTGTCCCTGTTAAGGAAACTTCGTAAGTTTCAGGGTAGGGAAAAATTATGTCAGGCTGCGTCAGGAGGTTGTGGAAGACTATTCTGCAGAGGTTTTTAGGTGCAAGTTAGAAAATTGTTTATCAGGCATGGCCTACATTTGTAACTTGCAAACCCTGGAAAATGTTCTGGTGAAGGAACAGACCTTTCTATGATAAGAGGGTTGTCTTTCTATGTTGCCTTTTGCGTGTCTCTCTGAAACAGCCTAGCTAAAACACATAGGTCTAGGATGCGCTGGGTCCTGTCTGGGCGGCAGGTACTGGACCAAGTGAGGGATGGCCAGCTCTTCCTGACGTGGTAAGCCATGTAGCATTCCTTCACCAGCGTCTGCAGGGTCTGCATTGGCACTTTCTGCTGCTAGTGTGTGACCATGGGCATTTTACATGCCGTGTTTGAGAACCACCTCTGGGCTAGATGGTCTCTTGCACTTAAGATCTTCATTTCTTTATTTTACTTGCATAAGACACTGTGATTGCAACAAGCATTATTTTCACTCTGCTATGATGTGTGTATTTGGAGCACAGTGCCATTAGTGCCAGTTGCAGCTGAGTTTACTCAGACCTTCTGTAAACTGGATCCCAGAAGTCTGAGAGTGGGTATCCAGAAAATGAGGGATATATACTTACTAGGCATGAGAAGCTTAGATTGGATTTCCTCATATGTCATGGTAACTCTGTGGCAGAGAAAAGGGTCCTAAAATCCACAGTAGGCTGACTGCTGTTCTCACCAGCTAGACAGCACACCCTGCACTGTGGTCAGTCTGAAGATAGATGGCATTTCAGCTCTTGTCCACGTTGGGGCCAAAGTGCTTGTGCCTGTGCAACTTCGGGGTATGCTTGTTCAGGTGGTATCCTGAACAAAGATGCTGTCTTTAATAACAGACTCAGGATTAAGATCTCAGAAATCTTCAGAAACCAGGAAATTACTTAGGTATTTGTAAGAAAGAGGTACTAAAGTTTTGCTGAATATGGGTGGACTTCGGTATGCTTTTAAAATCGATTTGCTGAAATGGGAGTTTATAAGCTTTTCTGAATGCAGTAGAGATTACTTCTATGTTTACATGCTTTACTCGGTCATGGACTAATCATTAAAACTGTAGCAGAATTCCATAGTTGGATTAGGTCACTGTTTAGAAAGAATCTAAAGAGAATAGTTGCTCAGGACTAGATCAACAGAAAGAGTTGTAAGTGCTGTCTAAATCCAAACTATGAACACATAGTATTTTATTTTCAAAAGTAACTCAGATTTTTCATGTATTGTTGTGGGCACTAAACTCTGTTTCTGTTTATACTTAGAAATACATCAGTTCTGCCAGTGTCAAGAAACTTAACATGTATTCAAACATTTAACCCCCTCTACTAGATATTGGTATATTCTTTCTCTTTGAGTCACTGCATTGTGAGAAAATACTTGCCTCTGTAGGCTTCACACCAAAGCTAGGAGTAGCAGTTGCTCTCCAAGTGTAGCTAGCAGAGATGGACATACTGTACTGTTCAGTCATTACAATTTATTGTCAAAACACTTAGGACAGGGAAAGCTACACAAGCATGTACAAGTATTCCCAATGCTTCTGTTAGATGTTAAGTCTTACGCCTGCTCTGCAGCTGGCAAAGTCATTCACTCTGCACAACTCGATAGCAAGATGGAAAACCTGTGGCGTGGCTCTCAAAAGCTATTGAATCTCTCAACTCTTCTCTTGCTTCTGTACTGCAGTCTCCAAAAGCATATGTTTTGCTCTGAAAGTGAAGCAGAAATTGTCAGGCTCTTATAAAGAATTGTGGGGATGTGTTCAGTGTTTAGAAAGGTACTTGTCTGCATTACTAATTGCATCCATCCATTTGGTATTTCTGAAAGTATACCTGGTAATTGTGCCCTTACCATGCGTAGTCACCTCTTAAGGATCTTCTTTATAATGGCTTATGAAACTTCAGAGAAGCAACAAAGGAAATGAATATTTTTATAGATCTTAGAAAATGTAAAAATTAGGAATTTTATTTATTAGTATTTATTTTCTTCTTTTTTGTTAATTGGAAAGCATGATACTTTTTTTTTGTTAGCCAAAAGTAGATATTTTTATAATTTCTTATTGTTGTCTTTTACAGGCTCTAGGAAGTTTTTACTTTCTTCATGAATCTTTGAAAAACATCTACCAGTTTGATTTTAAAGGTAAGCAAAGGAATTAAATGTTGCTGATTGTCAATTGGCTTTATACATCAAGGCAGCATTTCTGGCATCTTTTCTGAATGTGGTGCGTGGCAGTTTTGTCCATGATATGCAGAGTTCTGTATAATGCATGCAAGTCCATTTATGACGGATGTTATTTTTCTTACTTTTTATAGACCTCTTAGAAGAAGTCAATGGACTGGCCACAGGTTGAAAATGGGTGCATTAATCATTCCCATGCAGTTGGACCTTTGGATCCATAGAGATCCTTGATGATTTCAGAAGAACTCTGAACGGCCACAAGGTTGTTCCATGTAGATCAGATACAGGACCAAGACCTTAAATGTCCAACAGTGATGGTCATTTTGCAAAGCAGCTGAGGTAGATTTATGGCTTAAATTACTTTGGAACAGTGCAGGTCAGTAGGAGGTTGTCATAGTTTTTAACCCACATTGATCTGTCAGGTTGGAGGTCTTGCTAAATCTCAGAAGTTTAAAAGTAATGCTAGGCTATGTATATTAAATATTAGAAATATCATAGAAAATTATTGAATGCTTCCTGAGGTGTATATAGACAAGATTATATAAAATTTATGTTATTTCAGTTGGGAACTGTCTATATTAAATACAAAAATCTTCTGAGCTTCCTTTCGCTTACTGAGCTGAGTCACATTAACACTACATCTAGCATCCCATTAATTTGAGACACTGTTGAAATCGTGGTAACTATGGAGTGAACTAATTGTCTTAATTATATAGATTCATTATTTTTGTTCTCAGTAGAGACAGATTCTCTCTGCTCTTGTAATTGAGGGTACAGGGTCTTCCTTCCCTGAAATATTTGAATGGTAGTTCTACATATATAGCAATTCAAGATGTGGCCAACATTAAGTCTTCCTGTCATCATTGCTTTCAATGCTGAAGGAAAATTGTAGCTGTAATAGAATAGGCAGTTCAGAGTAGATTTTATTTCTGAGACTCCGTACTGGAAAACTGAATAGTGATATAGGGACTTATAATGAGATGTCATAGCTAGACTTTCTCCCAAACTAGAACAGTGTTGCAGGCACTAAGTAATGATAGTATTATAAGGTGAACTGTGTGCAGGGTGGGAATATTGGAGGAAGTTGTCATTGCACGTGAAGCTGGGCGTCCCAGGTAGTTACCCCAGTCCCTGGACTGAACAGCCTGCTGGTCCACTATTAGTAACTATTTATTTATTTTGCCACGTGAATGGCTTTGTGTATCAGTAATATGTGAACTGTATCTGCACACCTAATTCCTGAGCCCACAACTTTATCGCGCCAGCACTGGAGGACTAGCGTTTTCGCTCTAAATTCCACCTGAAGTTCCCTCCCGCTGGTCATAGACAAGAGCTGTCCTGCTCTAGTGACATCTCACAGAGCCAAATGACAACTGTTTTAGGGAAAGAAGAGTTTTCTGGGTTTATTAATCATCGATTGACAGCTTATTTGCTACTGTATGGCTTTTAAAAGAAAATGTAAGAATTTTTAAAAAGAGAGAAAATGGAAGAAAAAAGCGTAGGGGCTAATAATCAATATAAAGAAATAAGCGGATACTTGTTAAAAAAATAAACGCTGTAAATGTTCAGTGCTTCGTTCTGCTTTGCAAAACCTTATCAAAGCCAAATGTGTGAACCATGCACATAAACATGTGTTTGGCCCAATCATCACTTGGAAAGAAAAAACTCGTAATAAAAATCTAAGGAAAGCAGGTGCTACACTGAATGGGTATTGTAAGTCACCCGCTGTTCTCTTAATGTAGAGCAGAATCAGTCTCCCAGTGTAGTGTTTGTAAAATATGACCCTGAAGGCTCCCATCTTTCAGGGGAAATGTAAAACTTGCCTCTTCTCTCTTGACTATTGACGTTCTCACAGTGTATTGAGCTCTTAAATCAGAGGAAAAATCCAAATGGATACAAACGTTCTCTGCACAAAAATCATTATGAAATTCTGGTTCTACTCAAAAGCATGCAAAAAATAGATGTTTATATACAATTCAATATTCCTGTAACATCACTGGGTATTTCCAAAATTCACTGCACAGTTGGATGTGACTGAATACAGTCTTTGGAAAAAAAAGATTGTCTCTGTTTTTCAGTTCTCAGGAAGACGTATTTGAGTTTTAAAATGATGACAATTTTCTCCTACAGCCTCACATATTATTTGCTATGGCATAGAAGGTGTTGGACTATTTTTACAGTGGTAAGGGGCCCAAAAGTTCGCTTACAATTTAAACTATTGACAAGCTATTTGTTCTAAAGGGACGTCATCCAATGGAGGGGTTTGCTGATTGGGGTATTAGGCCAGTTTCAGTCTACCGCTTTGATTTACAGAAAGACTCTCGTTTTCTCTGGTGTGAAATCAGAAACAGTCTGGAAGTTTTTTTACTTGCAGATACATGAGAAGGCATGCTTCTTTCCTCCTGCGTTTGCTTCTCAGCAGTCATGTAAATGAATTGCTGGTTCATATTAAGCATTAATGTTAATGTAAGTTGATGGTAAAGTGCCTCCTTTCTGCCAAGTGCTACCTTTTATTTAGGTTCTCACAGCAGAAACCTTCAGTCCTTACGGTTCTGCCAAATGTTTTCTGTATCCTGAATGACGTCAGGATCTTTTTGCTGACACTGTTAAACTTACTGAAAGAGGCACATCCATCCATGATCTACTTAGAATGATGCCACATTAGTTTATCAGGATATTTGTTTAGTCTTCCTGTGGGAGCCAGATCTCAAAGTGATTGGCACATAAAGAATGATACTTTTTTTTTCCCTGAAGATGTATTGCTACATTACAGTAAATGCTTCCTCAGATTATATAAAATATTTTATCTAGACAACTTAAAATGACAAGTTTTTGTATTGCTTTGTATTTTCACCAGATATCCAGTAGAACTGGATAGTTCAGGGCTCTTGATAATAGTTGTTTTGGGGTTTTTCTCTTGTGCATTCCTAGTCAAAACTTAGTCCAGCTGGGTAGTTCCAGCTTAAATGGTGGCTGTAAGATAGCTGCCGGGATTCCTGTGTTAGAGGAGTTTGGTAAATTAGGTCAGGTTCTTGTCTTTAGACATGCCAATACATTGCCCTGATAGGAGAGAGACTGAGTATGAAGTGGATCAAGAAGCAGAACCTCTTGTTCATGAGGTGTATAGATCCATAGATTGATTGTTAAGGCTGAAGAGTCTGTGCTATTTCTGTCTGTGATGTAACCATTCATTAAAGACTTTGGAAAGTGATGTGCTTTACCACTAAGTCTCTTTTACAAACACAGCACCCATTCCAGCTTTAAATCCACGTCAGCCTCATGTGCTGATAGCCAGAAATGGATAATAGGAAAGAGGTGGGTAGCTACAGGGTCACAGAGCAGCTGATACAGGATTTGGATGGAGTGAATCCCAGTCATCTTCTGCATTTTCCCAGAGCAAGATTTTTACTTTCTTGGTTTGAAATAATCTGATCAGGAGAACTGATGCAGAAGGCCTAGTATCAGTAAAGGCCATTCAAAAATAAGACCCTTTTTTTTTACTCTAAGGGTTTTCAAGCGACTGCACAAATAGTTCAGAGTTGACTGATCTGCCTGTATAAGCACAGAACATTTCAGGAGGAAAGAAGGAAAAAAAAAGAATGCCTTTTTGTCCTGAGATTTGATTTTTATTGTTTTAATCATTTTCAGTCACTTAACTGACTAAGGAACACCCAACTGAAACTTGGCAATTTATGTGACTGGCCTTCTTGCCTGATGGAGGCTGGCATGTAGGTAGTGGGAATGTTGGCAGAGTTGAAAATCTTTCCCAGCCATGCATGCAGGGATGGCTGTACTGCATCAGACAGCTGTTCTGTCTGGTCCAGTTAACTGTTTCTAAACATGGCAGAGATCCAGAGGAAATCCTCTGATGCGCAGCTGTGAGGCAATTGCACCTCAGGAGTCTGTTTTGGTTAGGCCGTGAAGCTTAACAAGTGTCCTGTCTTAAGTAAGGCTCTGTTCATGCATGTATGATTTCTGTTGTAGTCCTAGGTATTTAAATAGTTATGAATATCCAGTCTTTTTCAGGATCTTGCTCAGGTCCGACAGTCTGGGACACTAAGTTGCCCAGCAAAATAATGCGTTAAGTAGAAGATTAATTTCCTCTTTTTATCAGGTTTCACATGACTGTTTCTGAATATCATTGACTGGTCCCATTTCTGGTTTAGGACATAACAGAAAGAAATTTCTGATTTTCCTGTTCTAGATCAATCAGTAAACCACTTGGTTTTGGTGCAGCATACTCTCTGCTACTCTCACATCCCTGAGGGAAAACATCTAGTTTGTTCATATAAGAACTTTTTTTCACATTTCTAGTTTTCTCTCAGGGCTTTGTAGCATTTGAATTACTTCAGTGCATGACTTGAGGATGTCACCTTTCTTTGCAGAGACAATTCTTAATTAAAAACAAGTCTACCACAGATCAGTTCCACAAAAGGAATGGGCTGCTCGGCTTGTGGTCAACTCATCTTTCATTAGGAGTTCCACCAGCATTACTGGGTCAGTTCTAGAGTGACAAAAATCACCCCACACACACTGACACAGCTAGCCCAGGAGATGATATAAGTGTGACCAAACACTAAGTTGATGTTGATTGTCAATATGGTTGATTTAAAGCAAAAGGCAAAAAGCTGAGATTATCTAAATGAATTATTGTGTACTTGTTTGATGGGTAAAAGCTGTGATTAATAATGTATTACAGATGTGCATCAGTTGATGCTTAGGTAGGTAGACTTAAAATCTAAAAAAAGAGTTGCTAGATAAAATGTACAGATAATCACTACTCATAAGTAACATTTTTCACCTTAATGTGCTTTGTATTAATTAATTTTCCTGGTAATTATCCAGCATAGATTGCTGGATGCTGGCTGAGGACACAAACAGGCATCTCCTGGAAGAACCATGCCAGAAAGTTTGAGTGCAAGGGTGTACAGAGACCTGGTTCTTAATTAGAGCTCCAACACTTTGCAGTGCTCTGGATAGTAGAAATAACAGTACCCATAACTGTATAGCTTAAAGATGTCTGATATAAACAAGTATGTTTATACATGGTTTAGTGGTCTCTGTTTTTTCGCCCAGAACAGCTCAGTGCTTGCAGATTTTTGCTAAGACCCTACCGCCTATTTTGCAGATGCCACTGCTTTGCCAGCGAGTGCTGTAAGTTGCTTATAATGTTAAAGAGATGTATGTTAATTTTGTTTTGTATCTCTTCCTAGCTAAGAAGTATAAAAAGGTTACTGGGAAAGAAATCTACTCAGACACTTTAGAAAGCACACCCATGCTGGAAAAAGAGAAGTTTCCACAGGATTATTTCCCTGAGGTATGTACAATCCTGTGGAGCATTCCCAAATACTAGGTTTGATTCTGATTTGCTCTGATTACTTGAGTGCTACTCTCAATAATGTAAATAAGGTCAGAATTGAGTCTTGGGTTTTTATTTGTTTGTTTGTCGGTTTCTTGTCACCTATAATATATGTTCTAAGTCATTGCATGGATTTACCAAATTCAAATAGAGTTCTTTGTATAGTAGGAAATTCTTGTGAAGGATGGAGACAGTGATGAAAAGACTTGTTTGTGCATTTAAAACCAAAGAAATAGCACACAGTGCCAACTGCAAGTCTGTTTCAGGGATACTTACTCCTTGGCAGGGTGAGACGCGACTTTGAATGGATTCCATTTGTATTCAGTGGCAGCAGCTCTGTAATCGTGGTTGCAGCTGATACTGGTTTCTGCTCAGTACGGCTAGGTACTACTGCAGTCACTGCAAGTATGTAGCGAAAAGGTGGTTTCTTATTGGTGCAAGAATACACGAAACTTGAAAATATATTGATGTTTTCCTCTGACACTGCCCTCATACTACATTTTTTTTTGTTGTTCTCTTAAGAACTGGGGAGTGCTGCATGTTTGAAGTTGAAGGTGGGAGTCTTGTCAAACCCAGAAACACAAGCATAGCTGAGGGTTTTCTTCCACTGCACCTGCAAGTGCAATTGCATCTGTAAATGCAGTCTTTGCCTGCAATTGTCTTCTTTGATGTTTACTTTAATTTCTCATTTTTAATTTCTTAGGAACATCTAGAACATGGGTGTTTAATGATTAGTGTTTACTATAAGCCAAGCGAATAAATTTGTTGAATTCCTATAATATTTGTGGATCAAACAGGCATGTTACTACTTTACTATAAGGAAGAACTAAATAAACTTTAAAAATTAATTTAGAATTTGTAAATATACACACTTAGAGATACTTACATAGCGCATGTGTGCTTGGAAGAGCATTGCATAAATAATTACGGACTTGTTGGGATGTAGGGTATTCTTTTTCTTGACTTCGACGCTAAGTTATTTATTTTTATATTCTGTATCTCTATACTGGAAGGGAAACTGCCTTTGACGTAATTTTGCTAGCTTTTACCTCCTGTGAATAAACATCTTAAATACTTCTTTGAAGTTAAGTGTTATATCATTTTGAAGGAACTTCAAGCGGTTACTTGGATACTTGTTTTTCTCCTCCATCAGCAATAAACTGTAGCAGTATGGGTAATTGACAACATAAGTAGGAAACGAACAGTGCTGTTGAATGATTTGATTGTAATACTGAGAGCACTGAACAGCACTGTGTGAGCGCTGTTGTCACGCTTAACAGAAATACGCCAAATTATGGATTGTTCATTGATACCCAGGAAGAATTATTTCCATGGTTATTTCACTGCTCTTGTTTCATCATGAGACTGGCAAATTTGTAACTTGTTCAGCATCGTTTATTACCGCCTCTTACATGAACAATTCTTCACAGTCTCTTGGAGAAATGGTTGAGTCTAGTGGCTTTCCCCCACTGTTTTGTGGACCAAGGATTGTGTTCATTCCTTGTGGGTGCTCAGGGATCAGTTGGCCCCACGTTTGTATTTAGAGCAATAGCTACTATATTCAATACACCCTGCAGCACTGCTTTAGGTACAGGACTATTAGGTCCATAACCCAAGAAGCAGCTCAGTACCTTTTGGAGATCTGACACCTTCATACTGTTCCCATTTGTTACGTTACCTTAAATGACTTTTCTAAGGAGAAAGCACCATGTTCTGGTGTTGTCAGGGATACTGTTTACCTGGAGGGGGAATAAATAGGAAAGGAGAAAATCCACAAACACTCGCAATTAAGATATGAACGAATCCGTGAAGCACCTTGGAAGTTTAGTTCTGTTCCTGCACACAGCACAACTGCTTGTAGTAGTGTTGTGGCAAGACTTGTAGAACAGACTGGGAGATTTACCCATTTTATTTCAGAGCTTCGAGCAGTGGGAGAGGAAAGTGGTATGGACTCTCCAGGACTACAATAATGCAGATAATAACAGCATCAATATTTACGGTTCTGTGATTTTCCATGCTCATTTGGTGTGCAACCTGGCACAGAACAAGCCAGTGTATTTTTCATGTGACTTGAAAAGTTAGAAAATAATTGTGATGATTTTTACACTATGCTGTTTTTCATTTTGGACTGAAGACCAAAGAATCTCTCAAGCACATGTAAGTGCAGCAACATCAAAAAACCAACAGTGACATAGTTTTGGTTCTCATATACATGTTTCTATTTTTAAAGCTAAAATTAATCTCATTATCACCTATTTCCTTCCTAGACAAGTGTTGGTAATAACTATGCTAATTAAAAGACCACAAAATAATGTGTATTTTGAAAATTTGAGCTGACACAGCAGAATGTGTGAGCAGCATATCTGTCCAAACTTTACATTTGCATGCTCTCGTGTGTTTTAGCCAGACTTCTCATATCACATTTACAATGTTTTGTGTGAGAAATGGTTTAAGACTGATTCCTTTTCTTTTTATTACTGCTGCTTAAGGATGATCTAAAAGTAATTACAATGATTGAGGCATAATGCAATTCAAAATAATTACAGCCCACTGCATATAAAACTAACAAAACTTTCTGTCTTGATTTATGGGTACTCTTGGCTAGGCATAAGACTCAAATGATGCCTCTGGGAGCAACACTCCAGATAATGTTAGGCCATTTAAAAAAAAGCAGATTTGTGTAGTCTATCAGGCCTGAGTAATTTTTTTTTTCCCATAGTGAGAAATTGGTTGTTATCATAGATCACAGATACTGCTCAAAGCTCTTATGAAAGATGAATTAATTTCACTAATGCTTTAATGCAAACCTTTCATGGAGAAGGCTGTATGGTGATAACCTTACTGCGGTCTCTCCTTTCTCAATGATGATTTATGTTGTCTTTTAGTAGATGAAACTGCCTGTATTCACAATCCATCTGCTGGCTAAAGGAATCCTATTAACAGAGGATCTGAGAAGAGACTTAATACTGTAAGGTGAAAGATGTGGTATCCCCTTTCTGGGACATGAAGTACGAATTTTTTTTCCTATTTTAAAATGTAGATACCTCTCTGAGAGTGTACAGATGATCTATATCACCTCTACCTGTTTTTATGCTGGCTTACAGATGGTGGATCAGCTAGTGACTATCTGTTAAAGTCAAAATAAAGATCGTTGCTTTGAAATCTGCAATAAGAAACAATTTCCTCTTTCCTGCTTCCCAAGCTATAGTTCTCCTTTGAAGTCTGTTTCCAAAAGTTTCTTCTTTCCAAATACTGTATTTGGAAATACTAAAGCACATCAGTGATCCAAAATATGTAAGGCATGTTGTTCAGCTGCAGTATATATCTAAGGTGAAGGATGACATTTTTATATTTAAGATGTTAAACAGTGGTTCAGCTGCTGGGCTGTATTAGGTCCAAAGCCTATTAACTTTTGCATTCTTAATGTTAAATAGACAAATCATTAATAAGTGAATTATTTACTGAAGTTAAAGGAATTAAGTGAGTGTGTTCAAGTTATGGGTATCTAAAGGTCATTTGCAGGTTGGGGTGGGGGAATATACAAATTATACAACAAAACAAGTGTCATTTTATGATATAGAGGCATAGGTGTCCTTGCTTTATTCAGCCTAGGCTGGGTAATACTCTCCAGCATGAGTTGAAGTACTCCCCAGTCTCCTGTGCTAGCTTTTACTTGGGCCAAGTAAAAGGCCCAAACCATCATGTTTCCATGCTTTTGTAACTGTTTTAAGTCATATGCTCCAACAATAATGTAATTTGGCTGTATAGATAAGTCCTAAAGAAAATCTTAATTGGAAGAGAATGTGGTCAAATGCTGAGTTAGGCTTATCCTGACCATAGCAGCAAATACGCTGCAAGACAGGGGTTCTGATTTTGTCATTTTGGGATAAGTCATGTAACCTTGCTGTTGGCAATTCTGTGTCATGTTATCACCGTGCTGCTATTATCTTAATAGTGTAAATTTTATTTTGTAGTTATCTGCCTTTAATGACTATTTTATAAAATAAGTTTTGTAATGATTCTGCATTCTCAGAAAAAGTGAAATAAGGTACAGAATTACTATCATACTTTGAGTTGGGCATCTAAAATTTAGGTCCATTGTTTATACTTGTGGTGGGCTGACCCTGGCTGGAGGCCAGGTGCCCACCAAAGGTGCTCTGTCACTCTGCCCCTCGGCTGCGCAGGGGAGAAAAAATAGAAGGCTCAAGAGCCAAGATAAGGACAGGGAGAGATCACTCACTAATTACCATCATAGGCAAAACAGACTCAACTTGGGGAAAATTAACTTAATTTATTGCCTATCAAACCAGAGTATGGTAATGAGAAACAAAACCAAATCTTAAAACACCTTCCCCCACCTCTCCCTTCTTCCCAGGCACAGCTTCACTCCCAGATTGTCCACCTCCTCCTCACCAGTAGCACAGGGGGATGGGGAATGGGGGTTGGGGTCAGTTCATCATACATTGTCTCTGCCGCTCCTTCCTCCTCAGGGGGAGGACTCCTCACTCTTCTCCTGCTCCAGCATGGGGTCCCTCCCACAGGAGACAGTTCTCCATGAACTTCTCCAACGTAGGTCCTTCCCACAGGCTGTAGTTCTTCACGAACTGCTCTAGCATAGGTCCCTTCCACAGACTGCAGTCCTTCAGGCACAGGCTGCAGTCCTTCAGGCACAGCCTACTCCAGCGTGGGTCCCTCACGGGGTCACAAGTCCTGCCATAAAACCTACTCCAGTCTGGGCTCCTCTCTCCACGGAGCCACAGGTCCTGCCAGGATCCTGCTGCATTACAGGCTTCCCACGGGGTCACAGCCTCCTTCGGGCATCCCCCTGCTCCGGCGTGGGGTCTTCCCCGGGCTGCAGGTGAATGTCTGCTCCGGCGTGGACCTCCCTGGGCTGCAGGGGGACAGCCTGCCTCA
>JANXJC010000098.1:42954822-42980899 GCA_027564655.1 Leptodon cayanensis
CATGGTTTAGTGGGCATGGTTGATGGTTGGACTCGATGATCTTAAAGGTCTTTTCCAACCTAAATGATTCTATGATTTATGAGAGACACAATATATGTTTTCAAGATGTCTCAGTTGGTGTGTACTGCTTATTAATTACAGCATATGGATGAACTTTTATTTTGTTCTCTGTATAAGTACGTTTCACTTTCACAGTAATCCTTTACTTAAGGTGACTGATTATTTGCTTATTTTTCAGTGCAAGTGGTCCAGAAAAGGTTTCATTCGAACAAGATGGTGTATTACTGATTGGTAAGTTGCATCTTTAAGTTATTTCTGATTATGTGTATATTATGTATGTTTTTGTTAACAACCGTTTCAAAGAAGGTGTTCATATGTATAGATCGGTCTATTCATAGAACAGATTGGTTCCAGAACAGTTGCTTTTCTTTATTATTTATTGAACACATAATGCTCAGTAAATTGTAATGATGCATAACAAAATGTGATGTTAATATTCACGTGCATGTGCAGTTAGCATGGGATAATTCAGGTCATAAGCAACCTCTCAATCAAGCATGATCAGAAAAGCTAGATGTCTGTGACCAAGGCCACAGGAGTCACAATGTGGAACTAAAGGCATCCCCCCACGACTGCTCCCCATCACACCTGATACAGCCAGGGCTCTACAGAGTCTCACCTGGGTCAGAAACCTGTGCCTGGGTGTATGCAGCCCTCACTTCTGGGATTTCTGAGGAAACAGATTGTTGTCTATGAACTCTTTAAGCCCAGTCCAGTTTCCACTGAAGTCAGTGGAGGGACCCTACCTTTGAGCAATGCAGCTTTTTAAAACCAGTTCCTACTAGATTACTTTTGCTGGAACAGAACTCTTTATTCGTCGTATTCAGGTCAGAATTCCCATTTTAAACCCAAGGCATGGTCCTGTTCTCTCTGAGGTTGCTTATTTTCATCCTAGAGTAGAATAAAGCACCTGGCAGCCCAGCACTCGCTGGTAGGGTTTGATGGAGGGGCAGCAGAGAGCGGGCAGCACACCTTTTACCTGTGCCACTCGTAGACTGCTGAGGAAACATCCCACCGAGCAAGGCATAGCTAAGTTCAGTGTAACCTGCCTGTCATCAAAGCAGAGAGAGTTCCTCATAAGATGTGCTGTGAAAATCTACAGAAGAATCTTGGGATCATCCAACAGCCTAAAGCAGTGGGGGCTGAGGGGAGCAGACAACTATACGAAAATAGAAGTTGAACATCATTTTGGTGTTACGTGCTAGATCGCTGTCTTTGGAAGAAGCAGTGCTAACTAGTGTTGACAAGAGGTGTATCTCCTAACTGAAGCTTTTATTGTTTGAAAATGCTATCTTTAATAACAATAATAGTAGTAATACATAAGACGTAGTGTATGTTGCGGGGAGCAGCTGATTGTGCGAAACACTACACCTGAGAGAGCTTGAAAATTTTCTTGGTTTTAACACAGGGAGAGCTCAATAAAACAACAGATGGTTCAGATTTCTCTAGTCCTACCTGGAAATCTGACTGTGTTTTTTTACCATTTAGTCATAGTTTTGGTCTTTACTGCTTATTTCTGTTAATAGTCACCTAAATGTATGTGAACGTTCAACACTTCTCCCTTGCTCCTCTGGTCGTTTCACATCTTAAATTTGTAAGTTTGATTTTAAAGTCTGATGAGTGTTCACACAGGCTGACTTCTGAGTGCTGAACAGTGTTCTTGCTTGTTTGCGTAAGCGTGTTTATTAGATTAAGCAAACAGTTTGTGAAAAATTAAAAAGCAGCAGGTTTTCTCCTTTTAAAGACTTTTGACCCAGAAATCAGGCAGGCAGCTATGGGATAATGTAGGTTCTTGTTAATTTTTTCCAGATCCATATGACATGGCATGGCATGTGATTCCATCAGTAGAGATCTGCAGAAGTGGGTATTTAGCACCAATTGCTAATCTGGCCTTTCCTCTTATATCATGACTTTTCCAGGTTCTGTCTTTCCTATCCTCTTGGATTTCTTCTTGCAGAAAAAATAATGTGAATTTATTTTTAGGCCTTTCCAAGAAAAAAATGTTCTTCAGAGAGAGAGATTTAAAGGAAATGTTTTCTTGCAGGTTGATACTAAAAAAAGGATAGTTCTTGGAAGGAGCAGTCTTGTAGCTAGATGTTCTGATCAGATAATATACTATGCTTATGTTTCCTAAGGGTATATTGGGAAGTAAGAGTGAGGAAGCTCACAGCTTTTTCTGATCTGTAATGAGGTGAGCTATGGTGGTGGTTTTGTGTCTGGAATAGCCTGCAATTATGATCCACATGATCTAACAAGATCTCAAATATTTCTAATGAGAAGTTAAACGGACAAGTTACTGTGAACAATTTCTGGAGAATGAAAGTGAGACCTAATTAGGTCTAAGTTCATAATGTGTCTGTTCATGGGATGGTTAAGTGTTTAAACCCAGACTGTGTACATATGAACAAAGTTCCAGTGATTTTCATAATCGTGACTTTTGATCTATACATTTTTACATGCTAATAGTTCAATAAAAATATAGACAGGATATTTGTTGTTAATACTCCTCTGTGAATCCTTGAAGGGAGCTATTCATTTTCCCTGCCTAGGAAAAGATCATTATAGAGTGTGCCTCGTGCCAAAAACAGAGGGCATCCAAAAAAGTGACCTTAAAAGATTTCAGAGAACTGTCCTCTTTTTCCTCCTCTGTGATTCAGCGATCTGCCCCAGTTGAGTTCCTCTGTGAGTCCAGATTTTTCACATCCATTGTTCTTCATTAGCTTATCTTTAGTGTGAACAAAGAATTAAGCAATCTTGGGGCACTCAGAGATTTCGTTTTAAGAAAAAATGAGAGCGTGCTACGTAACTACATAACTATGCACTTTCTTCTTGCCTTTTTTTTTTTTAAGTATCTTGACTATATGGAGGGCGTGGTGTGGTGTGGTATTTATTTCTATTTCTCTATTCCAATAGTTCTTAGTGTTACGATTGTGTTAATAGGTGCAAGATGGTGCCCTGAAGACATTACAGTCTTAAATACAGTTTACATATATAGTTTCTATTTGGTAGAGAGGATGGAGTAGAGAATACATTTATAAAATGTAGGTATGGCACCAACCTGGGAATGTTTGCAAGTACATCAAAGGTCAGAATAAGCAATCAAAATTGTTTTGGTATTTTAGAGAAGGTAGGATTGCAAGATTAAAGTCAGGGATGTGCAAAGCATTGCACTTTGAGAAGAGAATTCAAAAGCACAAGTACAATATTGGGAATAACTGACTCATTACCCATACTGTAGAAAAGGATCAAGGAGAAGAAATTTAATATGGTTCATTATTATCTTACTGAGATGTGTTAATAGATACGTCTTGTGAAGGACATGAAGAGGGGAAGGTATGGTAATTATTTAATTGAGTGCTCCCAAGGCCTTTGATAGAGTACTCTGTCTTGTTTTGAGTGCTGTGCTTTAGGTAAGCTGGAAAAAGAACAGGAGAGTCAAGAATGGTAGGAGTATTTGACTAGGAGTTGAAAAAATTTGGCTTGCCACATCTGGGAGACTGGTTGCTGTTTATCTCCCCTGCAGAAGGGGCAGAAGGAAATCAGTTTCATTTGCAGGAAAACAGGTAAAATGATGAAAGTTTTAATTTAAGGACAGGGAAATTGTAGGTGGAAGGTCCTTCATTAGCAAGTGTTAAGAACGAGTAGTTGTTAGACAGATGGGGATGGATTATAGATACCTTCACACAGGAGGTGCGTTCGTGACATGAGGTTTCTCCCTGTCCTACAGGAATTCTTTCTGTCCTTCAGACAGACAGGAATGGACATCTTAAGCCATCGTCTCCAGATTATGTTTTGTAGTTATGTACGAATTATATATCTTAATACAGAGGTTAGCAGGACTGCTTTATCATCACTGTGAGCTCATTCAGCAAGATACACTGTTCCCTGTAGCCAAAAAACCCCACCAGTATCTTTGGAAGAGGCCTTCGTGCTGGCTGCTTGGTGACCTGTGTATCTTTATCATGCATTTGCTGTTTGGAATGCCATTACTTGCTGTGTCCAAATCTGTTCCCTGACTCTGTCATGATCTGAGGAATCTCCCTGTGCACAGCTTGGGGTTTCTGCTTTGTACCTGTCTGCGAAGTCTGTTCTCATGTTCTCGCTGGCAGGCTGCAAACTCCTTTTTGAACATGAGGTATGTTTGCCTTCTCTGTTGTTTTTTATCTCCACACTGAATTCTCATGCAAGAGATGTCTGTGCACAGCACTAGTAATGCAAAGTCAGTATGATTTAGCCATTTGTTCAAATTGAAAATGCTTGGCTCCCATAAAAGGCAAAACTGTTTTTCAAATCTGAAATCCCAGGCAAGGTAATACAGTCAGATGGTGGGGCTGAGCTGTGGTTCACCTCACAAAGGGGACTGAAAACTCACTAAATGGACCTTTCATTAGCAGTAAGGCCAAAGGAGAGGGAAGATACTGCAAGGACATTCAGTGAATTTATCTAGGAAGAGGCAGCTTGAAATCCATAGATGTCTCTGGGCTAAGCCCAAATGGTGTTCATCAGTGAAGCAGAGAAATTAAAACATGGGTTCTATTGCTCTATCTAGTAGCATCTCTGCATTTAGCTTATCCTAAGGTGGGGAACACGTGGTTTTGGAGCCCTTCGCAAAATCATCAGTATGTGTCTGCAAGTACTATTGAAGATAAGAGCTGCCAAAACGGGTATAGCCACAAAAGACAGAGTGCCTGGAAGAGCAGTCCTTGGCTGAGGAGCATCTCTGTGGCCATCAGCATTATTTCAGGGGGTCTCAGATAGGAGAGCTAATAACCTGCATGTCTGTGAAGGGGAGCTGACAGAGATCCTTTGTCCATGGAGTATGCCTGAGCTGCCAAGGACAGGAACAGTACTGAAGCATACTTGGACAGAGAGCTTAAAACAGGTCTAGTATGACCACCCCCATCCTGCCTAAAAATGTCAGCAAGACTGGACTTTTGTTAGAGCTGTGGCAGTTTCATTTTGCCTCCATTCTTCCCATAATGTCTTTTCTCATTTAAGTGCTGACTGCTTTCAATCAGCTACAACCAAATTTTGCCAGCATTTTTTCTGAATGTGAGAATAAAGCATTTTAAATAGCCTTGTTTCTTACAACAGTCCTCTAGGACAGATTTACCTCTACTCTGGTATGTAATTTCTGTTTCTTCATAGTTTAAAAGAAGTTTAAAGAAATCTATTCCATTACAGCCAGGAAATTTTTTATCCTTGTCAGTCCAATGCTAGTGTAATAGTTATTATTAGTGTTTGTGGAACCTACCCAAAATGTATTTTTTGAAACACTAACCAAAACTGTGCCCTCGAAGTGAAGTGCAACAGCTTTTTTGGCACATAGTATTATGCATGTAGGAGCTAATGGGGCACACCACTTTCTGCAGGTGCTGGAGGGACCTCCTTTCCAAAATAATGTTGTCAATGCTCTCCCTTAAGTGTCCCTTTTGGAGCTTCATAGGAGACACCTTTCCTTCAGTTCCTCAATGCAGTATGCAAGAATTCCTGCATACACTGGTTTGTTTGAGGGGTTTTTGTTACAGGGGTGGTGGTGTTGCTAAATCTATGTGAAAAGAGTATTCCACATTTTCTGGTTTTATTGTGACTCGCCATGTCCCATCACCAGAAGAGCTTAATAGCAAAGCACTGAGACAATAGAGTTTTTAAAAATGCAGACCAGGTCTCTAGGACACAAAAAGCCACAAGCAGAGCAAATATAAACCAGAATGCCGGCTTGGCCGTAACAGCTGGGTAGCTTTCTGTTCACCACTCAGATGCGTCCTATCTGCCTGCTGTGGGAAACCAGAGTTCAGAAAGACAGCTTGCCTTCCAGGTGACCCAGACTGCTAGCAGTGACACCTCGTATGTGATTAACGTAGGTGACAATAGGAAATTCCTCTGTCTGGGCATGTTTATAACAGAAAATTCCTTCTATGTGAAGGTTTTCTGCCACAGTGAAAAGGGGATTGTGTGAAGTGATTTAAGGTACAAGAACGTAGTTGCATACAGATACGTTGTAAGGCTAGCAGTATTATTATTGTTAAAAATACTGTTATCAGTCAAAATCAGCCAAGTGTTCTGCAGTCACATAGTAAATTCCAGTCCCTGTGTCAAGGAACTTATGCACTAACACTGAATAGGATGTAGTTATAAATAGCTGTCACAACAAATGGACAGGAAAATAGGGTGGATACATAGTGATCATAGGAAGTCATGGACCTGCTAGAGCTGGTCCAGAGGAGGGTCTGAGGGCTGGAACACCTTTCCTGTGAAGAAAGGCTGAGAGAGTTGGGGTTGTTCAGCCTGGAGAAAAGAAGGCTCTGAGGAGACCTAATTGTGACTTTTCAGTATAGAAAGAGGTCTTGCAAGAAAGGTGGAGACTTTTACTAAGGCCTGTAGTGACAGGACAAGGGGCAATGGTTTTAAACTGAAAGAGGGTAGGTTTAGATTGGACACAAGGAGGGGATTTTTTACGATGGGGATAGTGAGGCACTGGAGCAGATTGCCCGGAGAGGTTGTGGCTGCCCCATCCCTGGAAATGTTCAAGACCAGGTTGGATGGGGCTTTGAGCAACCTGGTCTAGTGGAAGGTATCCCTGCCCATGGCAGGGGGTTGGACTAGATACCTTTAAAGGTCCCTTCCAACCCAAAATATTCTGTGATTCTATAATTCAGCTTTCATGCAGGGGGGCAAAAGAAGGTATTTGTGTTTCACAGGGGTTTGAAGCTGGTTTCATTGATTAAGAAGGAACTTCCAGAATATCCCTATTTCTCTTGTCCTCAACCAAACCAAAATCCATAGATTTTCCATAAAAGCATTATGATTCTTTCAGAAATCTCTTCTGTCAGTCTCTTTGGCCATCCCACAAGGCAGACACTGGGCACTGTAATAGCAGTCCTCAACCCCTCTGTGTACCTCCTGGAGGGCAGAGTTCCCAAAGCCGAGACAGCGTTTACCCCTTGGAGTTATTTCCTTCTAGAGTGCACTACCAGTAGTTGATCGGGGATGCCAGTGCAATGGGCTTTGGCTGAGCTAGCCTGCAGCCAGATGAAGGGACTGCTGTCTGACTCGCTGCCTTGCTGCAAAGGATGAGTTAATAATACTCCTGTCTTTCAGGTTAGGAAGCAAAGCTGTGAAATTTTACAAATTTTACTGATTTTCTGAGCCTAGCTCCTCATCCAAGTCCTGTGAGGAGTGGCTGAGGGAACTGGAGTTGTTTAGCTCAGAGAAGAGGAAGCTGAGGGGAGACCTTATTGCTCTCTACAACTACCTGAAAGGAGGTCGTAGCGAGGTGGGGGTCAGACTCTTCTCCCACGTAACAAGTGATAGGAGGAGAGGAAACGGCCTCAAGTTGCGCCAGGGGAGGTTGAGATTGGACATTAGGAAAAATTTCTTCACCAAAAGGGTTGTCAAGCATTGGAACAGGCTGCCCAGGGAAGCGGTGGAGTCACCATCCGTGGAGGTATTTAAAAAACATGTAGATGTTGTGTTTAGGGACATGGTTTAATGGTGGACTCGGCAGTGTTAGGCTTAGAGTTGGAATGGATGATCTTAAAGGTCTTTTGCAGCCTAAAGGATTTGTAGTGGTTTAACCCCAGCCAGCAACTAAGCACCATGCAGCCGCTCTATCACTCCCAGCCCCAGATGGACAGAGGAGAGAAAATATAGCAAAAGGCTCATGGGTCGAGATAAGGGCAGGGAGAGATCACTTAAGCAGTTACGGGCAAAACAGACTTGACCTGGGGAAAATTAATTTATTGCTAATCAAACTAGAGCAGGGTAATGAGAAATAAAACTGAACCTTAGAACACCTTCCCCCCACCGCTCCCTTCTTTCCAGGCACAGCATCGCTCCCAAATTCTGTACCTACCCCCCGCAACAGCGCAGGGGGACAGGGAATGGGGGCTGGGGTCAGTTCACATGTCTCTGCTGCTCCTTCCTCCTCAGGGGGAGGACTCCTCACTCTTCCCCTGCTCCAGCACGGGGTCCCTCCCACAGGAGACAGTTCTCCATGAACTTCTACAATGCGGGTCCTTTTTCACGGGCTGCAGTTCTTCAGGCACAGCCTCCTCCACTGTGGGTCCCTCACGGGGTCACAAGTCCTGCCAGAAAACCTGCTCCAGCGTGGGCTCCTCTCTCCACGGGGCCACACGTCCTGCCAGGAGCCTGCTCCAGCATGAGCTCTCCCCACAGGGTCACACCTTCCTTCAGGGGATATCCCCCTGCTCCGGCGAGGGGTCTTCCCCGGGCTGCAGGTGAATGTCTGCTCCGGCGTGGACCTCCCTGGGCTGCAGGGGGACAGCCTGCCTCACCGTGGTCTTCCCCACGGGCTGCAGGGGAATCTCTGCTCCGGCGCCTGGAGCACCTCCTCCCCCTCCTTCTGCACTGACCTGGGGGTCTGCAAGGTTGTTTCTCTCACATGGTCTCGCTCCTCTTTCTGGCTGCAGTTGCCATTGCGCAGGGCTTTTTTTCCCTTCTGAAATCTGTTATCCCAGAGGCACTACCACCATTGCTGATGAGTTCGGCCTTGGCCAGTGGCGGGTCCATCTTGGAGCCGGCTGGCATTGGCTCCCTGGGACATGGGGGAAGCTTCTAGCAGCTTCTCACAGGAGCCACCCCTGTAACCTCCCCACTACCAAAACCTTGCCATGCAAACCCAATACGGCTTCAATACAATACAAACCCTCTGATCCTGCAGGCAGTCTGAGTTAAAACAGTCTGTGTCCTCTTTCCAACTGGAAGTGGTGTGCGGATTGACCACTATTATCTTGGCATTCTCCACACAGGGACAGATAAGGACATTAGCCTTTAATGTCAGTAAAATTCTCATGTCAATAGTTTTGCATTTTGTTTATTGCAAAGCCACAGTTCTACTAGGTATTTAGCTACAGCTTTATAAACTTGAAGTTGTTTGTTTGCACATTCAATTTTGTTTCAAAATTAATTTAGTGAGAGGGTACTGCTTGATTTCTGTGAATTGTAACTGACAAATAGCTTTTTATTTTCATATTATGCATATTTTAAGCAAAAGCCTAGATGCAGTCTTGTCTGTGGATGAGTTGTCTTAAGTTTTATGGTAGTCTTTGACAATCTTCTGATAATGATAGCTTAATTTGTACAGTCTGTGTGAGTAAATATTAAGGTAACATAAGAGAGAATACAGTAAGTGTTACTATGTTGAATGCTTTGCTGATGCAACAAATGTTTTTTTCTTTTATCCTGAATCATTTTATTTTTTTCCTTTTTTGTCATAGTGCCTTTGACTTGGTAAACATTCATCTTTTCCATGATGCTTCCAATTTAATTGCTTGGGAAACAAGCCCATCGGTTTACTCAGGAATACGGCATAAAGCTCTTGGCTATGTACTTGATAGGTATGTATTAGCCTTTACTAGCCTCTTTCAATCTTCTGTGTTCATAAGCAGCATATAAAAGGCGTTTCAAAAGGCACACTCAGAAACGTAGAGGGTTTTATTCCTGTGAACTGAAAATGGTCACTTCTTACCAGAGTTTTCTAGGCAGTGTCAATTACAGATTGGTTTATGACACTTATTCTTTTGAGCTAAATTACTGAGATTGAAGAATCTCTCTGAAGTCACCAGAACTTGTAGAGTAGAAAACAGGTTTATTTTTTAAATATGTTAGTTAGAGCAGCTCCTTTTTAGTCTGCGTGGAGTCTAAAAAAGCTGCCATTCAAGTATGCTTTCAGTTGCAGAATAATAGAATAATTCTGGTTGGACGGGACCTCTGGGAGCCTCTTGTTCGTCCTCCAGCTCAGAGCAGGGCTGACTTCAACATCAGATCAGGTGGTTCCAGGCTTATCCAACTGAGCTTTGAAAAGCTCCACACACAGTGATTTGCAGCTTCTCTGGGCCACCCATTACCGTGTTTGACTACCCTCATTATGAAACTTTTTCTCCCTAATACCCAGTCAGAATTTTCCTCAAAGCAGTTTGTGTCCATCACCCCTCATCTTTTGGTGTGCATTGCTGAGAATAGTCTAGCTCTTTCTTTTCAGTAGCTACCAAATAGATAAAGCCAGCAACAAAATCCTCCCGTAGCCATCTTTTCTGTAAACTGAACAAATCCAGCTCTTTCAGCCTCTCCTCGTAAGTCATGAGCTCCAACCCCCTCAACATTAAACCCTGTGGTGTTTTAATCTGAATGCTAGCTGAGTGCAGTAGGCAGCTAATCTTTTTCATACAGCAACACAGCATTTGTGTGCAGTCATCGCTGTTATTAATAACATCATGGTTTATAATGGTGTTACAGAGTTGATTCATCTGATGGGTGGTACAATACAGAGGATGGTCCCAAAAATACCGAAGAATTTACAGCTGCCCTAATTAGCAGTTATAAAGACAGAAAAAAAGACAGCTTTTTCTTGAGTAAGAAAAAATTATCTCTGCATGGGCATACGTGTATTGGCAAAGTAAATAGGTATTTCTCTTATGAGGTACAGCCTGACTTCATGTTTGCCTGAGAAATAGAGCTTTAAAGTGTCTCTTCAAAGCAGCCGTGGCATGCACTGCCATATGTGGCATGAGACTGTGCTTGAAACAAACTGCTGATGCTGGAAAAAATAAAAGCGGAGCACTTTATGTTCTATTTTCCTGCCCCAATCCCTGGTGTCTGGCGGCCTGCGGTGGCCGGCAGTGTGCCGGAGCTGCCTTTAGCAGCGGTGCCGCAGGTGCCAGCACATGCCAGGCCCCGAGAGCTCTCTGCCACGAGACCCAGACGAGCGCGGGACTGCTGCTGCCCTCCCTGTAGTGAAGCTTGGACAAGGGTTGCTTGGCTGGTCTTGCTGTAGGGCACCAAGTGCTGCAGTGTGAGAAGTCCCAGCCCAACCAGCGGGTGCTGAGCCCTGTCCTACTGCCCAGCACAGACCGCCGGTAGGTGCCACGTCGGTGACGAGGGCTAGCGTGTTGTGGCTAGCTGAGGGGAGGAGAGCAAGTGCCTGGGACTCATGGGGAGTCGTTGCTCAACACGGTTTAGACGGTGGTCAAGGGGGCTGAGAGGAAGGATGGTTTCGATGTGTCTTTTCCTGCTGCCATTGGCTTGCAGCCTTCCCTGTGTATGGCAAATGCAGTGAGGAATTCCCCACGGACAAGTAACTGTTTACTCTCATGACTCTCTTTGGCAGCAACCTAGAAGTTAAATACACTCCTGAACCAAATTAAGTTACGCATTGAAAAATACCTTTGCGTATGCAGTGTTGTTGTTCTTCCCTATGTAGATTTTCACTGAAAAAGGTTCTGAAGTGTGGAATGGAGTATAAATACCTTTTCAATTACATTCTATCCAAAGTTTTATCTTATTTAAAGACAGGCAGATATTTTAGCAAAAGAACCTTCTTTTTCCACTATGTATAGAAAAGTGCTTTTCCTGTGCACCCCAGCAGAGGGCTAAGTAGGAATTTCTCCAAAAGAGGCATTTATTTTCAGTTTTGGGGGTGATACAGGGATGAAGAGGAAAAATCCAGTTTGTCTTCTCTTGTATCACTTGTAAAACTTCTTCTGATCATCAGAAAACACTGGAGGCGCTTGGAACGTTTGCAAATAGGTAGCATGCAGTGGTTTATAAAAGATCCCTTATTTAGGGATCCCTTATTTAGAGGTGCAGTAAGATCAGGATCTACTCTCAATGCAGTTTGAGGCACAGATTTTTGAGTACTTCTATATAGAGCAGTGTGGGAAAGGTCTATTTTTATTTCATTTTTTTGTTGGCTCCATTGGTCTTCTCTCCTTTTCTTATGCTTTGCATGAGGGAACTTTAGCAAACCTGTATAAACCTTTTGCATTATTTATTGCGCACTTGTTTACAGCATACAGTGTGCTTCATTAGCTAATTTTGGCTTTGGACCTCCCACGATGCCCTGGCAAGGGTAAGGTAATAAGACTGTAGTATTAGTGTCAGCTGTGGGTCAGAGATGTCGTGATGGTATATCATTAAAATGTGACACTGCCAAAAACTGCCCCAACTCCCCTGTCCTTAGAAAAGAAAACCTTCGATTTTAGGTTGCACACTACTACTGTGAGCTTGCATTCAGATGAATTGTTCATTTTGAGAGAGCAGCCAGCCGCAGATCCGGACCTCCATAGTGAAATGATGGGCTGACTCACACAAAAGGGGAGTTCTGTAAGAGCAGTGAATAATGGGAAACCCCTTTCATCGGCATTGCTAACCTTTTGGCAGCCACCAGCAAACTCTATTCTGATCTGCTGATTGGGGAGGACAATACACTGAAGCTCACTTTGAATGAATGCTACCACCAACAGTGTCTCCATTCAGAGGGTTTTGGGAACCATCTTTGACCATTGTCTGCCATCACTCCTTCAGACAGTAGGAAAAGGGAAAGTGAGAGCGTCTATAGGGGGAAAAGTACTTCTTTTCTTGGCTTTAATCTCTCTTTAAAGCTTCATAGATCTACATTTCCAGCTGAGCTACTGGAACTATGCAGTGTCAGATAAATACAGAAGAGAGAGGTTTCAAGCTGAGCTTTTAAATCCCCTTATCTGCATGAACTAATAATGCAGATTTAGTGCTGTTAAAAACAGAGACTGATAAGTCTTTTCCTTTAAAGCCTTTAAACTGCTAAAGAGCATTTAACAGCAATGCAGTTCAAACTGGGTGAACAATACTGAGAAGGAAAACAGTTTAATGAGCTAAACCTTCACTGAATGAAACAGAAACACCTTCTCACAGTTGATTTAGGTCACTGTGGGAGTAAGTGAAAGCGCAGTTCTGTTCACCCTGCATCTTCATAAACATGAATTCAGGACAGCCTTTTCATGTAAGGTAAAAGCTATCACAGGAGTTTGAAATACAAAAAAGAAAAGAGTTTGGAAATAAGCTCAAATGAATTAGTTTAACTGTTAAAATCATGAGGGAAGTTAGTTTCCCCAAAATTATTTTAACTACAAGGTTTTAACAGATAAGCACAAAGCTGCACAACATCTCTAAATTATTGAGAAGGGGTGGGGTTTGGGGGGGGAGCGACACACAAAAAGTGTCAAGTGAATGATTTAAAGTTTCCACTAAAAGTTTTCTCCCGAGGGAATCTATTAATAATCATAATAACATGTTTTGGGAGTAGAAAGGTTTAACCTTACAATGGTGTTCTGAAGTGATCTAGCTTTAACAATGTTAAAAATGAATTACAGAGAGAGAAGAAAGATTTTAAAGACAGCTAGCTGGTTATGTGCTGAGCCAGATTGTTTTTAGCATTTACCATTTAGCAAGTGTGAAGAAAATGTGGTGTTAGACTCTTTAAAGACTAAGAGAGTTGGAATTACTAACACCAACTAAGAGTGGTGTTAAGCAAATATTTGCTTGTATATTTACAAATACATATACAGTGTATATGTAGAAAACTGGTGTGTGTAATGAATGTTTGTCAATGCTAATGTAAACCCGGACTAAATTCCCAGAAGTCAATTACATTGTTCCAGATAGACACAGATACAGTCAAAACTGAGTTTGCCTTATAAATGGGAGTAAGAACATCTGCTTTATATTTTGTGGGGCAAAAAAATTCTTCCAGGCCCATTTTGGATAATTCCCATGAACAATTAGCCCCATTTGCATAATACTTGCATTTTTGTATTTTCTAAAGTTGGGGGGGTTAAGCTATACATGAGAGTAAGAAGGGAAATGTAGTTTACATTTCAGTTTAGTCTTTCATACATCTGCTGTAGTTAATGCTTGTGCATATGTCATTAATTAATCATATTGGCATATTAGTCAAGTCCTTTTGACAGTTGCTGGGGAAAAGTGTCTGCTGAATTTAATAGCCTGACTAGGGAATGAGTAGAAGCTGTAGGATAGGGTCCTTTAAAAGTATTAGAAGAGAGTTTGCAAAGGACAAGGACGTGAGATGTTAGCCTGATACTGTGGTTCTTGGTGTGCCAGCTATTTAAACTTCCTGAAATTATCTAGAGCATTCAGATCCATAAAATGAATGTGGTTTTTTTTAAAGAAAGTGACAGTGCTCTTCTGTTTTCCTATTGAAATGTTCCCTGGCCTAGTTCAACAGAAACATTTTTACATTACAACTGTGAAATCTTGGCATAAAGCTCCCCTTTGTGCCCTTCATTATTTTCTCACAAATATAGTCCATTGTCACATAGCTGAAGTTAATTTGATCAACATTGGGACATTTAACTTTTATGTCCGGTCAAAGGAGCTGTTTCATGCTCATTTTGGGTATTCAAAAGAAATGATTGCCAGAAAAATAATGTTACTATTAACAATTCAGAGCAATTAGTTTCCCAGGGAGAGGCGATGTGATGCACCAGCTCCACACAACTATTCTTTGTCATTTTATGGATGCTCATCAGTCAACTGTCACATCTTCTCAAAGACCCCTCCAATCTAAATGTTTCTCTTTGGGCTTTTCCCAGAACTAGCAGCTGAATGAGCAAAAGAAAAGCCACTTAGTTTCTAGGCAAAGGAAAACTTCACTCTAAAGATCTGGGTCATTTGAGAAGATCCTAGGAGTAGCTTGCTTTGGCGGGGCGGGGGGGGGGAGGCTGTTGGATTTTTTTTTTATTATTATTATTATTATTATTTCTTGCAACAATGATTTTAACATCAAGTGAAAACTCTCTGTAATCATGTGCCTTCAAACGTTTAGTGAAATTTCTGTGTATTCAGATAGAATGCACTCCCAGGGCAAATAAACCTTCCATCCAAATGTCTTCTAACAAAGGTTTAAAACCCTAGATCACATTCAAAAAGACAGCTTTTCATTAAACACCCTGATGCTCATCTCATTGATATTCAGTCATTCCCCCCCCCCTTTAAACTAAGGTTAAGTGCTCTCAAAATTAGCGTGTTTGTATAATATGCTCTTTAAAGAGTAAATCCAGCAAAATTGTCTCGTTACTTTCAACCTGTCAAATACAGTCAAAGACACTTTTTCCTTGCTGCTTGTTTTTCTATTGGCTTGAGCTTTTGCATGTTTGATGCAGTTGTCAAAATTTAACTCATATGTCCTTCCTGTTTACACAAACACATTTTTAATTTTATTTAGGTTATATTTTTAGCAGAAAAATAATTTTCAACTTGTATGCATTGTAATGGAAAATAGACATGATTATAATTTATCATACAATAAATGCATTTCCATAATAAGTGAATGATGATTTCTGATAGTCCTAGTCAGTAATTTTGCCCTTATTCTGTTATTGTCAGCATTTGGGGCTTTTTTTTTTTTTGCATTAATACCTGAACAGGTTATTAATAAATTTGAAGCATTTATTATTCAAATTGTAACTTAAAGATCTGTTGTTTCTTTCATGATAAAAAGAAATCTGTATAAACAATAGCAGGTTTGGAAGCAAAGATCTGACCAGAGCATCAGCAATCTAAAATCCAGAACTTTAAGAACTTGCAGGTGTCACACAGAAAGGTGTCACTTAAAAAAAAAATAGCATGGATACATTAAGTCACGCTTCACTTTGTCTGCCTAATGTGAATAGAATTGTGGCTCTTTCAGAGGAAATGCTGAAAATAAAAGCTCTGAGGTTTCCTGGAGGGGTTGTCGACTGTTGTTTTCACAAAAGCAAACTTACTGTCCTATGGTGTGGATTGCAATAAGGGATTGCCAAGTCTGCTTGGGAGCTTGGGCCACTTTTGGCGGCACTCTAAGCCTCCACCTCATCTTTCATAAGGGCTTTTCTCCTTTTTACCTATTTCCCAGTAGTATGTTCTCCTGGAGCTGCCTCAGTTGGCTACCATGTCTTTCTAGCAGATGATAACTGATGTAACTACAGGCTAGATTGGATGTATTGTAAAAAAATACCACTCCCAGGAGAATTTGTGTAATTAAACAGAGAATTGAAGAAAAGAGAGAATGCCTCTTAAAAAAGAAATGGCTGCGAATAACTTGTTGCCTGCTTGATTTTGCTCTGAAAATGGCTTTATATGAGAATGTGCAGAGTGCATCACATTCTCATTGAGTTATATTTCCTTTTTACTGTAATTTGTTCCTTAGAGAGTCTGCAGCTAGATAAAGAGCAGTCATTAGAGTCTAGCTAAAGGTGACACTCACATCAGCATTCATTGTGGTTTGTGTCTTTTGAAATGTTCTATCGTATAGCCATATAATCTTCCAGGATAGCTATGATTCAATTAAGAAGAATCTATATGGGCTGTTGATCCAATTTTTATTCATTTGCAGAGAAATGAAAATAAATTGCTATGGTGATGTTATTTACAATGCTTGCTGTGAGATGATGCTATGAGCTGGTAGTTATAAAACGGAGAAATGGTTGAAAGAGCTCCATTCTGCTTCTGTTTGAGTCTATGAGCACTACGTGAATAATCTGCTTTCAACATTTTTACTCACATAGGAAGGTAGGATCACTATGTGAGAAGGTTGTTGTCTCTGACTCTTGTATTCTGTGTCCTGGAAAGATACATATTCTCCCTAACAGGTAAACAACCAGATGCAAGTTACAGCATTTTTAGCTGCTTGTCTGTCTATACAAGTGCTGAAGTAGTTATAGACCAACTTGGCAGATGCTATTCATGGACTGACAGGTAAATAGCTGTAACTGCCTCACCTTTTATGAAAGCTTCTTTATCTTTCTCCCTTCGGTGTAGGATTTAAGATGCAGCCAAGATGATTCAGTTTCTCACTCCAACAAGGAAAATGGTCCTGCTATCTCTGTATCCACCAGAATTTTCTTTGTTCAAACCTAATGTTGACAGCTCTAATTTTTTTAATCGCTGTGCTCTTTTGAAAGAGAGGGTTTTTTCCCTTCTCTCTAGCGCTTCAAATGTTTCTGTCATGTCACCCCCCTTGTTTGTTTTCTCTCTTAGCTCAGCAGTCCACTGTAGTGCGATTTTCAAAGGGATAAATGTCCAAGCTAACAATTAAGTACATAAAATTTGTTTCTAGTTAGCTTTTCTCAACATCAAGCATTTTTTAATCCTTTGCGAGTGAAGTCTGTCTTTCTGTGTTTCCAGTAATTTGCATTGCCCTTTTCTAGATATGGTTGGTTTTATTTTTAATTCACAGTCCCTCTGAGCCTAGGAGTTTCCCCAGGCAAGCGGATGGAAGCGTGTGGGTTTCCGTCGCTAGCAGCACACTGTGGTGTGACGTTGCCAGTGTCCTGTCACCTTCTGCTGTCCCCTTTGCCCATGCGGCCATCCACAGGAGGTCGGACTGGGAAAGGCGTTTGTTGCAAGTCTGGCAAGATACAAATCTGGCAAGATTTCTTAACCATTCTGCCACTGTTCCCATCAGTGAACTGTTTAGGACATACAATGCCTTTGTTCTGAATTTTTCTAGATTCGTCACAAAAAATGCTTTTCCCAGCCTTAACGAGTTAATGGATCAGTATCCCATTGCTGTGTATCCTGGTTATTTTCTATCTTGCTATTTACACTTCTAACACTAAATGAACACAGGATTTTTGCTTTACTCCCCCACATCCAAGCCCTGCAGAACAGTAAGCAAGAATTGCAACGTCTCAGCCATTGTGGAAATTAAGATATGGCAGTGATCTGCTGCCTGCTTATGTGCAAGTGTTACCAACGTTAAGGAGTTCCAGAAGTTAAGTAAAGGAAGATTCAAAAAGATGTGCAGTTTCTCTGGTTACTTCTTGTTGTTTTCTCTTACATCAGATGAAAAGCAAGAAAATTTCTTTGTAACACAACACCAGTGCCGTAGCATTGTATTCTCCTGTAGCAAAATTGACAAGTACTTAGCTCATTATACATAGCTGCTATTTCATTAGGCGAATGTCAGTGTCAGGTAAGATCATGGTTTTGTCAATATAATGAAAATACCAGTCAAGTGAGGAAAAAGTCACAATTTCCCAGCTCTAAAAATTGATTTTTATTGCTCTTCTTGTAATCCTTTCTTTGGATTAAGTATTTATTATTGATGTGGTCTTTCTTTTAATCTTAATAGCTGCTGACATTGTAATTAATTAAAAAATACAACATTTTTGCCCAAATGGCACTATATTGAAATTAAAAGTGAACATCACATATTAGTTAAACAGCTCTGGCAAATGTCTTGAGTGCTAAGATGATTGCCTAAGCTTCTTGACAATTCCCTTCATCCTGCTGTATGCTGCTTGACCTTTTGAGATGTTTTGGTGTTATTAATAGGTTTTAGCTATTATATCAGAAAGAACAAGGCACAAAAATATGATAAACTTTATCTTTTTAATGACAGTGCTACAACACCTTAGGCATGCCAATGAAGGCACTTACATCACGCCTTTTGAGGCACACTTAGTCCCCAGGTAACTTTTATTCAGAATTGATGGGGATTTTTCTGGAATTTGTCTCTAAATGTATATCTGAGAATGCAAACTGGTGCGAGCTGAGTGCTGACTGTGCTGCAGAAGGGAGGCAATATGCAGAAGAGATGTCAGGGTTCTGTTTCAAAGCTTTCTCCAAAGCCTCTGATGGAGGTGGATCCCCCATGGACCAGTTCTTGAGGTGCAGGTGTGCAAGCTGATCTCTTTGACTAAAACTTAGAAAGGAGAAAGCAGTGAGGATAGAAACGGCAGAAATCTGAAAGGCCACACAGCAATCCCATGTCTAGTTTTGTATAAGCCAAAACCTAACACTTCCATTCTCTTGATCTTCAGTTCCTTAACAGGGCTGTGGTAGAAGACAGGTTTCACTGTCGTCGTTCCTTGACTTTCCACCAGAAGTCACTGCAGGAGTTGTTATTACCTCTGCCATTATAGATCTATGGAGAAGAAAGCGTGTATAACCTTCTTATCCATAGGTCACCTGCTACCTCCAGCTACCTGCTACCTCACCTGCTACCTTCCATACCAGCTCTTGGCTCCTACTGTTGGGATGGTCAAGTCACTTTCTGCCTTTTATTTTTCCCACCCCTTTCTAAACATTCCTCTTTGGGGGTAAGATCCTCTCTTGTCAAGCAAACGTTAGTTAAGCACGCCCCTTGCAAAGTGTGGCCACGAGGTCCAAGCCCGCTGCCCATGGGCTCTGGCGGCGGGATGCCTGTCAGGCTGCGGAGCACCTGGCAGTGCTGCCTCCGTGCTGGTAGCCGTTCAGTGACCCTCCCGGCGGTGCCGCGCGCGAGTCCGGACACTAGACGTGGGCAGGGGGGTCCAGGCTGCCGCAGGGGTGCAAAGGACCCCGCTGGCTCAGCCTCAGGGGTGTTTCCTGAACACTTCACTGATCGGCCAAAACGTGAAGAGGTTTTGCTGTCCCACGCAGAGATGTAGGCCAGCATTCCTTTTACTAGATTCAGATCACAACAGAACCTGTGGTTCAAAGCTCTGCTTAGGTCAACGGTAAACAAGACTAGCAGTTTAACCTGAGAAATGATCGCCACACCGAGACTGAGCTGTCCTTTCTTCTCTGTGTCGTTAGTTGTGATTTTCATATTCCTTTACTTAGGAAAGGATGTCTTATATAGGCAGTCACATGTTCTCTGTAAAAGCAGCTTTTGTACCTTTAATTCCTCTGCATGGATAATGTGCAAAAATAGATTGTGGAAAGATAATATCCTACCCTGTAAGTTGTATGAGAAATAACGGAAGCGCTCATATTAGCTAGTATTTAGCTTAAACACATTTAGTTATTATAAAAATTTGCTCACTGAATAAAATATGGCTTGACCTCTGGATTGTTTCTTCCCAAGAAACGTGACAGTGTCCCTCCTTCTCCTCCATTCAGCCCGCTTGGCAGAGCTGCAAGTTTTTTGTTTTGTTTTGTTATGTTATTGTTGTGTTTAAAAAAAACCCAAAACCTCAAGCCCCTCTTTTCAGCGGTGTCAAGTTAGGTTGAATTGGCCAGGGAGGCATGTTTATAGACTGTGTGAAGAACTTTGTCTTTGTGTGGGAATGCTGGTGACACTGGTATGGCTTGCCTGAATGAACTGCGATGACGCGGCTAATAAGGTGTCCTGCTGAGTGCCGCAGCAGCCTTTCTCAGACCTCCCACTTAATGCCATTCAGCTCCAGCTCAGTGTAGCTAATTTTTCCCATTCCCTCAATTCTTTAGGCCTCCTTACAAACAGAAAAGTCAACTTTCACACCGAGTAGAAGATAAGTGCTTTAGGAAATAATCGTGTAAACAGAATGTTACCTTCTGACCTGGTGCTGATACCTTGGTCTGGGACAAAACCCAGCTGGCTATTGCATTAGACATGGCTATTAAAGGAATAATGCTGCTGATCCTCCTTACAAAGTGCCCTGAGAAACGGTTTAGCCAAATCACAGTGCCTCTTGTCACACTGAATCATGTTCAGCTGCTCTCTTCCATGACCAAATTGCTGATATTTAGCTGCTTCCTTGTCTTCTCTCTTGTGACAGTATGGGAGGGAGGTAAGTATGAAAGCAAGGGAAAGTCAGTCATGTTTCCAGTTGCCCTATTATTTCCTGGCTGAATTTCAGTGCTTTGAAATGTGTATACAGTACACCATATAGCTTTCATAAAAGAGGGTGCATTTCATAAAGTATCTTTTAATTGTAACTACTGTAATGAGTACTTTAAAATAAATTACGAAAGGGTTTCAGTGATACCAATAGCATGGAATTGTTCATTTTAAGATTGCGCTAAGGGATTCCCTTTGGTGTTCTGTGTAGAGACTAAAATTAATAACTAGACCCAGATTTCCAGTAGTACTGAGGAGAAGAGGAACCTCAGCTCCTTACTTGTTTTAGTCTTGGTAGGGATGTGACATCCAGATCTCCTAAATGGCTTTGAAAAAACTTACCTTTCACAATCCGTTTAGCTGACACTTCCATCCAGACTGAGAGGTCTGCCTTTACGTCAAAGTAATTATTTGACGTATCCTAGGCTCCACAAGCAAACCCTGAGCATTTGCTTCTACTGTGGCATTTGTTTGACTTCTCTTTAGGTTCGCCTATCGCATGGGTCTGTCCAGCCCCTGCTCTGGGCTGGGTAATGCTTTTGTTGCAGGCAGGCCAATCTAGCTCAGGCTAAAGGTCTTCAGCGTCGTAGCTCAGAAGGGTTCAGAGCTTTCTTGTAATTCTCCTGATGCACCCAGAATAACAGCCAGTTTTTGTTACAGGTCTTTGGGAAAATGTGTCAGGGGACTGCCATGCTAAAAAGCACTGATGAGTGGAGATCATTTTGCTAGAAGTCTTACCGATACAGCAGAGCAAGTACATTTCTAGTGCAGACACAGTCAACTTTTTTCTGGGTTTGTGAAGCAGTTGCTGATATCGAGTGTGGGCAACCTGCAGTTGTTAGACCAAAATAAGAATTAAATGTATTTATTTTGCAACAAAGAAATTACTGTGGTAATTTAACATTAATTTGCACCCTTACCAGTGAAGTTTACTCCCTAAAAAAAAGTGTGAACCATGGATCTGACTCATCAAAACATTTAAGCATGTGACTAACTTTGACTGTAAACTTTACTTGAAAGTTGCAATTGCTTGAGAGTTTCCTTCTTTTACTGTCCTGTCATGTCTAAAAAGTTGTTCAGCTTTATTTCAAAAACTGTTTGCAGTCTGCCTCTTCTGAAAAATACAACAAAATTTGAAAAGAAACAGAGAATAACCTAACCAGTCCAGGAGACTTTAACTGTAGAGCCATCAGTTAAAAATGTAGAATTAGTTTGAAACTGGCAAAATAATTAAGGTAATGTGTTCCAAGTGTGAAGAATCTAATACTATTATCAAGGACTGCTGATGCAAATTAAAAATTTTGTGTTTGTGGAACTAGTAGAAGAGAAATCGTCTATGTCATTTATATTTGTGTGCTTTAAAGTTTAACAAGGTCATCAATAAACCCAGTCATAAGCGTGCATTTTTCCTAATGGTCCTTATTTGCCATATTGAATTTGTTATTTTGATTTCCAAAATGCACAGAAGGCAAAGATACTTCTTCGGTATGTTCAAAGTACAAATAAACTCTTTTCTCATAAGCAATACTTTCTAGAGCAAGAACAAAGGATTACAGGAGTAAATGTATTCTTCCAACCTTTTCAAAGGGAAGACTTCTCTTTCTGGAAAGGAGGAGCTGTAATCTGGAAAGTTTTCTATTTTATTTGTATTCAAGCAGTGGATACATCCTGATTGCCTGTCATCTCTTGATGGCCCTGTGTAGGTCACAACAAGCAGCACAGCTAGTTAAGGCACTGATGATCTTTTGTTTGCTCTTGCATATAGAGTTGTGGAAGTGAAATATTTGTAGCTCCTCTACAGTCATGAAATTTTTACCTGAGTCACCTATTTTGTCATAAGCTATTTAGAAAAGTTGTACAGGAAAGAATAGATCCTTAAAGTATGTTGAAGCCTTTCGGGATAATCTGGTAGTCACCAAGTACAAGCTAAAGGAAATGACACTAGGTCCTCCCACTAAAAACATAAGATTAATGCTAGTGACATAGGTTGGCTGCATTCTTTTTATATGATTCAGATTTATCACTCCATTGACTGATGCATGGCAACATTTTTAACAGATTATTCGATTTGTGGTTAAAGGAAGGGCATTGTTATAGAAACAAATAGCAAAGTAGAATAACGCACATTTTGAAGCCTTCCTAGTTCATTTGCAAGCACTCGTTAAAAAAAAAATTGTCTTCTGGGTTCTCATTTACTTGTACACATGATGAACTGTGTATATTTGTAGCTCAGAACATGGGAACAGGAGGAATGGAACACTTTTGTTTAGATCTTGCTCCAGTCCTAACACCTTCACTGTGCGTCCCTGGTCCTGGCGAGACTCAGAGTGTTTTGCAGTACTCAATTTCTGTCCCAAGTCCCCCCAGTGCCGGATGTTTTTCCTGCACGTTCCTGGGGGAGAAAATATTGCTGTACTCTTCTTTATTGCCATCTCCTTTGCTAACTTGGAATCTAATTCTAAAAGCACAATCAAGAAGATTAGTTCTTGTGCCATTGATTCAGTGCAATTGTAGGCACCAGTAGTTATTTCAAAACAGCTATAAGAGTACCAAATTGCTGAATTAATTCTAAGATTTGGGAACTCTCAAACTAATAAGAAGTTCCAATGGCAAGGACAGTAGGTTACATACATGTATTAAGTTATTTAAAATATATTTTATTGTCAGGTATCTCAGATCATTTAATAAGTACATAAATGTGTATATCCCTTGCTGTACCACTGTTGCTAATTTTATTGTACACCTAAATTTCGCTACCCGTGAAAAAGAGATATGTCAGAAGTCACTTAAAGCATCATTCTTGAGAAATAACATTTAGACTATTTTGCTTCAGTCTGTCATGAGATGCCCTTTCTAAAATGTCCAACAAGGCAAACTACAAGGGGAGCAACTGGTTAAAATTATCAATTGTAAAGTTGGCACTGATTTGTGTGCAAATCATGTTTAAATCAGGTAATGTGCAAGACTATAAAATGACTGAATTTTAATTAATTGATCAGAAGCAGACTAATCAGCTGTTTGTTCATCGGTTAGGAGACATTTTTACTGGCTATTTTTGGAATAGTCTGTTTATTTGGAAAATCCGTCTTTGCATAATACAATCACAGGCATCATTCTCATAATATCAGTTTGTTTTAAGAGGCCTTCTCTAGACCTTGATGTCATTCCTGCAATATCTGTCATTTATTTTTCAGCAGTAAATGGCAATGGGCAAAGCCAAAACTAAGATACGAATCAGGAAAGTTGGCAAAGCAAAATCGGTTTTTCTTATGTATAAGTTGCATATCAGATTTTGCAATGATAATGTTAGCAAATTGTGGTAATGTAAATGGTTTAACTTTTGAGTTCTCATTTTCCTTTAATGTGCCACGAGGGCACTAATCAAACTAATGTTATGTGCAGGTCAAGAGTGACAGGTTTTTCTCAGTGCTTGCTGGGAGCTGACAGTAGACAGTATTTATTAACAGTACCTGCAATAATTTGTCAGCTGAATGGAGGATTTGGAGATTTTCATACCAGAAAAGGATAAGTCTTTGCAAGAGATTTTGCTTCCAATGATCACTACCTGAGGTCTGATGCACATTAATTTTTCACTAGAATAATATTCCTTACGTAATAGATTACTGTTGACTAAAAATGTGAGATGTTTTTAAGAGGAGAAGCAGTATCTCACTGTAAATCCAATGTTGTATCTTTCTTTATAGCTTTGAAAACTCTAAACGGATGTAATGTATTAAAACTTTTAAAGCCATTTGAAATGAATGCCTCCTTGCTGGGCAGTATTGTTCCAGGAAGCCTACTTACTGTACATTACTTTATAACTTTATAATCCTTTACCTATCCATAGGGCTCTCTACCTGTGGCTCAGTTGGGGTTTCTGGCATCATAACACTTACATATTTATATATTCCCAGAATGTACACAGTGTATTGCCTTGCATTTGTTCCTTATTTCTTATACATTGTACATCTAGTATACCATTGCAGTTTTTTGTGCATTCTGTCTGTGTATATTCTGTGTAGCTGTAGCAGTTGCTTTTCAGGTGTTTCAGACCTTCCTCAGCTACTGAGAGGAAATTAATTGTATTGATCCTGTTTTGAAATTAAGCGTGAATCAGTGGATTTCTAAATGCCAAGGTCTCTGGAAGCATGTAAAATTGCACATTGTTAGGAGTACTAGACAATTGTCATTAATAATAGATAAGCTAATAATATAAACAACTTTTAATAATACAAGATTTGAAAGAAGAAAAGTAATGCCTTATCTCCCTGTTTAGTACTGAGCAAAGGCTTGAGAAAAAAGTCTATCTTTACTCCACATGTGGAAAGATCACCTTTTAGGTGTTAGCTACAACCTCAATAAAAATCTGCTTTGAACAAAGAGAACTGTCTTTCAGAGAACTGAGCCAGGCAAAATCTCATAGATCAGTCTCTACCAGATGTGATGATTAATATTTAGCCCCTAACATGTCACTTTTCACATAGTTCTTAGAGTACTAACAAACGCTGGTAAGCATTATGATCACAGTCATAGAGATAAGTAAACTCAAAGGTAGATGTATTGTGAACTCACCACTAATTTGGGGTTCCTAATTCTTTGCTGCCCAGCCCAAAGCCATACACTTGAACTTTCAAAGGTGTGAAGTACCTCCATGATGCCCTCAAGATTTCTGTGATGCCCGAGTGCTGGTTCTGCATTATTTGTACTACCTGATGCAAACTTGCTTTCCTCCAAATTGTTCTTTCATCCAGATGGGGAATCAAATGCATTATTTTATTGGGGCTGGAGATAGAATTGCCTAAGCAAAGAATCAGCCCAAAAACATGGTTAACATATTGTTCCGGTATAAACTGGTAGTTTTGGTCATTCCAATAGTTACTTCTGAGATTGTGCTTAGAAGATAAGATATGTGTATTTGTGCACCCTCGCATGTACTTAAAGCTGAATGACAGGTTTGTTTTGTTTTGTTGGTTTTTTTTTCCCAGAATTATAGATCAGCGGTTTGAGAAAGTTTCGTATTTTGTCTTTGGAGATTTCAACTTTAGACTGGATGCCAAAGCAGTAGTAGAGGTAGGACTTTTATTTTTCTTCTGTTGTAGACCCTACCAGGTTTTATTTCTCAATTATTTTTTCCTGTGGAAGAGCTAAAAGTGACTTAACAAACTGATCTTATATTGACATCAGACTTGGCTAAGAATACTTTTAACAGGAACATCTGACAGGTAACTAAAAATCACTGTTGTGAATCTGCTGAAGCAATTAAGAAAAATATAGCTGATATGCTGCATTTCTTCTCAGTAGTAGTGTGCAAAGTGAATATTGGCTGTAGATGCCAGTGGACTGCAGAGTCCATGCCACCTGTTCATGTTCCTGTGTATGGCAAGGAGAAAATGTGGGTACCCATCTAAGATGAGACCTGGAGTCTTCACAATGCATGCAGGAGTCTCTTTTTTTGGCAGGCATGCAGATTCCTTGTTTGAAATCTCTTCGGGCTTCAGCACAGAATACCACATTACGGTTGTTTGTTTGTGACTTTTGCCATATGTTTATAGCTCACAGTGAATCTTACAATTGTTTGCTGCAAGCCGAGTAAGTGCTGGTTGATACTTCTACTCGGGGGGGGGGTGGGGTGGGGGGGGGAAGAGCCCGGTCCTA